>CAEFZP010002759.1:0-15000 GCA_903064625.1 Mallotus villosus | reverse complement strand
CCACACACTGGCAGAGAAGCACTCTTGAATCACATCAGATACCTCCTCCACAACTCTAACGTGACATGTCCTTTCTCTGCAATGAGACCCCACCCACCCACACTCACACTCACCCACCCACACTCAAACCACACCATGCAATTACAAAGTGTGGACACACACAGGTCCACACACTATATATTTTACATATATTACTTTCCCTGGTGGATTTAAGTACGGGGAAGCCAAGGAGAAAGGCAGAGAACACAAACATTTATCCTTTCCATCACTTTCCATCCTCTCCTTGAAGTAATGCCACATTTCCCTCTGACAGGGAGAGGTCTGGGGATCTCAGACTGCCCAGATTGCTTCAAGGAAATGAATAGGAAAGGAGTGTGGAGAACTAGCTATTTTAAACATCAAATCAAAACTGGAGGGAACAAGTAGAGGCCGACCTTGGGGCTGGAGGGGTAGGACAGCTCACTGGCGTTAGCTGAGTAGAAGCCCCCCCTGGGCAGGTACCCCCCCGCCTCCCACTCACTCCTCTGGTCCGGTGGGCTGCTGGGGGGGTGGTACCCCCCGTAAGCATGGGACACCACCCTGTCCTGGAAGTTCTGGGGGGGGTGGGGGGGGGAGGGGGAGGGGGCGGAGGGGGGCGGGGGAGGGGGCGGCCTGGGGACCGGCTGGGAGGAGGAGGGGGGCCGGTAGGAGTGGGAGGGTGGGGGGTAGTGGAAGGGAGGGGGAGGATGCGAGGGAGGAGGGGGTCCAGGAGGTGGGGGCTGGTGCCCCCGGGACGCCACGGTGGACATGGAGGACGGGGCCATCCTGGAGGCCGGGGGGGACGGGGGCCGGTGGTGGGTGGCGGTCCGGGGCGAGGGCCTGGGGGAGGGGGGGGAGTAGTTGGGGATGGTGGGGTTGAGTTTGGCGGAGGGCGGGGGCCTCGGCAGAGAAGGGGGGAGGCTGGTTGGAGATGGGCTGGGTGGGGGCCAGCCTCTTCAGAGGGCCCCTCAGACTCTGGTCCACGTCGTCCAGGTTGATGTCGTCCAGGTCGGTGGTGGCCAGCTGGAGGCCCCCAGGGAAGCGTCTCACCGAGGGGCCTGACGTCGGAGACCGGGGCGGGGACATCTGGGGGACAACCTCAGCCTCTCAGCACTCAGATCCAACAACATCCTCATCTACTGTGAAGCATGAACGCTCAGCCTCCAGCGTGTTCCTCACACACGTGTAACGTGTCTGAGAGGAGAGTTCCTACATTTGATCAATACTTCACAGGCCAATACAATTCACAGCCTACGTTGATATGCCTAACATGACTTGGAAAAAGCGCTGTAGAACTGAGGCGCAAACAGCTACAAAAACAGATTTAAGTGTCCAGAGAAGAAGAGAGGAGTTCAGAGGAGGTGTGTCTGGTGGTGCAGCAGGAGGAGGTGTGGGGGGTGGAGCAGGAGGAGGTGGAGGTGTACCTCTGGAGACTCGTTCTCCACGCAGGAGATCTGCTCCAGCCGGGTCTGACACAGACGCTCCACCCAGTGCTGCACCTTCTCTGACTCCTCCAGATCCTCTCGCTCCGTCTCCGACACCTGGAGTGGCGGGGTCCCGCAGGGTGAGGGGGCATGCGTGACACTCACAGGGCTAGGGACCAACTCTAGGTTTGGTCTCCTCGTCACTCCATCATTTCCACACTCGCAGAGCCCCACAAGATAGCAGGGCATCACTCATCCAACAGCAAGACCGTGTGCTGAGCAGGTAGCTGTTAGTTCAGCTAACATCACATCAACTAGATACGACAGTGACCTCCGGCCTCTCTTTCAACACCCAATGAGATCCCCCCGCTCTAGCGCAGCATCACTTCCTGGTTTCTCCGTACCTCCTGGACCAGCCGGCTGATCTTGAGCTGCTTCTCTCTCTCCTGACACTCCTCCTTCTCCTTGGCCAGCTTCAGCTCAAACTCCATCTGCTTCTTGTTCTTCCTCAGCTCCTGCAGCGTGTCCACGCTGGAGGACTTCTTCTTGTTCTTCTTCTTCTTCTCTCCTTTCTGACGTGGCCATTTAGACATGTGGCTGAGGTTAGAATGCTCACCCCCACACCACACCCCCACACCCCTCTGCCCTACACCACACCCCCACACCCCCACACCCCTCTGCCCTACACCACACCCCCACACCCCACTGCCCCACACCCCCACGCCCCACACCACGACCCCAAGCACTAAACCACACTGTAAACTGGTTTCCTTGAAGACACATTGCTTATCGATGTCACAACAAAAACTAACTGGATTTCAAACTGACATAGTGTCCTCTAGTGCAACACAGAAGACAGTCAGGAGAGAGGCTCCGTCCATCCTCCTGACTGGAAACCTGTTCTGTCACCGTCACAACACACCAAACACACACACACACACACACACAGGATACCTTGCGAAGTGTGGGCAGCTTCCCTTCATATCGATAAAACCATCCGAAGGCTTGAGAGGGAGAGATGCACAGTGGGGTCAGTCTGATGCCGACACACCAATCAGAGAGGGAGAGATGCACAGTGGGGTCAGTCTGATGCCAGACACACCAATCAGAGAGGGAGAGATGCACAGTGGGGTCAGTCTGATGCCAGACACACCAATCAGAGAGGGAGAGATGCACAGTGGGGTCAGTCTGATGCAGACACACCAAGTAGGAAACCAGCCTGTGTTTATCCATGTTTTCCTGTAAAGGCATCTGACCAGACATCCCAGTAGAGCTCAGAATCCCGTCAGCACTTCACCCAGCTGAGTGAAGCAGAAGGCAGGGAGGTGCTTCAGCTCATCTAGTGCATCAGTGGCTCGTTTGGTAGCACTGCTGTGCAGTAACGAGGCTTTCACCTCTACAGGTTTGAGAAGAGAGAAATGCCACCCAACACCTAAGGTTCCCACGGTGACGGGACTAAGAGAGACGTGGTGGTTGTTAAGGAAACGTGGGATGTTTACAATGTTGTTTATCACAACGCCGACGTTCTTCTCCGAGATGCGCGGGTGGTGTCGTGCATGTGTGTCGCGCCCCTCGGGGCCTCCTGCACTCACTTCTCTCCCCTGCTCTTCCTCCTCCTCCTCCTCATCCAGAGGGGAGCTGGCATTGTTAGCTGGCCAGAGAAAGAGGGAGTGGGGGAGAGAGGGGGGGGGAGAGAGAGAGGGGGGGGGAGGGGGAGCCACAGCACACACAAAGAAGAAAGAAGGAGATGGAGATGATGAGAAGACATGCAGAGAGGAGAGAGGAAAAAGGAGTGGGTGAGAATATTGAGAGGCTGTATCAAAGTTAGCCTAGCATGCCGCTATCTCTCAGAGATCAACGTGTTAGTTCTGATCCTCAATACTCTCATCTCTGACTTTGAAGACGGAGCTTCTAGTGTTTCACTGTGCATAGAATGAGATCATTATTACAGACATACCGCATGTCCATTCTAATCATGTCAATTCTGTAGCATCAAAGGTTATCAAAGCAGGAAGTGATGCATGCAAAGATGTAGATGTGTTTCCTGTCTACAAGGTACTAGCTGTGTAAGGCTCACCGGAGTGTTTGGACTTGGGGGGAGGAGTGTTGATCTCTGCAGGGGGGGCCTTGCTTCTGGGGCCCTTAGGACTCCTGGGCTGGTCTCTGGCCCCCCAGTCCTCCTCCCACTCTCTGTTGTGTTTCCTCTCTGCTGCCTCAATCCTAGACACACACACACACACATCAAGGGGGGTATTCCAGAAAGCAGGTCATGTGACATATCCGGGTAAGTTACCCCCCCCGAGCTACAGTGTGTGTGTTTATAAGAGCTGCTGATTGGTCACATGGAGCAGGAGGACATACTTGTCCATCTCCTGCTTGTAGCGTTCCTCCTCCTCGGCCGTCTTCTGAGAGATCTCCATCTTCCTCCTGGATGAGACAAACAGTCCAGGTCAACAGATGCACTCAGAGAGATCTCCTGGATGAGACAAACAGTCCAGGTCAACAGATGTACCCAGAGAGATCTCCATCATGAGACAAACAGTCCAGGTCAACAGATGTACTCAGAGAGATCTCCATCTTCCTCCTGGATGAGACAAACAGTCCAGGTCAACAGATGTACTCAGAGAGATCTCCATCATGAGACAAACAGTCCAGGTCAACAGATGTACTCAGAGAGATCTCCATCACGAGACAAACAGTCCAGGTCAACAGATGTACTCAGAGAGATCTCCATCATGAGACAAACAGTCCAGGTCAACAGATGTATTCAGAGAGATCTCCATCTTCCTCCTGGATAAGACAAACAGTCCAGGTCAACAGATGCACTCAGATCACTCAGCTAGACTGGGTTTATGTATGGAACAGATGTGCTCACATCACTCAGCTGTGTTTATGTATGTGCACATCTCTTTGTGTCTATGAATAAGTATGGCTACAAGACCATTTAGTGGGGAAGAATACAAAGTAGTTTCATCCAGCACTGATGTATGCATCCTTATTCTTCCAGAGAGCTTTGGTTTGATTGTGCCAAGAAGGCAGACAGAGAACATGGTGTCAGTATTGTGGGTTGTAAAGTGGAAAGCAGCATTTGCCATCATCTTTATTCAACCTTCCAACCAACTCAAAATATTGAAATGTGTGTCACAGTTTACTTTCTGTGTCTGGCAACGCTGTTGACACGGCAACAATAACAGTGTGTAGATATGAAAAGAGGAAGCACAACAAGCGCTCCCTAGTCAAGCACAGAGCTCGAAGATGACGGTTCTTTCCGGACCCTTCCTCTTCAGGATCTATCCAGGACACTGTTTGGTTTGATAGGGTTGTAGTCCTGTATGTATGGTATTAGTTAGGAACAAGACCCTTTGGGACTACAGTACCCATGGGCTTGGTCATGGATTTGATAGGGTTGTAGTCCTGTATGTATGGTATTAGTTAGGAACAGGACCCTTGGGGACTACAGTACCCATAGGCTTGGTTTAGTGCAGGACTCACTGCTTCTCCTTCTCCTGCTGTTCCTTCACGATCTTGTTGGTCTCCAGAGCCATCCTCTTCTGTTGCATCAGCTCCTGTCTGTCCAGCTGCCTGCGAGACTCCACCGCCAGACGCTCCTCGTCCGTCATGAACAGGTCACTGCCCTGCAGGAGGACGCACACACACACACACACACACACACACACACACACGCACACACACACGCACACACACGCACACACACACGCACACAGGTGGGGTCAGATACACATACAGGTAAGGGTGCAGGGTTAAATAAATGACCTTTTAAAAACAAACCTTCACGTAAACCAACAATGACAAAGTACTGTAGCGCTGTACATTGGATGGATCCTATATGACATCTATAGAACCTTCTTGAAGTCTATAATCCAGATATATCAACATGTAAGGGACTAGCCTGGTGTACTCACAGCTCCAGTGAGAACAGTGATGGTTAAACTCCTGCTGCTCTTCAGAACTCGGACCGCCTGCAGAAGCAAGAAGAACCTCTCAGATCATTTATTATTCAACATGCAAATCTATCATTTAAATATAGAGATGTCCTCTGCATATTCATATGGATGAGGTCACTGCAGTGACACTGTCAGGTTTTGCTCTGTGCTAAGAATGTGTCACCTCTTTGTGGTCCAGGTTTGTAAACTCCACCCCGTTGACCTCTACAATCTGATCTCCAATCTGCAAAGGAAGACATTGACGCGTTCATGTAACTTGTTGTGGTAAATGCTTCATTCACTTCCATTTTCAGACTGTGCATTTCTTTTGACTGTCACTTGATTGAACCCAAACACTCAAGCGACACCACAGACACACACCACACACACACACACACGAGGACCCTCACCTCCAGCCCAACCTCAGCAGAGAGGGAGCCAGGCTTCACGTTGCTCACGTAGATGCCCGGCTTCTGGGTGGGCCCGCTGGAGATGCTGATGCCCATGCCCTTGGTGCCCACCAGGCTCAGGAACACCTTCTTCTCCTTGATCTCCTTCCCTCCCATGGAGGCCAGGCCAGCCACGCTGCTCTTCTTCTCCTGAGGGGGGAGGAGGGAGGAGGGAGGAGGGAGGAGGGAGGAGGGAGGAGGGAGGAGGGAGGAGGGAGGAGGGAGGAGGGAGGAGGGAGGAGGGAGGAGGGAGGAGGGAGGAGGGAGGAGGGAGGACACAACACACAGAACAAAACGGTTGAACTCATGTCCACTGTGCTGCATTCAGAGTGTCATGCCCTGCAGACCTAGAGCGCCCTCTCACCCCAGACTCAGACACAAACTGGTCCACAAACTGCCACTTGAGGGCCTCTTCAGTAGAGCTGGGGGAAAAGGAGGATGAGATAGATGAGAGATGAGAGGAACCAGCAGGTTCAATAACACGGCTGTAGAAGCTAGGCCGAGGCCAAAGCTGTTCAAGAGAACAAGACAAATCTGTGTTTCTTCTACCTCTTCACTGGAATCATCCCCACATCTGGTAAAAAAAAAGCAAAAAAATGTATTTATATATTTATGATTTGAACACTTTTACAGCCCAAATTCTGTTTTTAATCGGTATTTCACAGAGAAAGCAAACACAAAGTGTTCTTATTGTGGCTGTGTGTCCTGTGTGACTCACGCCTGACTTTGAGGGAGACAGTCTTCTTGGTCTTGATGAGGTTGATGACCTCCTCGTGGATACAGGAGGAGATGGAGTAGCCGTTGATGCGGACGATCTCATCGCCCACCTTCAGGGAAGAGAGAGGCTCAGCGTACTTGTCTTTTCTGGGAATATGAAACATATTCTGTCCATCTGGTGGACACTGGTGGTACTGACTACATCAGTTTGGTGGTTTTACATGCACAATCAACATACACAATAAACAACAAACCTCCAGTAGATCCACACACTCTCACCTGCAGCCCCACGTTTCCAGCCTGTCCATCCTTCACGATCTGGGATATGAAGAGCCCAGAGCCGAACTCCAGACCCCCCCCTCACGCTCAGGCCCAGCCCCTCCGGGTGGGTGCGGTCCAGACGCACCTCCTTCAACTTGCTGCAGCCCCCAGACAGCAGGAGGAGGAGGAGGAGGAGGAGGAGGAGGAGGAGGGGGAGGAGGAGGAGGAGGAGGAAGATCGAGAGTTAGAAGAATGGGTGAAGAATGTCAGACAGGAAGGGCAGAGGTAGGATGAATGTCCTTCTGGAACAATAAAGTGAAGTGAATTGCAAAAGGGAGTATAAGAAAGGAGAAAGGTGGGGGGGGACTCACCGGGACCTCTTGGGGGTGAGCAGGTCGTACTCCACCTGGTGTTTGAGAGGGATGAGTGGCCTGATGGCGTCAAACAGGGGCAGGCGGATGGGTTCATTGATCACCAGCTTCAGGTCTCCCACCAGCACTGTCAGCTCCATAGACCTGAGGGGGGGAGGGGGTGGGCGGGGAGTCAAAACAAGCACACCCGGATCCCACTCAAGTTTTTCAGGTGTGTTTAATTCGCTTCACAGTTTCTGGAACTCTTTCGTTGTTGTTTTTTTTGCATTGTGGTGCGAATCAAGCACACCCCTTGTATTTCACAGGACTCGCTAATTGCTTCGGACTCAGTTCTGATGTGTCATTGACTGCACGCTTCATCATGGAAAAATCATACTTAAGAATGTAGAGTGCAATCTACGATGGAGTGTGACGAGTCCGGTATCAAATATGGACCGTTCCTAGAATGGAACCTGACGATGACAAAGCCCGTCCACCTAGCTACATGAATTATTAACCGTTGCCTTTTCCTTCTTGACTTGACTGAAAAGCTCAAAGCCTTCAGTGAATAGCTGGCCAGGCTTGACGGCACACAGAGGAAACTGATCGTCCGCCTGGTCAGTGAGGCAGCAGGTTCTGACACGATACAAACATGGAAACCTAACTCAGACCCTCCCAGCGTGCACAAGCATCACAGGACCCAAGTGAAACCAAATCCATCTCCCCTCCTATCAGCCTCCCGACAAGTTCATACACACAGGATTTCAGAAATTAACACGCACACAAACATACATCTATGGTGTAACAAACATGAAAAAAACATGCTCTGGAAATCTTTAGTTGCCTTATTCTGACTCTCACTTCTCACAGAAAGCAGATTTTAAACACATACAGAGCGGGCTGAGCAGAAAACAATTATCACACAAAAGAACGTTGGTCCTGAAACAATTACACTCAGTCTTTCAGCCAATAGCAGCCAAAAGTTAAACTACAAAAAAGACAACTGACAAAAGCGTGACAGATCTTGTACTCACTGGTGATACATCCGGAGCACATCGTACAGGTAGTCCTTCTCTGCCTCGTTGTCAATCAGCAGCTCCACCTAGAACAAGCAGAACACACCGCTTAGCCCGGAGTCCAGCACACACACACACACACACATCCTTCTACTGTGGTCGGTGTGTCTGTGTGAGAGAGAGAGCGTGGAAGAGCTCATACAGACCTGATGGCGGCTTAACTGCTGCAGGAAGGTTTTGAGGAAACGTTTTGGCCAGTCACAGATGTAGCACATCTCCCTGCTTCACAGCTGGAGGCTGCCTCAACTGTCTGTGCATGTGTCCGTGTGTGTGTGTGTGTGTGTGTCTGTCTGTCTGTGTGTTTGTGTGTGTCTGTTCCTGTATGTCTACAATATCCTTCCTCTCAACAGGTAACAGTAACAGGCCCTACTAATACTGTAGACTAAAAGCTACAGACTCTCATCACACAACGGACCGGGGTGTGTGTGTGTGTCTTTGTGGATGTGTGTGTAAGTGTGCTTGTGTGTGTGTGAGTGGGGGGGGGGATGGACGAAGCAAGGAGGAGATTGGAATAGTGATGTCAGAGGTGTCATCTGACCTCCATGTGACTTGAAGCAGCCAATCACAGTCTTTAAGAGTCTCAAACACAGGTACACACACTTCCTGGTGTATAACATGCAAGTATAAAAAATAGATATAAAGTGGAAGACATTTATCTTCCATGAAGCTCACTGGGAATGTGAACTGGTTGCTAGGAGGACTGTGATGTGGAAGAATGAAACCAAGTACACGTTATGGTGTCGTTAAAAGATATGACCCTTGTGAGCAGAGAGAGGTTACGGTAGGTGGGCAAGGCAGGGTAGACTGCATGACACCCTGACGGTGACTTTGCCTGAACTTTGGCACCATAAAAGATAAGGAAGATAATCCCCCGTGAAACCAAACGAGCAGTCAGGAAGTCAGCAGCCCTCAGAACTGATACATGACTCAACCTACAACTTTTAAAGAAACATTTAATGGCAAGATATTTTCACCCCAAAACCTTAGATTGGGATTTAGATCTGTGCTTTATCTAACAATACACAACGTGTCAACAAAGCACTCACACACCGTTCCCATGGGAACAGAGCCTGTTCTGTGTGACCCCCGTCTGCCTGGGACTGCCTCTAATTGCAACAGTAAATTGTCACATCCATTCCGCTCTGCTGGTCGGCTCTGATGCTGTTTAAATTATCTAATGGAAAGCTGCCCTTTGTAAGAGACTGGGGTGTAGCTGAACTACAGATGTCTCTGTGGGAGCTTTTAGTCCAAGGCTAGAAAACACCCTGATATCATGTTTCCTTCCTCTCTTATCTATTACTCATAGGTACCACCTACAGCAGATAACTTTAACATCAAACACAGTTGTGTATCACATATGTTATAATTCCACAAGAACACTGCATTTACTATGCCTACTACTACTAGGCTAATACTACTATCGCAGTCAGACTGTTTAGGTACAATTTTCCCGTAAACTGATAAATATGTGTGCAGCCAATAACGATACAGAACATAGAACAGTGCTTGCTCTCTGGATCAAATAAATATAGCCTACGTTTATTTCTTATGGTACAATGATGTCACATTCCATGTAACTCACTCAACCCTCGCACAGAAACGGGGTATGATAATATCCTAATGAAATTACTGACTGTTCAATAAGCTTAGCTAAAACTAGGGGAAGACTAACTAGACAGGCCTACCGACGGGGCATTGTTTGATAACACATCAAAGAGGAAATAAACTTCAAGAAAGCATAATTAAAACTTAATCAATCAAAATGATGAAACTTCCGATCACCTTACCTTGTGTCTAAACTCCCGTGCTACTTTTCGTTCCATTTTGACCGGAATAATAGCCTTCTATTTCACCGACCGATGTCTGATTGTGCTGTGTCGTACTGAATGCGTGTGAACGTCGGAGCCATCGGCGGAGGTTTACACAAACAGTAGCTAGGTGGCGGCAAAGTGCAGAAATGCATTATTTTCGATGGAAACCGGTACAGTATCTTACAGTATTTTGAACACGTTACATGGGTGGCGGATTTGAAGAAGAAACATCGAACAGTCTCATTCGTACTTTTGTAACCCACTCGACACAGCACTTTCTTTGCCTCTCAGTCTTTCTTAATCTCAACCACATTTATTCAAGCAGCAAACACACTGGGAGAAGCTAAAGCTCCTTGTGACCTTGAGCAATGGCTTAAATTGGACAAATTAAGTTAGAAGCAATAACTGACACACACTTATAATGTTGGTAAAATATTTTAGTAAAAATTCCGAAAAAATCAAACGCATACAATCCTCGGGTTAGAGGCATTTGAAGGCACACTTTTGGCTGTTGAAGCCTGTTAAAATGAACGAGAGTAAAATCGTTTCAAACCTATCTTGTACTTCACAATAATTGTAAGCCACAGTGGGGGACATGTTTCAGAAGTCTGTTATCACATGCTGCACTGTCCAGCTTTGTCCGCTGCACTTCTGGATGACTAACTCGTAGTTTGAGTTTGTCCCCTGCGCAATCTCCAAACACCGGTGTGTGTGTCGGTTCCTTATAGCCTGACCCTGGAGAGAGAAAGATTATATCTAGACAGTTAGATTGATACATAGATAGGCAGATATATATAGGTATTTAATTATATTGTATATCTTAAATATTTTTAGCTCTTTAAACTAAACTAATATGATACTTTTTAAATGTATTTATACATTCTACTTTTTAAATGATGATCCGTATATGTTTATTGTATGCACCTTCCTGCCACAGTCAATTCTTTGTTTAGGCCTATGCAGTGGCGGTGCGTCCATAGAGGGCGCAAGGGCGCCGCCCCTCCTAGAATATTTCGTTAAAACATTTTAGAAAATAAAATAAAATATGATATACCAAACTATTTTAGTAAGAAATGTACTGTGTTAACGCGTTAAATGTGTGTGGGAGACCGTAAGCCCCTGTCAACAACCACTTAAATGTGACCAAATATAATGTATTGCCATTCATTATCACTGAGATAAGCCACTCCCCCCTGGGGGCGCCGGCCAAATGGAAGTCAATGGGAGCTCTTATACTTTTTTCATACATTTGAGAAAAACGGCTTCTGATTGGCGGAAAAAAGGGGCGATGCCGGGGCGCACACTCGTGCCAATGACAACGTTTCTCTTAACACGACTGGACTATTCGTCGAATCAGAGGCCTTTATCATTCCCTCACCCACATCCCAATCCATATAAATCTCACCGAGAGCAACATAGTCAGACTTACTTAGCAGAAACTTTAATTGTGAGTATGGCGACTGAAAACTCGGTGGTATCTCTTCGTGACACACCTTTCAATCGACGGTCAGATGTCGATAAGAAGAGACTGAAAGACATGGGACCCGAACGTCCAGATTTAAAAATGCAGCAGCAGAGCACCGACCGCGGGAGAACGTACACCCGTAACTTCTCCGCAAGCATGTATGCTAACCGGAGCTGGTTAGCTGGTTGTGCAGTCATGAATGCGTTTTTTTGTTTCCCCTGCCTGTTGTTCCAATGTCCTGGGACTGAAACAATCTGGACTGCAACTGGGATGAAGGATCTAAAGCACTTCAACGACAAATGTAAGAAGCACGAATCTTGCCGCAGCCATCTAACGAACAGCATGAAGCTAACGCTAAGCCTCTTTGGAAGAATGAGTATAGCAGAGCAGCTCGACGAAGGGTACCGAATTGGCATTCGAAAACACAATGAAGAAGTAAGGAAAAAGACACATTCTCTCAAGAATAATAGACTGTGTGAAGTTCTGCGGTGCATTTGAGTTGGCCCTGCGAGGACATGATGAGAGCGAGAACTCTGCTAACCCAGGGATATTCCGTGGCTTGGTGGATGTCGTTGCCTCACTCGACAGTGCACTGAAAGAGCATCTAGAGAGCGCGACTGTTTTTAAGGGAACATCGAAAACAGTCCAGAATGAACTTCTTGACTGTATGCTGGCTGTTGTGAGGGAGAAGATCATAAGTGAGGTTCAAAGCAGCGATTTTCTATCCATCCAAGCAGATGAGACCATGGATGTTAGCACACAAACCCAGCTTGTGCTTGTGCTTCGCTACATCAATGGTGCCAATCTGGAGGAAAGATTCTTTGAGTTCATCCCTCTGCAGTCAGCTACAGCAGCGACCATTGCCATGGCATTAAAAGAACGCCTTGCTGCCATCCTCCCAGGTGAGCAGAAAAGTAAACTCATCTGCCAGGCATATGATGGTGCCAGTGTAATGAGGGGTGCCACTTCTGGTGTTCAGAAGAGAATCCAGGATGACTACCCAACTGCCCACTTTATCCACTGCTATGCCCATCAGCTAAATCTTATAATGCAACAGGCCACCTCTCACATTGTCAAAGTCAAAAACTTTTTTTCCGACCTCGGTGGATTGGCTGCGTTCTTTTCAAGATCCCCCAAGCGGACCGCTGTCCTTGATGAAACAGTGGCCCATAGACTGCCAACAGCGAGCAATGTGAGGTGGAACTTTCGCAGCCGTTCCGTCAATACTGTGTTTGAGCACAGAGATGACCTCATTCAATGCTTTGAAAGAATTCGAGCATCAGGTGGCTTTGATGACAAGACCAACCAAGAAGCAGGAGGCCACATCAGGCTACTGGAGGATCCTGTTTTCGACTTCTTTCTTAAACTGTTTCACCAGATAATGCCACACGTGGACATCCTCTATGCCAAGCTCCAGAAGAGAAACATAGATTCAGTCCATATAAATAGATCCATCCAGCAGTTCCAAGAGGACATACAAAAAATCAGGTAATTTCATTATTGTTATTATTCTGTAAGCGTAGTCAACAATCTTCTTTTACATCAACCATAGTAATAACACAAATATGATTTTTAAATGATTATTATTTTTATTTACAGAGATTCAATCCATGCATTGGTGGCGGAGCAAAGCAGTGGCTCTGAGCAACCGAGGAAGCGCCGGGCTATCAATCAAGATGAGCTTAGAAGAATTGCCTCAGAGGTGAGTCAAAATCAGCAGATGCCTGTGTTAGAGTTTAATGTTTTATCTTTCCCACAGCAGAACACATGTTGGAAATTGTTAGATTTGGGTGGAGATCATATCAGACTATAACTTTATCTAAAATACCAATTCAACCCCCACAAGTTATTTTGTGTGTGTCATAGCACAAGGCTAGAGCCATCAAGGTGGCTCCTGGCCTTTTGTCTATGTTGATGAGCCATCAGACCTAGTTCCTGGCTTTTGTGTGTCTTGAAGCCAGAGCTATTAGACTCTGATTGTTGGCTTTTGTTTGCAGCCAACTTATCTGTCTGTCTCTCTATATTTATCTGTAGGTATGTGACACCATACTTGGACACACCAAGGAACGCTTTGCCTTCAAAGACCACCTCATCAGTGCCACCTTACTGGATGGCCCCCAGTTTGAAGACTACCTCGATGTATTCCCTGAAGTTGCTTTGGCCACCACATTGAAGGCCTATCCAATGCTCAATGGAAATAAGCTGAAGACAGAGCTTAGCCTCATCTATGCCACAGAAGAATTCCGATCCTGTCGTGGTGCTGTGGATCTTTTCCAGTTGTTCAAGGAAAATAATCTTTCTGAGGTATTTTCAGAGACAGAAACACTACTGAAAATCATCATCACAACTCCCATGGCCACTGCTGAGGCTGAGAGGTGTTTTTCAACACTGAAAAGGGTTAAAACCTTCCTCAGCAACACCATGACCCAGGAGAGACTGAATGCCTTAGCTATGCTCTCAATGGAAAAAAAGGCTTGTCACAGACATCATTGACTTTAACCAGAGAGTTATTGAGAGATTTGCCAACTTGAAAGAGAGGAGGGCTAAATTTCTTTACAAGTAGTGGGGCCTACTCTTGTCAAACCCAATGTTAAATGCGATGTGAATCTCTTGTTCTCTAAACCTCTCATGTGAGGGTGTGGGCACCTGTTTTATTCTGTAAACCTCTGCAACCATTCTGCTCTGAACCTCTCATGCCCAGAGTTAGTTTCTTGATGGTTGTTATTGGATAGTGTTGAGCACTGTGTTTTTGAAATAAAGCTTATTTTTTTAAATATTCTTCTCAAACTCTTTTCTTCTCATTGTGGAGTGCTATTTTAACCGCGCCGCCCAACTGCGCCCCCCCCAAAAAAAAATCACCAGCCGCCACTGGGCCTATGTAAACTTACATGGCAGTAAAAAACAAATTCAGATTCTGAGGTACCTGTTTGAAATCCCAGTGCCGGTGCAGCTCTCTGCGCTGAGCCAGCTTGCAGTCCTGCAGAGTGGGGGCGTTCCCTGACCCTGGGTCCACCAGGCAACGGTTGCTGTTGTAGTTGTGAGACTTGATCCCCCCCTACGTAGATCTCTCCCTTGCTGTTGTAGTAACATCGCTGTGTGTGTGTGTGTGTGTGTGTGTGTGTAAGACATAGGACATCACGTCAGGTTGTATCGTATCGTATAATATCGATTTATATCAAATCATCAATCCTTGTGAAATTCTGTATTCGGATCAGAGCGTTTTTAGTGTTATAGCCTAGCGATTGTACTTCGTGTGATTCTCCTCAAAGTAAGTTATTTAAACTTATTTCGCTGTGTTGTGTCTAAACTTAACAGTGTGTCAGGCTAGAAGTTTGTAAGATAGGGTTTACAGCCAGTTATTTTTGCGAGTGGAACAGAAACTCGGGCCATTGTATACAGAAACAGAGGCGTGGCCAAGCGCTGGTCTGCATTTAGACTCTCTGAGGTGTTTTATTGTGCGTTTTTAAAGCTTTCCTGTGAGTTTC
>CAEFZP010002758.1:0-64892 GCA_903064625.1 Mallotus villosus | reverse complement strand
TGGGCAGCGCGGGGAGGTCGTTACACATAACTTTTTTTTAACATTAAATATATATGTATTAGCTATGTTGGTGTCGTCCTCTCCTACTATTTCTTCAATGCCTAACGAATCTATCTCTTGACCCTGTATGTATGCTTGAGCAGCACTGGTTGAAGCCTGAAAATATTGTAAACAATGTTTGCATATATGCAGGTAGCAACGCTAGTGCTAAATAACTATTTTGCTTGTCGGCTAGTAGGGTTCGTGAGACAGCTCACCAAAAGAACGATGGGGAAGCCACTTGTCTAGCAGATTAAGACATGTTCGTAGGTACCTAGCGAAAAGTAGCCTCAACTTTCCTAGACTTAACTACGATACTAATGCTGAAGGGTCGTGAGACAGCTCACCAAAAGAACGATGGGGAAGCCACTTGTCTAGCAGATTAAGACACGTTCGTAGGTACCTAGCGAAAAGTAGCCTCAACTTTCCTAGACTTAACTACGATACTAATGCTGAAGGGTCGCTGATATCGCATAGCGTCGTTGCTAACGTGTGATGTTGTGACTGTGTGTGTAACACTGAATTACTCACTGAACAACCAGCTAACCAGCTCCGGTTACTTAGCATACAGGTTTGATGAGAAGCAACGGGTGTACGTCCCGTAGGCCTACAGCCCATCCTCCTTTGCTAGCTATGTTGCTCTCGTAGATACGTGATAATTATATGGGATGTCAGGGAATGATAAAGGTCTCTGATTCGACGAATAAGATGTCAATATAAGTAAGAAACAATGTCATTGGCCAGGGCGCACGAGTGTGCGCCCCGGCATCGCCCCTTTTTTTCCGCCAATGAGAAGCCGTTTTTCCCAAATGTATGAAAAAAGTATAAGCGCTCCCGTTGACTTCCATTTGGCCGGCGCCCCTCCAGGGGGGAGTGGCTTATCTCAGTGATAAAGAATGGCGATATATTATATTTGGTCACATTTAAGTGGTTGTTGACAGGGACTTACGGTCTCCCACACACATTTAACGCGTTAACACAGTACATTTCTTATTTAAATAGTTTGGTATATCATATTTTTGCACGTTTTTTTATTACTATTTTTTAGAAAAATTCTAGGAGGGGCGGCGCCCTAGCGCCCTCTATGGACGCACCGCCACTGACTGTAGGCTTACAGTAATACTATAACATAAATTACATATCCAGTTTAGTACCAAAAAGAAAAAAAACTAATCTCTTCGCCTAGCTGGATCTGGCCACAGGGCCTCGTCAACATCACAGGCTATGTCATTTGCCAGGCAACGTGGGAAGAATCTCTTGGAGTGACGAATCCACCCTTGTATGGATGCTGCTTCAATTTGATCACAAGTTTCATCCATAGCTTGAATGAGGGCAATCTGAACATAGTGCTGGAGATCATAAACCTTCCACCGCCATGCTGAGAAGAACTCCTCAATGGGGTTTAGGAAGGGGGAGTATGGTGGAAGGTATTGAACTGTAAATTGTGGGTGTTGATGAAACCAGTTTTGGTTTGCTGCTGTGATAATATTGTGTAATCTGTCTAAAAATGTAAGAATGAGGTCAGTGTTGTAAGGACCCAAGTTGGCATGGCGGTGGAGAACCCCATTCTGTGTAATGGCAGAACAAAGGGTAATGTTACCCCCACGTTGACCTGGTACATTGACAATATCCCTGTGGCCAATGATGTTTCTTCCCCTTCTTCTCACTGTTGTCAGGTCAAATCCAGCTTCATCAATGTAAATAAACTCATGAGGGACGTCCTCCGCATCCATTGCAAAACTCACATTGTGTAGATCAATTTACTGTAGGTCTGCTATACAATACAATTACATGTACAGTAAAAAGGTGCAGTATACTGCTAGTCAGTGAAAAAAACATACCACCACATATTCACGCCGCAGGACTTTATTGTTTATTGTCAACTTAACTCTGAGTTGAGTTACTCTAACATGGGAAACTCTGAGAATTTGGTTCCAGAAAAGCTGATAGCGGAGTACGTCAACTCAGAGTTAAGCGCGGGCATGAGAACTATTGAAAGCCAACATCAATGGAGCTCCGATACTAGGATCCACCATGCCACCCGGCGACAAAAAACGTTGTCCTACTTCACCAAACTTTAGATTCAAATTCTATTTTTTGTTAATGGTCGAGTACATATTCCGGTAAAAAGCAACACGGCTGTAGCAGTGCATGCAAGTGGCGTGGGAGACCATTGCTGAGCATACATTTGAATGTAATAGCCAGTCCATACATTGAACATTTAACCCCACTGTCCGTTAATATTACAGGAGAAAAAGTGGTGGTCTTAATAAAATAGCATGTTCAATGTTTTATTAAATATAAAAACATACTACGAACAGGTATGCATAGTTTGCTATACGCTTGTGTTTGTAGCCTCGACGTCACCTTGGTTTTAATCATATTCGACATGATACTAAGTAAATATCAATTGGTGCCTATTTCAAGCAGTTTCCCCCAACAGAATGCTTTTCATCAAAAGATGATGATGACGAAAAGACATTGACTGCTGCCGCAGAAATGGATGCAGAGAATTATGTGGTAGCTGGTAGTTCTCTACCCATGTAGCCTACTATTATTTACATCGTATAAAAACGATTTGCACATTCTAATCCTGTTGAACAGAGCATGGATGCTACAGATGTTCATTTAATGGCAGGTGTATTTTGCATGTGGAACTGTGAAATGTAGCTAATGTGATCTCATGTATTCCTATATAGTTACAAATAAATGAGTTGTACAAACTGTACCTCATGAAGAAAGTGCCAAAAACTGACCAAGAGATGGTGTAGGCCTACTTAGGGTAGACGAATAAAGACCAATCTCGAAAAAGATTTACTGGAACTCCAGTTACGGGAGAATGCATGGTCAAAAGTGATGTTAATTGTAGGAACAATAACCTATAGGCTATGAATATTAATTGTTGAATTTGCTGAATTTCTATTTTGACCAAGAGATGGTGTACTTAGGGCAGAAGAATAAAGGCTGACCTTGTAAGGCTATCAACCTGCCCCTGCACCTCTCATATGGTAAACTATGGAGTTACTGGATGGAGTCTCAACTTGATGGCTCTCACATCTCATTGTGTAACTTAGGCTACTGTAGCATATTCATGTTGATAAGAAAGGGTCAAGATTGAGGTGTGATTGTAGTTGTTCTTGGGTATTAAAAGGAATTGTGAAGCATTTTTCTGTGGATGATTGATCTCCTGAGACCTTCTCCTCGGCTCTGGCTTTGTATCTCTGGTTTACAATAGGCCTAGTCATGGTAGAGTAGGCTTAGTTAACCTTCATTGATTTCATTCATTTGCAATATGATTACATTATTATATTATTTCACCTTAATTTGACCATTCTTGCTTTGATTTAACCCAAAGAGTCAAATAACTGCAATTTGTAGTCTATTGGCATTATTTAGTTAATGTTAATAGGCCTACTGTTCAGTTTCCCATCTTCCTTCAAACCAAGGCTACTCATTGTTAGATTTCTATTTGTAGGCAATGAAGAAGACGAAATCCTACAATTTCAATGATTTTTCTTTATTTCAGTGCCAAAAAGCTTTTGGTCAATTCTGTGTGCACGTCCACGGCGTATAACACTAGCGATGAGGACCCAAGGGCTGAGAATGTTGCTCAAATAAATTACAGATCGTGACGGGAAACGGTAACGTTAACTTAGGCATTCATCAGGGAATTAAAGCACATCAAATCGCAGTCTTAAAATCGTCTCCTGGCGTATAACTAAGCGAATTTAATTTTGTTCGAGATCGCTCGGCTGAACCAGGAAACGATATACTATGTCTTCCAACGCTATCAAACTCAGAAAGTGGGAGGGGATAGGTAAAACTCAGAGTTTGGCATGGAACTAACCTGCTCGCGACCAGGTTAGTTTCACAGCGTAAGTTACCATGGCAACTTACCAAAAGGTTTCGTTACCTCTCTTTCTGGAACGGAAACCTCGGAGTTTGCCTGTTTTCAGGGTTAAACAACTCAGAGTTTTCACAAAACCGGCTACCTGGAATACCCCCCTGGAATACCCCCCAGAACTTGATGTTTTTTAAGGATACGGGCTAGTGTTGACAGAGAGACCTGTTGGACATTATTGAAAATGTGGTGATCATTGAGAATATGGGCTTGAATTTCTCTAAGTCTGATTGCATTATTGCATTAAGTTTCTCACCTGTGCTCTTGACGAAATGTCCGAACTATTGATCCCACAGTGTACCTGCTTAGGTTTGGCTGGACTCCCGTCAGTGTTAGTCCGTGGTTTACAGTATTATATGGTCCACAATTGTAGCATGAATTTCTTACACAGAGGTCTCTCTCTCCCTCTTCCTCTTCCTCCACCTTGTTCTCTCCGGATTCCCCCTCTCAGCCGCACTCTCCCTCTTCCTCTGACATCGTCCATTTTTTTTAACCCTTGTGTTCTCTTCGGGTCATTGTGACCCATCAGTCATTGGGACCCCCCACGTGTTGTGACAACTTTACCTCATTCAAAAATAAAGTGAAGCATTTTCTTTTAACCATCAGGCTGTCTCACCCCCCCCCCACAGCGCAAATGTTAAAAGAAAATGCTTTTTATTTGTTTTTGTATTGGGTAAAATTGTCGCAGCAGAATGATGGGTCGTTGTGAACCTTCGGGTCATTGTGACCGAAGGCAGCACAAGGGTTAAGACAGGTGAACTTACCTGTTGCCTTTTTATAGTGCTTACATAAACCTGATTGGTGTGTCTACAATTTAGCACCAGTGAGTGTGTACACCTGGTGGTTGTGTTTACCGTAACCAATTGGGTGTGTTCATTTGAAAGCTTTAAAAGCTTTTGCTTTAAAATTGCTAGGAAATTACATCATGATCAATTTCTGTGTCAAATGTATAGTGTGTATTGTTTTGCAAAAGGTGTGAAGCTGAAAATGTGCTTACAATTGTGCAAATCTAGGCTGGTGTTTTGAGTGTAAGGTTTTGGTAATTCTGGGAAAGTTTACATTTTAGCGTGTAAGAAATTGAAAAAAACTGTAAACAGGACTAGGTTAAGGTACACTTTTTCTCACCCTCTCCTTAACGTTATATTAACCCAAAATGCCCCCAGATGTAATAATGCAAACAAAAATTTTGCATAGAAAAACCCATTTAAACTCTTTCAACTGCATTATGCAGGACTATCGCAACATGATGTGAAGCCTACAGTAGACATAGTCAATCTAAACACACACAGACACTTCCTTCTCTACACAAACACACAGATGCACACACTGACAGTTAAAGTATCCCAAATTAGGTATCACAGTTATCAACCTAATATATGCATCCGTTTCCACGTCACACCGATGGCAATGTCCAGTTGACCTCAGATGTGGAACATGTGCCCATCCTCATAACAGAATACTCTTCTCAAGGGCAAAATGAATAAACATGGCTGCCAACAGCAGCCACTTATTCTGAGCGGTCAGTGTTGACGGCACGTAGCCAGTTTGTGTACAGATTCTGAAAGAGGAAATATGCAGAAGCACTATGGAGATACCACTGTCTGACAAACACAGGTGATTTGTCTTGGCTGATAGCTAGCCGTTGTGTGTGTGTGTTTGTGTGTGTGTTTACGTTCTTGTCCTTGTTAGTACAGCTGTCTAATCATAAGAGACATGCAGGGAGGAGCCCAGGTGTCATTGTGTAAGGGGAATTCATCCACACTGATGGGAATGTTTTCCTCACTGACCAGGTCTGTGTGTTCGAGGAAGTGTGATAGACCCAGAAACACAGACAGAGGATTAGACAAATGGAGAGAAAGAAGGTTTTGAAGAAGGTGGATTAGGTTTGGGGTTTGAGTTACTTGCACCTGATGATGATGATGATGAAGAGTGCCTGAATGACAGGAGTGACTCACAATATAATGTGACGATGATCATGATGATGATTACGATGATGATGATGACATCATCACATAGAAAAGACATGACGAGCACTGCCCCTTTGGTGCATTTAGGACAAATGGGACTATTACCCCGGGGGCAATTACTAGCTCCTCATTGTGACCTTACTCTCCATCAACAGATATTACGCTGAACAAGGCATCACTTTTACCCCCGGGGGGCTACTAAACCCAACGTTTGTCATGAGAATGACAAAACCATATTCTCAACTTTATGTGTCATGGTTGGTAAAGCCCCATGGGGTAGCTTGTTTCTCAGAATAACTTCCCTCAGGGGGGTAGTGAGCCAGATATGCAGATATAGGTCAGTCAAGATCTGAAAGTAACTTCTCATTTTATTTAGAGCAGTGTAAAGGTCATGTGACTTATATTCTCCAACTGTCTATCACAAGTGTGTGTGTTTGTGTGTGTGTAGGTGAATGAGGTTATATGTGGTTTTGTTTGTTTCTTCTTAGCAAACTTGGATTAAAGCTGCAATAGGTAACACTATAAATTACATTTGAATATGCGAAACAGCACCCCCAATTCTCACAAAATGTGCATAATATGGAAGGCCCGCCTCACCAAAGTCAATTGGCTGGAACAGGATTGCTGGATCATAATTGGCTGGAAAGTAGCGGGGGCTTCAAAATTTGAAAGTGACATTCCCTTGGAATTGAGCTGTCTGTGTTGACCTCTAAGTCTTCCTAGACCATCATGAAGTCTTTCCTACTGGCATCCTTGCCCAGTGAAACGCATTCTTACATTTTTTCTTTCTGTTATTCATTAATCCCTGGCGGACCGTAAAAAACATTTTGAAATCTCTTTTTACTCCTCTGTCTCATCCAATGGCGGGCCAGCATACAGAGCAGCTACATTAAGTTTGGCTGCTCTGTTTCAGTAGGTACTCAGTGACCTCATCAAGAACACAGCCGCTCCAACATTTTCCTCGCCGCTCTGAATTGGCGGTTATCTCTTTCATTGAAGCGCTCCGACGTTCAATTTCGCCTTGCAGAGACAACAGGTGTCACGGCAGACAGAACCTCTGGGAATAGAGTCTTGAGATGGGTAAAGTCTGCTCGGGGAATGGGGTGCTGAGTTTATGTGTGTGTGTGTGTGTGTCTGTGTGTGAGAAAGTAGGAGTGTTCATCTCTGCCTATTTTTGTGAGTCTCTGTCCGTGTGTGCTTGTGTGTGTGTGTCTCCACGCTCTCTTTACAAAGCTAATTATTTCACCCAGGTGCATACACCTCTCTTGCTGTAGCTAACAAGGCAATTGACAGACCGATATTAGCGCTATTTAAAGCCTGGCGTTTCCGTAATGTTAAACACTAGAATAATCACTGACACTGCCTCCCCCACCTCACACATAAACCTCCTTCTACAGCCCATCCCTCGTTCTCTCTCTCTGATGCTGCTCATTTGATACATTCATATTGGCTCTCCTAACGTTCACAGCAGACAGGGTGGCCCACATTGGCTCCAGCCTTGCGCATCTGGACAGCTTTGTTACAGACAAGCTCATTTTGAGAGTGAGTATGTGTGCTAGTGCGTGTGAGCGTGTTGATGGGTGTGCGAGTGTGTGTGTGTGAGTGAGTGAGTGAGAGAGAGAGATGAATGTGTGTGAGAGCGAGCATGTCTGTGCCCGTGTGTGTGCTCGGGTTAGAGACAATCTCAATTTGTGTCTGATAAATGCAGAGGGAATGCAATCCCACTGTGTCTCCTAGCGAGGCTTGGCGTAAACGCTGGAAGTGATTGCTGCTTTTTATTATGTGAATTGCCTTTTGCTGTCTACAGAGGGACAGCTAGGGACAGGGAGAAAGCAGGCCCAAGACAAATTAATATAAAAACGGGCATCTATTGAAATGAACTACAATTAAGAAAGGGATCACCTAGGTACAGTGAATCTGTGAAGGTGATGAATGCCCTCCAATTCACTGTACCTAACCCCAACCTCACACCATCCAATGTTCAACCCCAAACTTACTCTTTACTTTCACCAGTTTCACTTTTCACAAGAACAGAAAATGATCAGCCATTTATAACAAATTAAACAATTACTCCATTACAAATGCACATCAATATTAAAGCATTCTATCTAAATTCCAAAACACATTCATCTGAAACATATTTTCATGAGTAGTGCCCTTCAAGTAGGCCTGCAGAAATCCTGTCACTACAGAATCATTTACAAACTCTCCTTCAATTTATGCAACCAAATTCTCCCAATTATGACGATTGTATTTTTTTTAAAAGTCTGCCTTTGAGCACTTCGTCCTCCGGGAGCGACGTCTCCGTCATCACATTTCCTTGACAAGTTGTCCGCCCCTCTTTTCTTCTTTTTTCTTTCTCACAAGTTTGTTTACTCTAGTCTAATTAATGTATCATATGAGATGTGTTATTCCGAGTGCGTTTCTCTCTGACCCGTCACTCATCTGAAGTGGTTGGAAGCAAAAACGAGCCGTCAAGAATTACCATCGTTCCGAAAGACGTCTGAAGTTCGGCATGGAAAATTTCCCTCTTTTGATGGTGTGTAGATTACAGATGGAATGTGCTATTAATGAGTCAGATTACACCAAGCCGGCGCTAACCGGATTATCACTAATACCGTTCCGTTTCTCCTCATTCCAAAACCAACCCTCGTTCTCTCTCCTCCTTTGCTCCTCTCTCTCCGTTCCTCTTCTCTCTTCTCATCTCTTGCATCTCCTCATCCTGTCAGTCACAAGTGTCTCAAACTACAATGTGTGTATGTGAGATGACAGCTAGACTAAGAAATGTTACTTAATGAAAGGAACACACATAATTGAACACACATCACACACACACACATTATTTGCAATCTCAGAGTTAATGTTGGGTAATAGGAATTATGCTAATATCTCAACAGGAGACAAAAAGGGTTTCACCATTAGAACAGCTAGACAGAAAGTATAAAGAATTCTATTTTGACAACTTAATTGCTTCTAGCTGGGATATAGCTTCAAGTCTTTCTGATTAGTGCCTGAAAAAGAGATGAAGAAAAAAAAACTGCAGAGAGGAGAGTAAAAAGGAGGGATAGATTGTCTGACAGCTTTTGCAGACTGGGAGAAGGCCTGTTCCATTGGCCAGGGGAAACTCGATGAAGAGAACAAGTCATGAAAGAGGGGAAACAAAGAAAGAAACGGAATGAAAAATGCTCACACAAGGAGAGATTAGGAGAGAGAAAGGAACAGAAAGAGATAGAAGGAGAGTGAAAGGAGTAGAGAGAGGCATCTGAGGTTTCACTCTTCTCTGGACTAATGGAGAGTGTCAGAGCCTCTCTCCTCTTTCCTCCTTCTCTCCTTTCTCTCTCCTCTTTTTCACCTCTCGCTCCTCTACAGAAGGGATTAGAGACGGGTTTAGAGAAACAATAGGGCTAACACGAGGTTTAAGTGGCCAGAACTAGAACCAGAACCAACCCAAATCAAACAGTTGAACATTTTGCCGACAGAGTGCATGATAATCCCCATTTGACCAGTTTTCCCTCATCTCTCTCCTTCCACTCGTCCAGCACGCTCCCCCCTCTCATGTTGCTCTAATCACCCTGTGTTGGTGCAGTTGCATTGCTACTGGCACCCTCTGGAATTAAATGCGTTTAATTGGCTTAAGACACCAGTATAGCTCCATATACGGTGACTGATGTTAGTGCTAAAACTCACTCATTACTCACTTAAGCCCTGGTCAGATATTTCTTAGCGCAATCCGCCACTGAGAACTTGTTTAGTCCCAGGGCATAAGAGCATGTAGAAACCGTGAAACATTAAACATGAGTGGACACTGGAGTTCTGAGAGGTGGAGGACCTGCAAGTCAAATACATCTACTATAGCAGGGCCACCCTCCAATCCACCCCATTTCTTTTGCAGCCATTTTGGGCTGGTGCAGATCAGTTTCCCTCTGGCTCCCGTCTTTGCCATTAAACTACGGTGTGATATGCAGTGTGCCACTGCCATCTCCTCAGAGCCAACATGGAGCCATCCAGCACCCAGCAGATGGTGCTAAGACTGGGCCATACAGACAGCAGCACAACCACAAAATTAGAGAAGGGGTGGTTCGAAGGAAAAAGGAATGATATAGAGGGAGAGAAAAAGTAATGGACAAAGAGAGAGGGGAAGAAAAAGAGGATTACAACTAAGATAAATAGTAAGAAGGACAGAAAGAAAAAGGCCAGATAGTGAGGTTGGGGAGGGGAAGGGGGTGCCGGAGGTGGAGCAGGAGTAGACAGCAGTACAAACAACATGATGAAGGTAGAAAGGGTCCGGGGAACAAAGAGAGAGAGAGAGAGAGAGAGAAAAGCAAGCAAACGCAAAATAATAATGATGAAAATGATAAAAGTATAACCAGTACCCCAAGTCCCTGAGTTGAAGTTTCTTTCTCTCCATTCCCCTCCACTGTGTAACCCTGTTAACAGTGGAGGGGAATGACTCACTACTCCCCTCTCTACCATATGCCACAATGACATGGTGCCAGAACCTCTAGGCTGGAGGACAGCACTGTCCTCTCTCCCATCATTGGATAGAAACAAGACGTGTGGCAAAGCACTCCAGTTATCACTCTAGCTCCAAAAAAGTATTGGCCAGTTGAGAACAATTATTACAGACCTGTGTACAGTAGTATTGTTCTCATTTGGAAGAAATGTTTTGAGATGTAAATTGTGTCTCTACTGAAAACTGAGGTAAACCCATGAGTTAGATCCATGGCAGTTTTCTTATAGACAAGGAAAGAGCACAGATGATTCAGCAGTTTCACCTACTTAGTCCTGAAACACCTGGAGAAGACTAAGGCATGTGCAAGCATACTTGTTATTGATTTGAGTGCAGCTATTAATACTATTGGTTAAATATGTGATACTATTTACTAAAAAATTTTTTTGTATTACTGGACACATCATAACACAACTTAAACAGATGAATATGAATAATCATTATCTTTCATTATCTAGCTTCTACTAACAGAGCCCAACAATTAAAGGTAAATAAGATAATATCTGACTCAACGTCTATCAGTACAGGGTGTGTGAGCTCCCCTGTTCTCTTAACATTACACATGAATGAGTGCGCAACCCCCCAAAAAATGACTTGAAATTGTCAGATGACACTGCCATTCTTGGCTTATTACATATCGAAATACATCACTTAAACAAAATCCAACCATTTATGGATTGGTGTGATGCTTGGAGTAGCCATACAGTATATACAGTACCGTATTTTTCGGAGTAACTTGTCGCAAACATGACCGGCACAATGATTTTGATCTATTTAGGGGTCTGCAGTTTTCCTTTAATAAAAAGCTAAGTAAATTGTTTTAGATTATATCTCTGTCATTTAGTGGCCAGTGGCCACTTTAAGTAAATAACATAATTGGTTAATTGTTCCCAAACTGCAGTTTTTGGTGGAATTATCAAAATGTGCTTTATGCATTTCTTAAAAAATAAATGAAAGTGTGTAAATAATATTGTGCATTATATGTCAACTTCCATCATTGGATCCTCTATATATATATTTTATTTTGGTATATTACCACTGGCCATCTGTCCACCTAGAGTGTAATGCCCTTATTGACATAAATTGCGGTGACATTTCTATTTATTCTGGAGTGCTGCTGTATGTCCTGCTGCAACAGTTTCTGGGGTGCAACAGAATTTGTATTTTGACTTAGTCTTATTCCAGGTTATGTTAACAAACTTCAACTGGTTATAAACTAGGTTTTGAAAGTAATCCAAAAGTAATGGAAAGTAATCAGATTACATTACTGAGTCTGGGTAATCCAAAAGTTACATTACTGATTACAATTGTGGATGAGTAACTAGTAACTTTAACGGATTACATTTAAAACGTAACCTACACATTAACAGTTATTCAGCTACACAATAGCATAAAAAACATACCTGGGAGGCTGAATAGGCTAAATTACAATAATAAGATAGCGAGTCCAACAAGCAAGTTACCGGTAAGATAGTTCACCAAGCTCCCGATCTCATTCCACCTCAGTGAGTCAGTCAGTGTGAATAAACATTTAAAAACATCTTAAATTACATATATTTTGATATATAAGTCGCACCTGACTATAAGTCGCAGGACCAGCCAAACTATTAAAAAAAGTGTGACTTATAGTCCGGAAAATAAGGCACATGAATACTGGCATGTGGTTGCCTGTGTCATGTCTGCAGTTACTGTATGTGGAATGTAGAACCACAAATCCAAGAAATATTATCCCAAGGAGACAATAAAAGATATTGTATCACAATATCACTAACACACATAGAGAGAGAGAGAGAGAGAGAGAGAGAGAGAGAGAAGAGGTGGAAAGAGAGAGAAAATATGCAGATGGAGTATGAAAGAAAGGTAGAGATGGCAGAACACCATGTATGTGCACACTTGTTTGCAAGTTGCTCATTCACAGCTAAACACAAACACACACACACAGGCACGCTCACAGAATTGTTTTGCACAATCAAAGCAATTATCCAATTCAGACACAGTTTTTACAAGACTCAGAACTGTTGCACTCACAGTTTCTGTTAAATAGCTAATGCTTAGTCAATGAAACCAAAGCAGAGGAAGAGAGGAGGAGTGGTTGAGGAGGAAGACTCATGAACGAACATCCCACCAAGGGGCTCAGGTATCTGTTCATTTCAGTTGAATTCATTCTGTTCAGATGAATTACAACATCATTAGCAAACTGTAATTAATAAGCATCACTTCACACAAGAAGCAGTGGGGGACAAAATAACAACCCCCTGCTCTCTTGCAACTTGAACGTTGATAACTTGAATAAAATCACAATTGATATATTTTTTTAAATATTTATACATTTTATTTTGAATTCATGTGAAGAGGAGCTCATTTTAAAAGTTGTCTTGTTTATTTTAATGAAGGTAGGACTGCAGAGTGGAGGGAGGAACGAAGCCTGGGGCTCCTCTCCACAGATATGCCTGCAGAAGAAACACCTCACCATCATTTGCCCAAGAATACATCAATACTTGTGTTTGTGTGTATGTAGAGAGAGAGAGAGAGATAGAGAGAGAGAGAGGGCGAGAGAGCAAGCGAGAGGGGGTCTGGTTTTCTTTAAAAATGAATACATTCAACTTATGGAAAACACCATTCAGAAGCTCCAAATCAATATCTATATATATATATAAATATATATATAAATTCAAATAGTGCCAACGAGCAAAGTTCAAATGGAAGAGAAAGTGACTCTTTCATTTTTTTTTATTCCTATGTAAAACAAATTAATATGTGAAAACTATAGTAGCGTCTTTCCAATGGCAACAAATAAAGACAACTAGTACACAGGAATTTCCAAATCTCTCAGCTTATCTTTGTATTGTCTGTGGTCGTCGCAAGTTGCCACTGGCAGTTTGCCGGCCCGCACCTGAACACCGGAAATCCCCTCACCTGCTCTCCGACAACAAAAGGCGACAAGCGGTGCCTCTAAAGCACGTCTTCGCCAGAAGAAAGGCAAGCTACAATGGAGGCACAATACCGCAATCTGGCGCCGAAGGTCACCGTGGTCCCCCTCCACTATGTACGAGTGACGGGGAAAATGTCAACCGTGTCATTCTATCACCCAGTCAGCCATCATTTCGTAATCACTCATCATCAAAGCGAGAAAAAGAGAGCGAGGGAGAGGAGGAGAGAAAGAGATAGAGGGATGAGAGAGAGAGGGGAAAGGCGATAGAGAAAGGGAGATAGAGAGTCGGAGTGAGAGAAAGAGAAATGGGCCTACATTATCCTGGAGAGAGAGAGAAAGAGAGAGAGATAGGGGGAGAGACAGACGGATAGTCAGAGCAAATCAGGCAGCGGTAGGTGAAGCGTGCTCATCAGTGACAGCAGACAATAGGCCCCAGATGTTCCTTCTTCCTTTGTTAAGCGTGATTGATATCTCCTAGTCGCCAGTGAGTTGGAGCCAGTTATTATATTACCCAATGCATCGTTAGCCACTTCACGTTATGTAACCTCCCACATGTTTCGAAGATCAGGGACAAATTGTCACAATAAGCTATGATGCTGCAGTACCATACTTTACTGATACATATGTATCTATGTACATGTATGCATATTTATTTATGAATGCTCTTAAGGTTACTGTCTGGTAGAACTAGTATCTGCTTTGAGTTCAGATCCCTGAGTACATGTGCAGAGAACATTCATTTTGAAAACCCTGCACTGATGCTACGGTATTTCGAGAGAGCGAGCGATAAAGATTTAATTACAAATGTTTCTCACCGAGTGCTACAGATATCAGAAGGTCGGCTGGAAATGGGCTCCGGCGTCTCAGTTCGTCGCTCAAGGTTTTGCGGTGAGGTTCCGGAATTAAAAAATACCCCAAATGTCTGGGGTGGAACGGGGCGAGATAAAGAGTGTGGTATCAGCTGCTGATAAAGTGGCTACACAAAGGCATTGCTGGCCATAGGACACTATGGACTCTGGAAGATCAAGTGACACTGGAAAACAAGAGCAGGTAATGCAATTCCTTCTTTTCTATCTCTTTCTCTCTCTTTTGTTCTCTGTCTCTCTGTTCCCCTCCCCTTTCAATCATCTTCTAACTTCTTAGTTTTTTCACCTTCCTTCATCCTCAGGTCGGAAGGTGACTTTGATGAGGTGGAGGAGGTGAACGGTGATGACGAGTCACTGAGTCAGGCTGAGCTCTGATTCAGCAAGAAACAAACACAGATACAATGGATGCCAACAATAGAGTTCTGTCTTCGTTCTCTTTTTCTTTTAATCTCTCTCTATCTCACTTTAACTCTCTCTTTGTTTTACCCTGTCTCTCCCTCTCTCCCTGTCTTACATTCCCTCTCTCTTCTTGTCTCTATCCTCGCAGTCCCCCTTCACCACATGCACACTCAAACACACACATACTTCATTTACAGTTAGACACAAAGGGAACGTTTGAGTGTCTTCACCCAAGGGTGAAGAAATAAAAAAGAGGGAAAGAGACAGGGAGGCACAAAGGGAGAGAGAGGGGGGCAGAGAACAAAGCATGCAGAAGAGGAGGCAGCTCCATCAGTAATTCACTGTGTGTGTGTGTTTACCTGTGTGTGTTTACCTGTGTGTGTGTATGTTCACCCTGTGCGTGAGTGTATGGCGGTGCTGTGCCTTAAATAACATTCCCTCCCTTTCCTCCAAACAAAGTATAAATGAGACCTTTGAGCAGACCCACAAACTGAATACATGATGCTTACAGAGACACAACACACAGTTCCACCCTTAAACACAAAACACACACACACACACACCCTTACACGCTAAACACCCCCACACGTGTGCATGAGTCAGTGGTGGGGGTCTTAGGACACATCTGAAAATGTCACATTAAGATTTGATGACAAGGGAATGAAAGTGCGGGGAGGTGCTGATGCGTAAAAGTAAATTCATTTGGCATTAGTCGGCTCTGAAACACACACATATCTGTGACCCCCATACACATGCCTCCCCACAGACACACACACACACACACCATGATGGGGAACATTGTTTGACAGGATGCACACACAGGGGGCTTAACCTTTCAGTTTAACCCCTCCCCCTAACAGGGCCAGACCCTGGAGGAGGCCAAGAGGCTGAAGAGAGACCAGCTGACACACTTCAATGAGTAATGAGCCAGTCAGATGGCCAGTTAGATGTACAGTCAGATGTACAGTCAGATGTACAGATGTACACATGATGCTGGAGGTTGTTTGAGGAACACAGTCTGTGCCAGAGGAAACAATAGCCTTAGCCTTAGTAATGACATGTGTGTGTGAGGGTGTTTGCACACTTGTTATGTGTGTTTTCTATATGTGTGTGTGTGTTGTGTAATTGTAACCACATCTGCAGCCCAATCAACTGTGATGTCCGTGGGCAGCACCCGTCCTACACCTAATACGCACCCAAGACAGTCAACCGACTCAAATGAATACATCTGTTACCGTTGCAGGAAAATGCAGAAATCCTGAAAATCAAACTAAAGTAATACAGAAGCTTATTGGAGCACTCAAAAAAGCCAAAAGTGACAATCCAGAGTCTACCAGTAATGCAGCTAAGTCTGATGTGGACTGTACAGTCAGGAAGAGTGCAGTGGATAGTTTCAAGTCAGACCTACCAGAAGGTTTAATAGGGCCCCCGTCCTTGGAGCCACTAAAAGTTAATGGACACCTGTGTGATGCCTTGTTGGACAGTGGTTCACGAGTAAGCATCATTTTCGAATCTTGGTATAATCAGCATCTGTCAGATGTTCATATTAATCCAGTTAGCCAATTAGACATTTGGGGTTTGAGTGATTCTAACTACCCTTACTTGGGCTATGTAGAGGTAGAGATAGAGTTCCCAAAGAAAGTGGTTGGCGCTCCAACCACCATGTCAGGACGGCATTGATTGACCCAGCAGGCCCTGACCAGACACCTGTGATTATCGGGACTAATGCCAAAGCCAGCCTTCCCAAAAGACTCGCTCAGCTGTGTGCAGATACACCTGGGGGGTATATAGCTCAAACTTTAGGCATTCAAAGCACCTGCCTGGAACCCCCAAAGAGCCCCACAAAGTTAGGTCGGGAAACCGAAGACGATGACTATGAAGTAGGATGTGTAAAGTGGCAGGGCCCTGGCCCACTAACACTACCTGCAGGACAAACCATTCAAGTCATTGGTAAAGTTGATTTAAAGCAGTCACTGCCTGATGACATTTTGATGGTGGAACCCTCTTTCACAAACCTTCATCCTGCAGGCGTCCTTTTACAGTCCATGGTAATTCCAAGCCACTCCGTTGATGTTAACCGGTTCATAGTTCTGGTGCAGAATGAGTCCCTCAGAAATATCACCATACAAGTGGGTGCCATTTTAGGTCGTCTGTGTCTCACTGATGTGGTCACAACAGTGCCAAAACAGTCAATCTCTAGATTCGACCCCAGTCTGCTGAAATTTGGTGATTCGCCTGTTCCTGAAGAGTGGAAAGCAAGACTTCGGAAAAAACTGTCTGAAAGAGAAGATGTATTTTCTCTACATGAACTGGATGTGGGACAGGCGAAAGGAGTGGAGCATAACATTCGGCTGTCGAATACGCGACCGTTTCGTGAACGCTCTAGACGCATTGCACCTGCCGATGTTGATGATGTTAGGCGTCATATCCAGAAACTATTGGCTGCCGGCATCATCAAAGAATCCAGAGGCCCATATGCGTCACCGATCGTAATTGTTCGGAAGAAGAATGGTGAGATACGGATGTGCATAGACTACCGTACGCTCAACAGCCGCACTGTCCCGGACCAGTACACCACTCCCCGGATCGACGAGGCTTTAGACTGCCTATCAGGGAGTAAGTGGTTCTCTGTCTTGGATTTGTGCAGCGGCTATTACCAACTAGCCATGAACGATGAAGACAAGGAAAAAACAGCGTTCATTTGTCCTAGGATTTTACCAATTTGAAAGAATGCCTCAAGGTCTGACAGGAGCGCCCGCAACTTTCCAAAGATTGATGGAGAGAGCGGTTGGAGATATGAACCTCCTCCAAGTACTGGTCTATCTCGATGACCTGATCATCTTTGGAAAGTCACTGAAAGAGCATGAGGAGAGGCTCATGAAAGTCCTAGACCGCCTGCGAGAAGTAGGACTCAAGATTTTGCTTGACAAATGCCACTTCTGTCAGACAAATGCCACTTCTGTCAGACAAAATTCAAATACGTGGGCCACATCGTGTCGGCTGATGGTGTTGCAGTCGTTTTTAGGCTTCTGCGGATACTATCGCAGATTTGTTAACAACTATTCATCCATTGTCAGCCCTCTAACTGAGCTAATGAAGGGGTACGCCCCAACACAGCATGGAAAGAAACAAAAAGGGAAAAGTGATGTTTACTGGGATGAACGAGCACCATTTGGAGAGAGGTGGGATCACTCATGCACAGGTGCATTTGAGAAGATCAAGCACTGTCTCACCAACGCCCCAGTTCTGGCTTTTGCTGATCCTAGCAAACCGTACACCTTATACCGTATACCGTATACCTGGACTCGGCGCAGTTCTTTATCAGGAGTTCCCAGAAGGCTTGAGACCGGTGGCTTTTTCCAGCCGAAAGATGAGTTCTTCGGAGAAGAACTACCCCATCCACCAGTTACCTATATGGAGCCAGTTTTACAGTTCGTACGGATAACAACCCTCTCACGTATGTTCTTACTTCTGCAAAACTCAACGCTACTGGACATCGTTTGCTGTCTGATTTGTCAGTCTATAAGTTTAACATCATCTACAGACCTGGCAGGAACAACATCGACGCAGATCTACTGTCAAGGATGGAGCCGACAGAAGAGGATCCAGACTAGCGAAGTATCTCTCGGTCTAGTGTCAAGTCTATCTGTCAGCAGATTGGAGTTCTGGGATCCTCGCAAGCCTCTCCAAGGTATGTGGAGCAACTTGGAGCTTCCCCTGAGTGTGTACCTGACATATATGCTTTTCCTACCAGTGTGCAGTTGACCACAATGGGACAGTTGTCCAGACAAGAGCTGATCCTGGCCCAAACACAAGACCCTGTGATAGGACCAATGAGTCACGCTGTGAAGCACGGTAAATGGCCCGAAGATGTAGTCCCGAATCAGGAGATCCTGTCAATGAAGAGAGAAAGTAAGAAGTTAGTCATGGAGAATGGACTACTTCACCGCTTGAGCCAAAGCCATTCAAAACAGAGAAGATTTGTCAGCTGGTCCTACCGGCTGAGTTTAGATCAGTGGTGCTGAAGTCCATGCACGATGACCTAGGTCATTTGGGAGCGGAAAGGACCACCAACATGATAAGAAGCCGTTTTTACTGGCCCAAGATGTCTGCTGATGTGGAGCAATACATCAAAAACTGTGGAGAGTGCATTCTAAGGAAAAGCCCTGGCCAAAAAGCTGCTCCTTTGCACCAGATAGTGAGTTCTGGACCAATGGACCTTGTCTGCATAGATTTCCTTTCTATGGAACCGGACTCCAAAGGAATAAGTAATGTGTTGGTCATTACTGACCATTCTACAAGATACCCCCAGGCTTCCCATCAAAAAATAAAACAGCTCTCACCGTTGCTAAGATTCTGGTCGAGAAGTACTTTATACATTATGGACTGCCAACACGAATCCATTCCGATCAGGGCCGCGTTTTGGGTCCAAATTGATCAAAGAACTGCTGAAGATGATGGGCATAAGAAAATCACAAACAACCCCTTATCATCCGGAAATATTTAATCGAACGCTACTGTCCATGCTGGGCACACTGAATCAAGGAAAGAAACGACAGTGGAGCCACCATGTTGTACATTTGGTGCATGCTTACAACAGCACGAAATGCGACTCTACGGGATACTCTCCTTACTTTCTAATGTTTGGGAGAGAAGCTCGACTCCCAGTGGATGTGTGCTTCGGGACACATTCCGATGACAAAAGAGTGACATTTCAAAACCTAAAGCCCGGCGACAGAGTGTTGCTTAAAAACCTAGCTTTCAAAGGGAAACACAAGCTTCAGAACCGTTGGTGTGACATTCCCTATGTTGTCGAAGAGAAGATGCCTAACCTACCTGTTTACAAGCTGAAGCCTGAGAGCGGTAAAAGGGAAGTTGAAAACCCTACACAGAGATAAACTCTTGCCCATAGGAGAGTTTGTGAGGATCGCCAAGTATGGAGAACGATGACCTTGTTCCGTCGAGACCTAGGACTCGAGCAAGCACTGGTAGCAAGGGGAAGACAGTGGTAACTAATTATCAGGAAGTGATACAAGTGCACAAGTGCGCGGTAGTAGACACAGGCTTGGACTTTGGCCACTGTTTCCGCTAACCAAGCTAACAGGACGGTTGCAAAGTTTAGTGGTGTGTCGACATGGACGCAACACATTGGCGCACTTGTGCACTTCGAGCACTTACTTTCAGTGCTTAGGGCGCTTACGCTGAGAAACCAAAATAATTCAGTGCACTGAAAGTACCCGGATGATGCACTGCAAACGGTCCAAAAATGAAGTGTCCGACGATGGACACTACTCGCCCTAAACGGGCGCCATCTTGGCCACGTAGCGGAAGAGGAGGAGTCCAGTGACAGAAATACAAGCGGGTTTGTTTCGCGGGTTTAGTTTCTCGGGTGTCGCAAGCAGATTTGCGTGCGTCACTTCCCGCTAAATGGGTAAGTAAAGTGTTCCAGTTTAGACAGCACTACTCAGCAACTGAGTGCACTGCAAATGTAAGTGCACTACATTGCAGTGCACTACATTGCAGTGTACTTCGTTGAGTGCACGGTAGTAGACACAGCCATTGTATTGTTTAAAATAGCGGACGCCAGAAGATCGGATCTATGGGGTTCCATTTGTGCCAAAAACATTGATGCTTCTAGACAGATGGATCGTGGCGATTGTTTTGCTCTCAGTCGTTTACTTTGCAGCAGTTGTTGTGATTTGCAGCGTACAATTTGTGCCAAAAATAAGTCGATGCTTTTGTACAATACGTCTAGTTAAGTGCCACTTCAAACTCTTCGTTGGCTCAATCAGATAAGCCACACACCTGGACAAATTAGTTGTTTTGCTCAACAGGGATCGAATCCAGGTCCTTGCGATCTTTTTATAAATATATTTTCTTGAATGTGTTTCTTTATACGTCGTTGGGATGTAGTGCTCACTTATACAGTCACGATCGCCGCAATGGATATGAAATGTAGATTGAAGAACTCCAGTAATATGTTTGTGAATGTGTGACGAATCTGGTGACCGAGACAGACAGCCACCGCAGATGTGAAGGGAACACAGCATGTGCACACGTAGAAAAAACAGTTGTCTTGAAAACCAGTTGGCTTGTAACACCGGCATATGTGTGTGTGTGGTTATACTGAAATCATATTGTTAAAGGGTAGATTACATTGATTCAAAAGTATTGAAATGTTGAATCCTACTAAATGTGATTTGTGTTAAATGTAGCCTAAATCATTATGGTGAAGTGTTATAATTAGATACATATATATATATACTATAAGACGACAAAGTACACAAGTTAATTTTATAGTTGATAAATACAAAATGTACAAAAAGGAATTCAAAATAATATTTAGTTAGTTAAAGTTAATAATAAGAACTCAGGGCCCTTCTCTAATTCATAGGGTATAAGTGGGCTACACTAAGTTTTGCAAAAATAACTTACTCTGGTGAAAGCGTCGGAAATATTAATCTAAGGGTTAAGGGAGGAATTTTTTAGTAGAAGGGTAACTCTGGCCTGTTTGAAGGCAGAGGGGAAGGTGTCGGAAATAAGAGAGGAGTTAAGGACATGGAGAAGAAAAGTTATGATGGAGGGGGAGATGGTTTGAAATAGAGGAGAGGGGACTGGATCAAGGGGACAGGAGGTGGGGCGATGAGAGAGGATGAGGTCAGAGATCTCTGCCTCGGAAAGGGAAGAGAAAGAGTTTAGACATTTAGTTGGGTCAGTCATAGAGGGTGAATGGGTAGGAAAGGTGGGTGCTAATGTCATCGACTTTTTCCTCAAAGAAGGAGGAGAAGTTGTCTGCCGTCAGGGAGGATGGAGGGGGGGGCTGGGGAGGTGGGTTAAGAAGGGTGGAGAAGGTAGAGAAAAGTTTGTGAGGGTTTGAGGCAGAGTTCATTTTGTTCAGGAAGTAGTGGGTTTTAGCACCAGTTATGTGAGCAGAGAAGGATTTCAGTACTTATCAAGGTCCAGAACGTCTTTGGACTTGCGCCATCTCCTCTCAGTTGCCCTAAGGGTGGACTGTTCTTCACGAATAACAGCCATCGGCAGGGGGGAGAAGATCGTGCAGGCCTGGTTGACAGGGGGCCGAGAGTGTCAAGTGATGCAGTTAATGTGGATAACAAGGCACATTACAACAAGTGGCAGTGGCAGTGGGGTGGGACGTGAACTTGTCAATGGGAGGGAGGATGTTACAATGGAGGAGAAATGGGAGGGGGATAGGGAGCGGAGATTGCGCCGGAAAGTTACGAGGGGTGGGGAGACGGGAGGAGTTGGGGGGAGAGAGACAGATAACTGGATAAAAGTTGGACTTGGGTTGTTGTCTGTGTGCCTATTTGTGTGTGTGTGTCTTTCTGCCTGTGTGTGCGTGCTTTTATGTGTGCTTGTGTGTGTGCACTCGCTTGTGTGTGTACGTGTGCTTGATTGTGAACTTGTGTGTGTTAGTGTGTGGCTGTATGTGTGAGCTTGTACGTGTGTGCCTGTGAGCTTGCATGTGTGTGTGAGTGTGTGTGCATGTGTGTGTGCATGTGAACTTGGGTGTGTGTATGTGCTGCTCTCCCTGCTCTTCATTCACTCTTGTAGCGTAGAGAGAAGGGACCCATCCATATTTAATACACAGCTATCTATAATTCACAGGCCAAACCTCAGCGCCTTACTAGTGTGAGACTACTAATAGGACGGGACATCTCCACCTCTCTCTTTCTCTCTTTTTCATTTTTTTGCATGGTAGACTCTCTCTCATCCCTCCCTCTCTCCCCCTTTTCTCTCTATATCTCTCTATCTCTCTATCTCTCTCTCTCTTCCTCTCTCTCTCTTTTTCATTTTGTTGCATGGTTGTATGGCAGCCAGACTGAGGATAACTGTATGAACTTCTTCCTCTCATCTTTCTCCAGACCCTCTTTTTTGATGAGTCAGCTCCCAGGACCCCATACCCATGTCTGTTTCCATAGGTAATAGCCCATTAAAACTATGAATTTGAATCCAATTTGATCAATTAGCACATTCATCAACAATTTAATAAACTAAATGGAACTGCAATCAAGAAATGTATCCAACCATACCAAGCCTTATTCACCTTAACATTTCCCCATCCCTCTCTCCCACACAGCCCTTGTCCTCATCCTAAATTCCGTGCCTCTTTCTTCCCTCATCCCCCTTTTCCTACCCTCTCCCACACTCATTTCCCCTGGGAAGTTTTCAGTAATTACAGTGAAACAAGCTCTATTCTCACCTCCTACAGTTGAAACAGCCATCTGAAGGCGATAAACCTTACCACCGGTCCTGGCAATGACTCACCACACTAAACACTGTCCATCTTTCTCTCTCTATCTCTCTCTCTCTCTCTCCCTCTTTTCATCTCTTTCTCTCTTCACTCTGAGTGGAGGGATCTATTTTACCATGGAGGTTGACATTGAACCACAGGGTCGTGTGCTGTGACCCGCCTGAAGAAGATGGAACACGTTGATCTTTCACCCCCCTCTCCCTTCTAGTGTGTCCTCCCGTTAATCCACCCTTATCACTGCCTAACATAACCCAAACTATGAACACTTGTAGCTGACACCATTTCTTATATTCAGGTTTGAACTTCAGCAAATGAAAGTGTGTGTCAGAATAGTACTTTTTTAGTGTATGGTGTAAAGAAAACAGAGACCATGTGAATATATATATTTTTTTTTGTATCTGTTGCAATCGTTCTCTAATCGTGCTGGGATAAAGAATTGGCTTTGGGTTGCTTGGCAACAGTGGCAATATTCCACACCCCTTTGAAGGAACAAAAATATGTAAAAGAATATAAACTAACCTTTTCCCAAGACTCAACTGTTCAATGAGCTAGAGATAGACAGAGAGAGAGAGAGAGGGGGGGTGGGGGAGAGAGGAAGGAGACAAAAAGAATCATAAGATAAAGTGGAGATGAGGATCAAATTAAAGTTACATATCAATTAACTTTAAACGCTGCTGTGAAGCAATGTGAATCGGAACAGGGGAGAGAACAGAACTCGGTGTAGATGTAAGCATGCTTATTAGCAAACAAATTAAAATCGAAAAGTCATTAGCCAAAATTAGACTACTTTATTCTCAGACCAAATTATATTACAACAAGCGTGACATGATTTTTATAGGAATACAAATGATTGTTTTTTCTCACTCTAGGGATCTGTACTTGATTAACTCTGGAGCAGACTTGGAGGAGATTACTCTGGGATCGACTATTCTTCCTTACCATCTATGCAAATCATCTATGGTACACTGTGGCTGAATCCATAATGACTACATGATTGCATATACTGTTTAATGAATATGGGATTGAAACAACATTTTAGCTTCTAGTTTCACCTGCTTTTTATATGGACACTTTAAATAAGTGGAATGGAGCGAATAAAACAAATAATATGTGATATGATAGGTATTTAGGATGCTTATAATGCTGGAAACAGTCTTAGGGGAATGCAAGAAACATGAATATTTAAAAACAGGAAATAAGCTCACAACGTTATTTGGACGTTCTGATTTCCTTCTGGAACTTTATTCGCCAATTTGCTGATTGGAAAGAGCACTTTTCCAGACATTCAATTGTAGTGTTGACACCTGGGGTAACTTTTTTTATGACTAGCAAGACACAAAGGGAATACAGTTTGAGGCTCTTCTTATATGAATGCATAGAATACAGAGTTTACTGAAGCCAAAGAGCAGAACACTGCATCCCTGAGACCAAGAAATTGCAGCATAAACACACGCACACTGACACACGTTTGTGCTCGTACACACATACTCGCGCACACATTTAGCAGTCCAACACTATCCTCTTTGACATACAAATTAGGTACTTCAAAGGTTTTTTTTCTCTCAGAAAGCTACTTCCTCTGATACCTTAAACAACTCCCCTGTGCCCCTGACACTCACACTTTCACACATTCTCACAGACACCCTCACACACTCTCACATATTCCTCTATCTCAGCAAAATATCACTGATTGGTCCCTGTGCTGAGCCATTGAGAGCAAGAAAGAGAGTTGAGCGAGTGAGAGTGTGTGAGCACGTTTTGAAGTTCTGTTTTTTACATTGCACTTTCTTTCCATCAGCTTCATCGTTAGCTGTTCTCCCCAAAACTCAACGCTGTTCCTTTTCTGTCTTTTTTATCTGTTTCTAAATTATGAATGAAGCTGCTCTTATATGCAAAGCCAAGGCAATTTCCTGCCCAACTTTCACCTGGTCATGTTCAGTGAATTGGATCTCAACCGTGACTTTCCAGAAGTGCTTTAGGGTGGTCCGCTGTCATCGCCCAGAGAGCTGGTCTGGTTCTGGAACTTCAAAGACCCGTTTTGGATGGCTACCTGTTTAATGTAAAATCTATGAAAACAGACCAGTTATGGAAAAAAAAACATCCATCTCAACAGCTGCTCTCTGGGTTTATCACTATAAATGTCCCTGGCTCCGGGTGCCTGGACTCAAGCCACTCGTTCTTTGTTGCTGTGTCACTCCCCTGGGAGGGATGTTACCGTTGGCAACACGGTGCACCATGGTGAGTTGCTGGTCCTGCTTCTGAAAAAGGAAGTGGGCACAGGAAGTAGGCAAAGGAAGTGAGCACAGGAAGGTTGGATCAAGGTAGAGATGACAACTTCATCACAACATTGAACACAACTAACAATCTCGCCTAATCACACACTTTGTTATTGTATGGGCTAAGTCTATACTTTAAGCCCAGAGGGATTGCTGACCGAGCACTTAATTGACGCGCTTGTTAGATGTCAAATAAGTTCCAATTTTGCGTTCTCGTTCTTGGTTATGCAAATTTTATTTCTCACAGTAAGATCCAGTCCATAAGCATGTCCATACATCCAAACTTGCATCTTATATACATGGAACAGACCTTTGCAAGTACAAATGAAGCGGTCAAAAAGGTGTGTGTGCTCTCCCTCCGTCAAGCAACACCTGATACCTGCATGAACTTTCACCCCTATATTGTGTAAGCCTAATTGAAATGGAGCGCCATCTAGTGTCCCACACAAGATTAAAACATGAACCCAAATGGCTCCTACACACCGGCCCCTAATTGTGATGGCCAGGACATAACAATTCCAACACGTACCAATGGGAGCCATAAAGAAAAGAGGGCAGAGTGAAATCACACCTATAGATACTCAGCAAGTTTGAAACATTAGCAAGGTAAAATGAAGACGCAAGTTAAGGCTAACCTATGACTCATGCAGCAAACAAAGTTGTCACAGGCCTTTCGATGATGCTCATTTTTGTCTGCAGACGTACTGATCGGGATTGATTACCATTGTGTCTTTTACAGAAAGCACATTCAGTGATGATTTTCCTCACCGCTGAATTTGCACCTGTGATCCAGTACCGTCTCCTCAGTGTGGATAGCACATGATTACGACTACTATGGCCAAGCTGTTGATGGATGTGCTTCAGAATGAGAGTAGCTACATGTTGGTCTTTGGATATTATCAGTGGGTGTTTAGTTTCCTCTGGCAAGGCACCTTTAGTCAGCCGCCCTCCGACTCTCAGGAGGCCGCCATCCAAACGTGGATCCAATTTGTATAGAACACTCTGTCTGCTTACAGCACCGTTCTCAGTTGACAACATAGTAATCTCTTCACTGAATCTTTGCTGTTGACAGTACTGAATTAAAGCAAGTTCAGCCTCCAGCAGATCATCTGCCGACAGAGCTTTTCCTCCTGACACAATCACAAGCTGTTTGTGTGCATCAATGGCCTCGGGCCCCTTCCTTCTGTGAATCTTGCGCTGAAGTATCCCTTTCAACTTAAGGAACCAGGCTGCTGCTACCTTCAGTCTCCTCCAGTCTGAGAAGTAGGCGACGAGACGGTTGGTACCAGTAAGGAAGTCCCTCACATTAATTGCATTTACAACAGCTTCCTTCTTGACTTCCAAGTCATTGGCTTCGATCACAGTATCCACTGTATTGGCTGGCCAGTCCTCTTCTGGCTTACACAGAAACCCTGGGCCGCCAATCCACCTGTTGTTATTGATGAAGTCTCCAACCCTCACTCCTCTGGATGCATCATCTGCTGGGTTTTCCCTGGTACTGATATATCTCCACTGCGAAGTTTTAGATGTTTCTCTTATAGTTGAAACCCTGTTTGCCACAAAGGTATGGAAGCGCTTGTCTTCATTCTTTATATACTTGAGCACGGACGTGCTATCCGTCCAAAAGACTGATTCTTGCAATGGAATCCGCAGCTCTGTCCTCAGCATCAGATCAATGCGAACGGCAAGCACGGCAGCCGTGAGCTCAAGGCGGGGGATGGTAATTGCCTTTAAAGGGGTGACTCTGGCTTTGCCCGTCAGGAATCCCACATGGAAATCATGTCTGTTGTTTTGCATCCTGAGGTAAGTAACTGTCCCGTATCCTGACTCGCTAGCATCAGAGAAGTGATGGAGTTGAGCATGTGTGATGTTTCCAAAGCCTTTAGGTTTAATGCATCTTTCCACTTTCCACTCAAATAGCATATCCAGCTCATCCATCCACCTTACCCAGTGATGAAGGATGTCAGATGGGACAGTCTCATCCCATCCAAAGTTTCTTCTGCAAAGCTCCTGCAACATGATCTTAGCAGGCAGGAGGGCAGGTGCAAGAAATCCAAGTGGATCATACACTGAACTAGACACTGACAACATTCCACGTCTGGTGGGAGATGCTTGATGGATTTCCATCTTGAAGTTAAATGAATCCGTTTCAGCGCACCATTGCAAGCCTAGGGCTCTCTCGACAGGAAGTTTATCCATGTCTAAGTCTAGCTCCTTGAGATCTTTTGCTCTATGCTCCTCAGACAGGGTTTGCAATACAGTGCGGTTGTTGCTGCTCCATTTTGTCAGGGCAAACCCTCCTCTGTGACAGAGGGCAGTCAGATGCTTGACCATAAGGATGGCCTCCTCCTCAGACGCTATACTCTTCAGGCAATCATCCACATAAAAGTTTTCTTTGACTGTTTGGATCACCTCTGTTGGAAAGTCGGCCTGATTATCGTCGGCTGTTTTCCTCAGAGCATATATGGCACAACTCGGGGAGGATACAGCACCGAACAAATGGACAGTCATACGGACAGTCATATGGAAGTCTATCCTTTTCTGGGACTTGAACTTGATGAAACATCGCTTGCACATCTCCCATGATTGCCACTGGTTCCTGCCTAAATCTCAGGAGAACTCCCAGCAGCGTACTGTTGAGGTTGGGACCTTGCAAGAGCTCTCGGTTCAGAGATGTTCCCTTAAATGTTGCAGCACAGTCAAACACCACTCGTAGAGTTTTCTTCCTTGGATGATATACTCCGTGGTGGGGGATATACCACACGTTGCTGTGGCCGCTACTCAGCTGCTGGGTAGGTACTTCCTTTGCGTATCCTTTATCAATCATCTCATTGATGTATGAACTGTACTCCTTGAAAAAGAGCTCATTTTTCTGGAACTTCCTTTTCAAGCAGAGAACCCTTTGTTTCGCCACAGGGAAGTTGTTAGGCAGAGACAATTTTTCCTTCCTAAAAGGCAATTCAGGCAGTAATGATTATGCTCAAGGGTTGCAGACCTTTCCACAATTTCCATGAATTTGATGTCTTCCCTTGATAACCCTTTCTCTTCTGTAGCCCTCTCATTGAAGTCATGATTGTACTGATTGTATAACATTTCTTCTAACTTGCACACAGAGATCCTATTAACCATGGCTGATGTACTCCGACACTCTGCTCCGGAACTGCTGTTGTTCCCATGTAAAGGACCATTAATAACCCAGCCTAGGGCTGTTCTCAAAGCATATGGGCCATCGCCTTTACTGTTGACAACCTCCCAGGGCTCCAACATTTTGGGTGCGTTGCTTCCGATCAACAGATCAACATTCGCCATTATGCTGGGGATTTTAATGTTTGCCAGGTAGGGCCACTTTGCCAAATCTCCTTCGTTCAATAGGTTAACTGAGTTTACCAGCATTTTCTTCTGTGTGAATGTTTCTGGGAGTTTATAAAAAAGGTTGTCATTGATTCCGGACACCTCCAGGCCTGAGACCGAGTATGCTGGCACCACTCTTTCCTGTCCCATGGTTTGTAGAAGAAGATGAGTTTGTCTTCCAGCAAGGTTGAGCCTTCGCATTAGTTGCTCTGAGCAAAATGTTGCGGAGCTTCCAGGATCTAAGAAGGCATACGTTTGAATTACTTGGTCTCCCTTAATGGACTTGACTTGGACTGGCAGGATGGGAAGCAGGCAGCGATCCCCTCCGGCCCCTGTTTGACCACAAGTTTTCGGGGATGCTGTCAGTACTTGGACACCTGACTCCTTGGCGGGTTCTGTAGGTGCATTGGCTGTCTCTCTCCAGTCAATGTGAAGTACAGTAGGATGCCTTTTTCCACAAGACCTACAGGTCAACCGCCTCTCACAGTTCCGACTCCTGTGCCCGGCACACAGGCAGCCAAAGCAAAGATCTTTCTCTTTAAGGAAGCTCAGCTTGTCTCTGTGTTTCATCTGTTTGAACTGTTGACACTGCTGCAATGAGTGACCTTGAGTGCAACACGCACAGCCTAGCGCCACTGCAGAGTCATGTCTCCGCTCTCCATTATTCTCCATCGATTCCATAGGTGTAATGGTTGTGGCAAAGCTGTTTCCCTTGATCCTATTTCCTTGATGGGACTTTGGCCTATTAGAAACCTTAGATTCATTCATTCCCGATGCTAAGTCACTTATGTCACCATACAGAGGGTCTGATATTATTCTGACATGTCTTTCTAGGAATTTCACAAGGTCTTTGAACAGGGCTCTGTGTTCGGTTTTTTTCCAGTATGTCAAATGCAATGGTTCTCCATCTCTCTCTGAGCTTGTATGGCAGTTTAGACATGATTGCCCTCATATTATTTGGCATATCCAACTCTTGCATGTACTGTAGTTCCTCCATTACGTTACAACAGTTGCGTAGAAAAAGAGAGTAAGCCTGCAATGCGCTTACATCTTCTGTCTTTATTATGGGCCAGGACAAAGCCCTTTCTATATATGCCACAGCAATCTTGTACTTACTGCCGAAATGTTCACATAGCAGCTGCTTTGCTTTAGCATAGCCATACTCAGGTGTCATGTGAAGACAGCTACAGATCAGCTCCCTTGGCTGTCCCCTAGTGAACTGTTCAAGGTAGTAGAGGCAGTCACCCTTGCTGGCCTTCTCTTCCACTCCTTGTTCAAATGCTTTCAAGAAGGAAATATATTGCAGAGGATCTCCATCGAACAAGGGGATATCTCTTGCTGGCAATGATGATAGGCGTTGTTGTTGGACAAGTGCGGATGTTATTTCATTTTGCCTTTGCATTACTATGAGAAGGTCTCCAGAGTGACTTTGATCTGTTGGTTGAGTGTTGGGATGGGAATGTTCCAGAGTCGGCGTCAATGTTTCCCTTTCCAGGGCATGATGGCGGTTTGACTTAGTCCCCTCCTTTGGTCTAGTTGCAAGGTGTTGGCTAGCACTCTGAGGCACCCTTATGGCTGTTAATGGGTTGTTGGCTGCTGGCAACGACAACTGCTGGGTCCGCTGGGGTCTGCTTGGGGGTATAAGATTGAATTCCTTTGCCAATGGGTCCAATCTGTTTACAGGTTCCATGTTTCTAGTTTCCCTCTCCAGGTAAGAATTAATTGCATTGGATACCTTTGACCGACTATCAGAGGCCTGTAGCACCGCAAGTTTAGCTGCAGACTCAGCAAGCATGGTTTCCAGTTCATGTTGTTCCTTTTTCCTCCTTATTTGCTGTTCTTGCACCTCCAAAGCATGCCTTTCCTTTAACGCCGCCATACGGACAAGCAGCGCTGCCTTGTCTGCTTCTATTACAACTCTTGCAGAGGAAGTAGTGCTTGATCCACTACTACACGCACTCTTCCTGCTTGAGTGTTGGCTGCCTACATTTGAGATACAGAATTGTAGAACAGCCAGACGCAAAACCACATTCGGACAATCATCCTTTGTAGCAATAGGCACTAAACTATGGAATACACTACCAACAGAAATCAAAACATTGACAGAGCTCAAGGTTTTTAACTCACAAGTAAAACAATGGTTGAAACTGAATAAACCCTGTGAACATTGACACACACTCACATACACACATTAATCATTGTCCTTGTTTTTATTGTTTTTATTTATTTATTTTTATTTATTTTTTGTTTGTTTTATGTCTATTATGTATGATCCCTGTATTTGTATTCATGTGAATTTTTTTAGGAGATGCCTAATCAGGGACAGGGGTTGCAAATTAGTTTCGACTAACACCTGTATGCGTGGCATCTGTTTTATGTTTTTATAATATGAAACAATGTTTTAATGCATTTGTCCTTAATAAAGAAATAAATAAATACTGTCATCAGGGTTGATGGCATCATCATCATCATCATAATCAGATACATTTTGTTCGCCACTATTGAGGACATTTTGTTCAACACTTGATACCCACAATTGCACCTGTGTGATACATTCAGTTATGTTCAACATTTGGGCTTTAAACCACACATCATGTTTCTCTTGTTCAACCTCAGGTAACATACTAATCACAGAATCTTGAACACTCTTTGCTTCATCACATACTTTAAGCAGCTCATTAAAGGCACACGGGACCTGTGATTTCTTTCCCTTTTGTATAAGCTCTTTTATCTTTCTTTTTAAGTTGCTCGCTTTGTTAAGCTTAGCCCTCCTATCCTTTTGCAATCGTTCAATTTTTTCAACAAACGCTTTAGCAGTTAATGTTACAACACGTTTTTCTTTGTCCACATACGCATCAGCGCCATTTGCAACATTGTTCGAATCAGCCGGTGGCCCAGTGGGCGTGTCCGCCATTTCGTACATCTCAGTTCAATTGTTAGCAACAAGTTCGCAACAAAGTAACGTGAAGTTTAGTGATCCTCCCCAACCCGACTGTCACCAATTCATCTGATCACCAATGCGTTGGATTTTTAGCCCCACAGTGTGTGTACACAAAACTCGAATGGCCATTCATTTAGTAGCGGTACACATACCTCGCGTTGGGCGCCATGCGTCTGATGAATTTCCAGTTGGCTTTCGAAACGAAGTGTTGATTTCTGTGCTGGTGGTAGATGGTAGCCTTTAGATTCGCAGAGACGTGAAGCAACGTTGACTCCAATACGAACGCCGTCCTCGCGCTGTCCACAGATGTGTTGTTGTTGACTGGATGAACAAACGTGATGTCCTTTTCTCTACAATCCACGATTGCATGCAACGGTCTTGGCTTGGTTCGAACGCGGCTGTAGCCTAATCTACTGCGTCGGTAACGTGGAGCAGTAACCTTTTTGACTTGTGTATGGGCTAAATCTATACTTTAAACCCAGAGGGATTGCTGACCGAGCACTTAATTGACGCGCTTGTTAGATGTCAAATAAGTTCCAATTTTGCGTTCTCGTTCTTGGTTATGCACATTTTATTTCTCACAGTAAGATCCAGTCCATAAGCATGTCCATACATCCAAACTTGCATCTTATATACATGGAACAGACCTTTGCAAGTACAAATGAAGCGGTCAAAAAGGTGTGTGTGCTCTCCCTCCGTCAAGCAACACCTGATACCTGCATGAACTTTCACCCCTATATTGTGTAAGCCTAATTGAAATGGAGCGTCATCTAGTGTCCCACACAAGATTAAAACATGAACCCAAATGGCTCCTACAGTTATCACCCAGTCTTGAAAAGAAAATCCATGATCCATGATTGGTAATTAAAATATTACCAATGGTGCAAAATAAGTGGACAAAAGAAGTGGGCACAGTCACAGACCAGGTGTTAGGTATTACTACTTCAAGAACAGAAGTCAAAAACACACTTAATTGTCTGTCACTTTTGTCTGGAAGAACTGTTGAGCTTGTGTCTGTGTCAGAGCAGTCAGAACAGAAACCTGCTAGCCAGAACCAGCTAGACAAGGGTCTGCCATGTCACAAGAGGACAGAGGCTTTGTGTCGGAACACTGTGTTACAACACAGACGGGAACCAGGAACAAACACATTTGGGCTTCAAAATGAGATGAGACAGAGAGAAAGACAGAGAGAAAAAGAGAGAAGACAAAAGAGAGTGAAGAGGATGACAGGAAAGGACGAGAGAGACAGAAAGAGAGATAAAGACAAACATTTTAGAAGAAATGGAGGGAAGGAGAAGACGAGAAGGAGATTAGAACCCTGTAATCATTATGTTATGTGCGCACCACTTGAGCTGAAAAGAACACCCATGAATCCCATGTACAGCCATGCCACACTGCTTTGTTACACAACATCACTGCCCTTGGCTTCTATACCCTGGTTTATAGTCAAATCAATGCATGCGTACACACACAGACACACATGCACACATTTACGGAGACAAAAATACACACCCAGACAGACAGCAAAAACAAACAGATGACACACCGGCGTCACAGAAACAAAGGCAGCACATACAGGATAAGTTGCTCAGTCAAGTGAGTCATGTTGTTTCAACAAACAAGCTCCAGTTTCAACGCCAGCCATCCTTGGCCAATCCTCCTTTTAATCCTGTTTCATTATAACAACGCTTTACAAAGCCTTGTGCCACACACACGCCAACACACACATTGGCAAACATACACATGCACATGCTGTACACACAAGCAAAGACACACACACACACACACACACACACACACACACATGTGCTTCACACAAACATGATCAAATGTACACAAACACATACTCACATAAAGACACACGCGCAGACACACATACACACATAAAGACACATGCACATACACACACACAGACACACACATACACACATAAAGACACATGCACATGCACATACACACACACAGACACACACATACACACACTTCAAATCACAGTAAATAAGCTCCTTGGCTCAGTACATACTGAGACACTGGCTGTGGGTGGCTTTAGCGCTAAAATGATTTATTTTTACAATAAATACCGTCCCACCTCTCCCTTGCCTTCCAAGAGAGGAGAATGGAAGAGAGAGGCCAAGACAAGCAACAGAGTATGAGAGAAACAGAAAGACGAAAATCAAAGATACAGATAGAGAGAGAGAATGAGAGAGAGCAAGGGAGAGAGAGAGTGAAAGTGAGAGAGATGACAGAGATAAAGAGACACTGATGCAGATAGAGCAAGAGACACAGATGAGCAAAAGAGTAACAAAGTGAGACTGTACTGGTTAGAAAGAGGTGACTATGAGTTTTAGAAGTACCCCTCCTCCACACATCCCCACTTTCTCTTCCCTCCTACCCCTTCACCCTGTTCCCCCCCTCCACCTTCCTCCAGCCCTCAGTCATTACTGTTCATCAGAGAGCAGTGTTGGTCCCAGACCAACATTGTGTAACTCCAAAATTAGAAATTCCATATTCTTTTAAAGAAAACATTTTGTAAAGTAAAAAATAAATGGTGTTGTTGGTTATACTAGCATCTGCATGCTGCATGGAGATCAACAAGGCTATACTCCTCCGATTCCCAGGATGCATCGCAAATGATCAGTACCGTTTCCCCCCAAAAACTAAGTCTCGAAAGCCTCCCCCTTCTCAGCTTAATGCATGCTGAATCCCAGCTCTTGTCTCAGAGTTCTCTTTAACATTTCCTCTGTGATAAATAAGAGCCACTGCCAAACCAGGGCCACTTTGAGCTGGCTACTTTGGAGCTGTTTCTTCCAGCCTCATCTGTGCCGGGGTGAGAGTGATAGGACTGAAGGCCAGATGCACTCTATTTTACCTTGTCATTCCATGTTAATGGACCAACACTCTGAGAGGCTGACTGCACCCCTTGACACTAATTTGTTAGTTGGCACATTTTGGGCTTGCGTGCTGTCAAAACACATTGATGTGATGCTGTGTGTCTCTACCACTAACACTACCAGGCATAACCTCTGTGTTCAGTTCAATTTGTTTTCCTTTCCCCCCACTCTCAAACCTTCTACCCTTCTATTGCTCACTCGTGCACTCGTCTCTCATCTTTTTTTTGGATCGTTCATGATGTTCAAAGTTTTACAAAAGCCTGCGTTGTCCGAGCGATGCAGAGAAGCATTGGACTTAACGAAAGCATTTGTAGGTGTTTTGTGAACATGGCTCTTGTTTCTGATTTGGGATTGAAGAGTATGAGTCAGACACCCTGTTTGTTGAAGCAGAACTGAGCCGTCAGTGGCTTTCCAAGGCGTCTGATCGTTCAGTCCCAACGCACAGGAATAACACAGTGTTGCCCTTTTCTCCACTCCCTCTTCCCTCTCTCTCGTCTCACCCTCCACAGAAAAAATTGGGCCTGGTTGTCTTTGTTGTCAAATAGCCATGCTGATGTCTACATCCTCTGCCATGCATAATTCAAGCGAATGATTTCGCATGGCCTTTTTATGTTTCCCCCCTGTCTGTTTCTTTTTCATTCCTCCCTCTCTCTCAACAGTGGGTCCTCCAGGATATAAACTGGTGCTTGACCTCCACCCATCTCTGTCACAGACACACAGTACACCTGCTATTTGCATACTTCCTGCGAACACAGATAAGAACCCAGAAATACTTTCCCTCATCACCATCTCTCTGCCTTCAGGTCAGAGGACGAAAGACAAATTTGGTTATTTGTCAGAAAGAATTGAAAGAGTAGCGTTTTTTTGACAAACAGTTAGTCATACAATTCTCTAACCCCCAGAGCAGATACTATACGTTTTGTGTTTGCCCAAAATTGGAATCTTAGGGGGTAAAGATGGCCACTGTACCTTCACATTGATGACCAAGCAACCCAAACAAATAAATACTCACACATGCATGCACACACACTCACACATACTGTACATACAAACACACACACACACACGGATGTATGAGGTGTAATACTATGGGATGTAATCAGTTTCAGTGTAGCGGCACACAGTGCGTTCACCGCGTACCTGATATGGGTGAATTACACGTAGGCTAGGAGGCCAAGAGTTTTAGAAAGCGCAGAATTAATACTACACCTTACAGTTGGATAGAAAATTTGGTTTGTGTATAAACCATAGACTTATATACAGTAGACCAAGCAAACCTGCTCTTTAAAGATGGCGTCCCCATTCATTTCAATGGAAAGTGCTCAGTGGCGCAGTGAGGCAAGCGAGAGCGCGAAATGGACCGCACCATTATCCAGACAGACTCTTCTGGTCTTGCGCAGAACAGTGGCTCATATTTACAAGACCATATTTACATGGCCATTGGTTCTTATTGTATTGCCTTGCAATGCCATTGGATACTAAATGTGTATATAGATCTGGCCATAAGGCCATGAACTCCTAGCCTGGCTCTGCCCTCCTACGTACTTCCGCTCAATTTTGATTTTTCTTCTGTACTAGGTCTGGCCATTAGGGTACGTATTTCAGATATTTCAGGTTCATTTCCTACCGGCCAATCAGCGAACAGAGCGAGTAGCTGAGAACTATGACGTACGGCAGCTAGCTCTGTTACAGTAGTGTTGAAAGAATTGGCTAAGGCGAACGCTAGCGATTGGTTATGGCAGATCACAGTGGCTCTAGGCAGATCCAATAGTTTTAAACTTCAACAGTGTACCCGCCTACAAGGAAGTCAACGCTTGTCAATGGAGCGAGGCCAGACTCTGTACAAATGAAATGTATGAGAGTCTGGTTAGGACCAGGCTAATGAACTCCCTCCACCAGCAAACTTTCCTGCTAGCGAATCTCCTTGTTTCATTTGACTGGATATATCAACATTGTTAAGTAAATTCCATTAAACATTTTTTGGGGGTGATTGTTAGAATATGTAATTTATGTAAATACTAAGTTATTGTGGAATTCATGCATCACATTAGATTTTCCGCTTGTTTTGTCTTTGTTGTAATTTTACAACGTTGGGTGAAAATACCCTGTTTTTACGCACACCAAATTAACTATCAAACTGTAAGGTGTAGTATTCATTCTGTGCGTTCTAAAACTCGCCAGAGTAGCCCACGCATAATTCACCCAGATCAGGTATGCGTTGAACGCACTGTGTGCAGCTACGCTGACACTGATTACACCCCATAATTACACCCTATATGCACACACACACATACACACACTCACACATGCACACATCCAAACTTCTCACCATCACTTTCTCAATTCTGAGGGCTGTAAAAAAAAAGGTCACTGGAGAAAGCAGACAGATGCATATCTATGTAGTGGAGGTGTTGTGTGTGTGTTTGTATGTGCGTGTATGTGTGAGAGAGAGATACCTATCTTGAGAGCCGGACGTTTGATAAATACGCTGGGAGAGGCTGGCAAGCGCCTATCAATCACAGAGACCTTGGGCCATGGCAGCAAAGTAACATAAGCCGTCCCAAGAGCACGGAGAGGAGAAATATGTATGGCATCCGAATGACAATGACAGAAGCCCTTGGACATGAGGGGGATTATGCCTGCAACACACGCATACACACACACGTGCATACACACACGTGCATACACACACACACACACACACACACACACACACACACACACACACACACACACACACACACACACACACACACACACACACACACACACACACACACACACACAGGCAGAGATATTATAATGTTTATATGGCCCCAGATGGCCAAGGTAACATTGGGGATACCTGAAATATAAACATGAACAAGCACATTCTATCAAAACAGTCACACACACACACAAGCACACTAATTCATACTATACACAATATAATATTTGATGTATTTACTGTATTGTGTATACATACTGGATTCATACTATCGCATAAGCCTATATACTATAAATACAGCATGACAGATGCATCCATTGAGATGTTATGATCCACGCCTTATAGCATGGATCAGCACTAAAAGTATGTTAGTGTGGGTGCACATCCAAGGAAAGGTTCACACCTGCAGTGGACATCATCATGTTGTCTAAACATTGACAAGAAGTCTAGCTTCAACTTCCAATATTTGACCTGAGACAAAGAACTGCTTTATCTCGTCGGCTGTGAAATAAGGGTTCAGCTTTGCCAAACCAAAAGAATGGATGGAAGGCTGGATCAGAGGCAGGACAAAGAGGAGAAGCGGGGAAGCAGGATGGGGTGAGAGACTGATGTGTAGCTTTCACTCTAAAGCCATGAGGGTGGCAGTGAAAGCTAGACCAGTGCCATGGTGATGGCAGAGAGAGAGGGCTGACGTGCCTGAACGGAGACTTCATAGATTAATCTTTCAGTGCCTTGTAAAATCAGACTGTCTGGCACACGCTCAAACACACTCAGACATGCTCCTGCGTGCACACAAATGCACACACACACACGAACACACATACACACATACAGCCAAGTACCTGAGGTGGTGTATTAGCCAGTTCTGTCCTGGCGAGTGGACAGCAGTGATGCTGAGTGTGTGCCTGTTGAGAATCCAGCAGCATTGCATTAGTCTGAGAGAATTAGGAGACAGAGAGTGAGCCAAATCCACCTGAGAACAGGAGTGAGCTGGGCAGCGAAACAAACACCACCACTGGAGAATGTTTAATGAGTCACAAATGAACACACACACACAAAGGATAAGCTTCATTTGAATTAGCTAATTCCATTGTACATATTTATAAAGAATTCAAGTATTTTGCAAACAATGCAGATGCACTAGGGTACAGACATCTCAAACACACACACATCAACTCACAAGCACACACACACAGACTCACAAACTCACACGCATATGCACATGAGTGTAAGAAATCATTAGGATTTAAATTGGGATGGGTGATATGGTTCACACACATACACACAAAAACATGTATTGGTCTTGCACTCAGAATAAGGCGCAAATGTATGCAATTGCACCAGCTTGTACATAATGACAAACATAATTCAAAGACTGACACTGGATAAATCTCTCAGTCAGATGTGCTTGTTTTATTGTTCTGGTGTCACACCCTACTCTGCTTGAGACATATTTCAGATGGGACTGCTCCCTGTCCCTCCTGTCATCTGGCATGATTTAAACTGCCTATTTATAGACCTCCTCCTGTCACACACACGTACACACACAGATACACACACACAAAAGTCACAGGGAGAGTGTTCTACATACTAACCCTCAGTACCTTTCCTTTCCGTAGACTTCCGTTCTCATTGCACTCCTGAACACAGCCGTGATCATTCTAAAGCAATGAATTCTCAGCCTGCAGGAAATTCCTGGCTTATGAGGACCAAGGAAAATCTTAAATGGAAGAAAAAATGCAATATCGGTCATAGGAGGCAAAAAAAGAAGCGAAAAAAATTACGAATGCAGAGTCAGCCCAGTGACATTTTTCCTTCCTGTGCATCAAGGAGATTTTAAATCCTTCCCATACAGAACAACCATGCACACACCAGAAGTCAGACTTAAGCACACACATGTGTGCCACTGTACATGCTTGACTTCAGTTGAGTGGTCCAGCATTTACAACTCTGGCTTTGCATTTAAATTCTGCGGCCACGGCAGGGAGGCATGCAGTCTACACACACCCACACACGCACCCACACATGTATACACATACACACACGCTCCAACACAGACCATACACCTGCACACACACACTCCAACACAGACACACAGCCCAAACACCTGCACACACCTCCCAGAATCCAGTTTACTCTTGCACTTTCCCATCTCATAACCCCTTTCCACCAAAGTGAACCGGGAGCTAGTTAGGAGCTGGTGCTAGAGCCAGTTCGGAGCTGGTTCAAGAACGGTGTCTTCTAAGAACCGGTTTGCTTTTTTACGGGCTAGAGAGCCACCACAGAGCCACGTCATTACGTCACTGTATACGTCTCATCTTTCCTAGTAACGCTAGCACGGCAGCGCCAAACACAAAGCAGAGCCCGTCTAAAGGCTGTTTATCAATCCGAAGAACGTGTTTTTTTTGTGGCTATTGCGCAATACCCTGGACTCGCAGCAGTATGACAACACTGGCATTATCAGCGGAACATTTGATAAACTTTTGCTGTATTGTGCTTGTGTATTACATTTGTGTTAAATATAGGCTCAATAGCTCATAACATTTGTGTTTGTCATTTCACTCATTTGATAGGATTATGATAAGACGTAGCAACTAGTGTCTGCACTGCACTGCACAAGGTTATCGAAAAGTCGGAGCAAATTTAAAAATGAGCAGTTTCATCAATAAAATACGATATATTTTAATTCAGATGCTGATTTACAAGTACCGTTTAGCTGAAATATGAATTGGCAAAACTTGTTGGGGTAACCCCGCCCCAAGCGGTTCTTACTTGGTTCACAATCTAGACCAGCTTCGAAGTGGTGCCTGTTGCGAACCACATACAAACCACTTACAAACTGCTTTTCCGGTTCTCAGTCTGTCGAAAGAGAAAGAACTGGTTCGCGATTAAGCACCGGCTCCGAACCGGCACCCAAAATGCGTGGAAAAGGGGTATCAGAGGGTAAAATCCCAAAGATGCTCCCGGCACTTCCCTACTCCTCCTGAGCGGAGGAGGGAGAGTGTGTCACCTGCACCAATCAGGAACAGACATGATTGGGTTCCTGTTCACTATTGAGGATAAAGAGCATCAATCTGAGGGATTTTTTCAACCACTGAAACGTATTGGTTGATACCAGCCCAATCCATGAGTGTAATGCGTTGTGTATCATGTGGCCTGGCCTTCTGCTGGTCAGGACAACATAACAAACACCAATAATTGTTTTCAAATGTCAAGATTCTATTACGAAAGCTTAATGCGGGAGACCTCTTGTCTCACTCAATATCTGGAAATTGTTTTAACATTTCTGGCTTTAGATAAAGGCACTGGGGAGCAGTGAGTGCAGAATGTGGACAATAACAGTATGATGGAAATGACTGTTATTGGGTGTGCCACGAAGTCGTGGAGCATCCTTTGTTATCTCACATATATATTTATTAGGAACAGCCGTTTCTAGTTGTGAGAATGCTGTTAAGCATTCTCAATATTGTTTTCCTGTTTCTCTTTATTGTTGGAATGCTGCTTCAGCATTCCAAGTATTGTTCTTTGAATCTTTATTCAAGCATCTTTTTCTGTTTCTTCATTGACACGTTTCAGCGCCTTCAAATCTTCAGCTATTAAAACCGTTCAGCTATCAAAAAATTCAGCAATTTCAGGCCATGGGTGCTATGACTTTTCAGCTTTGTACCTCTTATGCTTGAATTAATATAAATCAATATTCATCATATTTTTAACATGGTTTTACAATAGAGTTTTCTTTCAAATCCTCTCATACTTCTTAAAACTTCTTCAACTTCCAAATACTTCTTCTTCCTAATCTTTCAGCTATAGAGCCACCATTTAAACTTTAAAATGTTGACAAAACCCTAAACTATTTTTAATAATTCGGCTTTTTGATATCTATTCAACTTTTTTCAATATCACTGATTATCTTTCAGTTTTTCAAACCGTTTCTGAGATTTACATGGGTGTGTACGTAAAAGCCTAGAGTGCAGACTGAAATGCTTAGAGTGGAGGGGAGCTTCGGATGTCGTTGAAAAAATATTTCTAGATTGCCAGCATTGCCACAATTTTCGCTCTTCATGCTTCGTTTTTGGATCAATAGATAGCTAATTTCGTGTTGGTCGTAGACAGTTGTCTGTGGAATCCAACAGACTTACACATTTGTTCAGAGCCCCACGAAAGCGAGACATAGTCCAACTCTCGCCCCATAGACTCCAATGCAAATCTGATGAGAAATTCGTCAGAGAAACAAAAAAAAACACGATTTAGAAACTGCCAGTAGAGTCATATTTCTGACCGCACAGACATATAAAGGACGTGTCTGGTTTTGGCATTCTTGGGTCTCGGAAAATATCATTATGTTTTGGATTGGACGTATAGTTTTGCGTCTAGGTTAACTTTTCGTGAGGTGTGGATTCGAGGTACATTTCTGTTCTCTCTGCCCCCAGCGCGTTAGCAATATTAGCTGCACCATCACCGTGGCAACCACACAGCTGCTGCAAATGACCAACGGAAAAAACTGATATTCTATAATGGACACTAGATGGCGCTAAACTGCCAAACCAATTTTTTATGCTTGCCAGGGACAGAACAGCTGTACTATCCGAACTATAATTTCAGCTGTTAAAACTATAATATTCTTGTTACGACTAGCTAGCTAGGCTAGGCTACTTCTTCTTCTGTTTAACAGTTCGGCTTTTAGCTTCTCTCGCATTGTATTTAAGCTCTTATAGCTTTGTAACTACTTCAGCTTCCACACTGAAATTCTATTTCTTTGATTGCTTCACAACGTCCAAACTTACGCTCCACGCTTTTTATTAACACTGGTTTGCAAGGAACGTAAATTATCTTATTGTTTTGTAACTTTCCTTCTAATGCCGACTAACAGTCTAGAGTAATTTGCTGACTTAGGTATGTTGATATGTATTTGAAACGTATTTGAGACATCCCAACCTAGAACATTTTCCACCAGACGGATAAGACACAGTTCAGCTTCCACACTGCCTCTTTTGTGCGACTCACACATTTTTTTATGAATTTAAGCTTGCAGGTATTTTCAGCCATTTAAAAAATGGATTTCAGATTTCAGCATTCCAACGCATTTTCAGCAGGAAATGCTCTTTCTAGTTCCAACTTCTTATTCTTCCGTTCGCTTTAATTTGTCCTGCATACTTTCACCAATTCATACAATCTTGATATTAAAATGTTCAGCTCCTTCAGGAGATGTGTGCTATGACTTTTGGTATTTCTCACATTTATACTTTTTAAATAATTAAGGTTTTTGTGCAAATTAATCTCCCATTAAAAGTAATGTTAAACCCTTTCAAATCATTAAAAAGCTTCCTCCTCTTTCAAACGTAACTACTTCAGCATACTTTCAGCTAGAGACACCATTCAACCTTTAAAATGTTCACAAGACATTCAGCTATTCCCAAATGATTCACCTTTTTCAAATATTCAGCCAATTTTGAATTATGACAGTTTTAAATACATAAAAAATGTTGCTCCTTCTTGAGTTTTCGAATTAGCAGCGAGCAGAGTGGCACACTCTGCTTGCTGCTGCTTTTCATATATTCAACTAAATTGTCAAACGAATTCCTCTAACGTTCATATAGTTTAACTTACAGAAACAAGTTAGACCTTAAATGTAGGAAAACGTGTCCTCTTTCAGACAATGTAACTACTTAAGAGCTCACATTTACAGATTTTCAGACATGAGCCTTGAAGCGAGAGTAGCCTTTCAAATTCTCTCACTAACTTCAATGGAGAGATGGCTCAAATTCGTCAGAGAAATTTGAAAGTACACGTTTTTTTAAACTGCCGGTAGAGTCGTATTTCTGACTGCACAGACAAATAAAGGACATCTCTGGTTTCGGGAGAGTCTTGGGTCTCGGAAAATATCCTTTTTATTTTTATTGGAAGTATAGTTTTGCGTCTAGGTAAACTTGTTTGAGGTATGAATGCTAGGTAAATGTTCGTTTTTCTCTGTAATTAGCTTTCACAGCTGCGCCGTCACCGTGGTAACCAAACAGACAAGCACCATGAACGTGTTTGAAACTGCCAAACGAGTTGTATTTCTGACCGCACAGACACATACAGGATATCTATAGTTTCTGCAGAGTCTTGGGTCTCGGAAAATATCCCTATTTTTTGGATTGGACATATAGGTTTGTGTCTAGGTTAACTCGTTTGGGGTGTGGGTCTAGCAACATTTCGGTTATTGTCTCTTCAAATTGAGCTAGCGCGATGGCTCTCCATAACTAAAAACGGTTGGACTCCCACAATCGGCCAAACAAGGTATGTACATTGACCTTAAAGTGTACATAATCTAGCTCGTTTATTTGAGCAAGTTTCCCAGAAACTGCACAAATCGAGGCTCAAGACTGTCATAGCTGGCTGTAACAAACAGCCAAACCGGGGCTGGGGTACTGTAGCTAAGCTAGCTAAGTGTTTGCTGCAGCTGGCGTTAATCCTAGGAACAAACGCTTCGTAACTGGAACGTTTTTACTTTTAATGGACGATATTGAACACAAATGTCAAGTTACTTGTCTTTACTCTAGATATCTTCTCCGTTTTCAATTTGAAGCAGTAAATCTAACACAGTAGGAATTCTCCCACGACATCCGCTTTGACTAACAAATGTTTTCTCAGTCCACCATACATTAATTTAGTACAGCTAATTTTCGAGCACTTTCAATACAAGATACAGGCCATGTTAGAGTTGATATCCACGCTTTCTTTTATTCCTTTCCTTCTAATATCAGAGTACATACCAATGGTCATATTGGCTTCTTTAAATATATATTTGCTTAACAGTTGAACTTCTTTACACTGTATTGTTCAGCACAGTTTGTTTTTCAATGCTAATTCAGCTCACGTCCTTCCACAAGTACTTCCAGGCATCTCTGATGAGATCCAGCTACTACATTTCTGCTAATGTTTCCCTTTTCTCAACTTATTTAGCATCTTTAGGTGACTTTATTTTACAAGGATTGAAAACAAATTCAAAATATAAACAGGATTCATCTCCCATCTCCTTCTTTAAACCGTCAACTTAAAAAAAAAGTTATTCCAGTGTTGTCCTTTTACCTTCAAATTCGTTTAACCCAGACTTCAGCAACTGGTTTTCTGCTAAATGTTCTCATTTTCCTGCAGCTCATCTTTCTTTTCTTCTCTTTTCTGTACTTTTCTGCCTTTATCTCGCTGCAGGTCCAAACTAACATACATTTCAGGCCTTTTGAAACCTGAGCAAATGACTTTCTACTAAATGTTCAAATTCTTATTTCTCTTTTTGCATTTTTCTTATCTTTTCTGTAGTTTTATGCCTTTGTCCAGCTCCAGCCCCTTTCAAAAATACCTTTCGGGCGCTTTGAAGCTTCAGCTTATAACTTTCTACAACATTTTCACTATTTTAGCATAGTCAGCTATCCCCATTCAGGTTTTCATTCAGCATTGGCATCATGACATTAGCCTATGTTGCCCGGGCAACGCATACTACAGCGGTCTATGATGCATCTATTTTCAATCGTTAAAATAAACATTCCTCACACATTTTCGTTGTACGATTTATTATGACATTAGTAAACGATTTGTTGGTGAAATTATCATTACTTGTGCTTTCAAACCAGTGTAACTCACTGCAACGCTGTAGCCTACCCTCGACACTAGTGAGTACAGTAGCTAGCTAGCTAACTTAGCTAACAACAACTCTCCACATCTGTTTAGGTAGTCAAACGGCGACAGAAGCACTACCCTTACTCAAAAGTCTTTCAATATGTCAAAGTATCTGACTACTAACCTGAACTTCATTGCCACTGCCTAAACTGTTCAATCTGTTCATGAAAATAATTAATTTCAGCCTAAACCGTATAACGGAACGTCACATCGAATTCAACAAGTAACGCAATCGCTACCAAGACGAACACTGTAGCTACAGTAGTTGTACAATTTACCGGGACAGCTCCTCCACACAGGGCCATCGCATTTTGCGTCAATTACTGACAACCTGACAACTACTGATCGCTACCAGTGAGCTTTTTATGAATAAGCGATTATCTAAATAAATGTCAAGCTTTTGGGGCCATATTTTCAGCTGTTTTCAGAAGATTGTACTGTTAGCTACTGCCGGTAACGTCGTTGTTAGAATCATTTACAAAGGGGGTTCTTTATTAATGAATGAATGCAATATGAGTAGGCTAAATGCCTGAAAATATCTGGTCAATTTCTACACCGGTCTGCCAAATGAATTTGTTTTGATTCAACTATGAGGCTGCTCACCATTCCCTCTTGCAGGGGAAATGCGAAGACAACTATTTCATTCTACACTCACTCACTTCAGGCACACCCTACAATTTCCCCAGAAATTGTACGCTCTCTAGTTATTAAAGTAATCTCTTTCAGAGTTTCACATCTGGTGCTATATACACATTGCCTATTTGTTCACCTTGCTACCGCACAGTACATCCTTCCCCAGGTCTGCCTCTCTTCTCTGTCTTCCCTCTTGTTCCTGCATCCCTGGTACTGTATCTCTCCACTTCTACTTCTTTTTGTCTTTTCTCTGCCTCTCTCTCCATATTTCTTACACCTCTCTCTCATCTCTCTCTCTCGCTGTAAATCTTTCTCTCTCTCTCTCATTCTCTCTTTCCTCTCTCTTTCACTCACTCGCGCTCTCTCTCTCTATCTCTCTCAAGACACAGTGGCAGCAGGATGAATTATACATGAACTGGCTTGTGGTCTCCTCTGTAGGGGAGAAAGCTGGAGCATGCAGACGCACCTCATTCATGGGGCTTGTCCCAGATACTGTACCCTGCCCTCCTGTCCTCCCCCCAACAAACACAACTAAACTGATCCAGCAGAACTCCTCTAAACCCAGCACCAAAGCTTTGAGAGTGTGTGCCGAAATGAGTGTACATTTGTTTGTCTGCTTGTGTCGGTGTGTGTATGTGCTTAGACCCGTGTGAGGGAGAGAGAGTTTGTGAGTGCATGTTGTGTCTGCGCGTGCGTGCACATGTGCGTGGGTGTGCAGTTGGTATCTCATCCCTGCCGGACTGGCCTGAGTGGATGGCCAGTGTGGTCAGCAGAACAGAAAGTGCTGACCCTGTCCTTTGTTTAGGTCTGCTCTGTGATTTGGTACACACTTGATTGACAGGGGGCTCTGCAAAGGGTCAGAGCTTGAAACAATGAAATCATATTCCTCTTCTTCTGTGTGTGTGTGTGTGTATGTGTGTCTAAATAACTAAACCATCAGGCAGGCAGGCAAGCAGGCAACAAGACAGACAGAGAGACAGATGGACAAACGAACAGACAGACAGATGTATAGATGAGGTAATTGGGTCTCACTCTCATCCCAGTTGTTTGGCACTGTCCCTAATGCCTTTCAGAGCTCTTGCATATTTCAACTAAGCCATGCTCAGTCTCATTTAGAAAACTGTAATTGCTCTGAAATGTAAAATATTGAGCAGACTCTCTAAAACTTTGTCGTTTTACTTCAGGCAAAGCACAAGGACGGTTACGGCTTTTTGCTCTCCCCTCTAAATCACTTCGAGAATTGTATTTCCGTCTCTACCAAAAGTTCCATGCTCTTTCGTGTCAGGGAAAACAGTTGTGCTCTCAGCTCTCACCGGAGAAGGGACAGACTGGGAGTGAGGAAGTCAGTCAGGGGACAGGGGTTACTGGTGGGTCTTTAATCACCACCTGCACCACCCAACCCAATCACACAATGTGCTATGACCAACAGGGGCCCTATTGTAACCAAAGCAGACTCGGATCCAGGTGCAGAGGGGTTTTATTTAACAGAATAGTCAGGTACAGGCAAAAGTAGGTAACCGGCAAACAGGGCAATAAAGATACTTCCAAAATCGTGATCAAAGACAGGCAAATGGTCGATCAACGTAACGGACAAAAACTGTAGGTAACAAGGCTCAGACAGAAATAAGTAAGACTTTGCAAAGAAGCTAAGACATGCTGGGGTTTAAATAGCGAACTAAATGGTTCAAACAAGCAACAGGTGAAATCAATAAACTCAAAACTCGGTGAAGCAGAGCGCAGCCACTGTGCAGGCTGCGCAGAGTCCGAGGGGGGTGACACCTATCTTGCACCCAGCGCAATTGACTTTGTCAGCGACGCAAGTATCATTCCTAGTTTGCACTCAACGCAAAGCGGATTTTTCCCTCCACAGACGCACGTCGGAATGACCTTGCGCTCCCGGGGGCGGTTCAGCGAAAAAGGAGGCATGTTCCGGCGCAAACGTTCCCTGGTGCTATTTTGCAGTTTCCGAAAAACAATTCCGCCACTGACCAGGAAAAACGTGGTTTAGGGCCCTATTTTGACGATCTGAAACGCAAGTATGAAAACGCAAAGCGCAAGTAACTTTGTGGGCGGGACTCTGGTGCGGTTGCTATTTTGCCGGCGGGATAAATGACTTTGCGCCTGATGCAAATGTGAAAGGGGTAGCTACATTACTACTAATGGGTGTGGTTTGGGCGTAACGTGCAATAAACCAATCAGAGCGTCATCTCACATTCCCTTTAAGAGCAGCGCTTGTTCCATGGCGGATTGCTATTATAACTGCGGATTTGCCAGGCGCACACCAGCAGTTCACAGGAGACCGACGTTCTCGTCAGGACCGTAAACGATAGAGAAGTGACATTGTATGGGAAAGGCAGAGCAGTTTCATTGCACTAAGTTGCCCACTCATGCTGCTCTAGAATAGACTAGGCCTATATAAAAATATATATATAAAAACAACTCATTGAGAGCCCCAAGTTTCAACTGCCAGGTAAAGGAATTCCGTAATATAGTCAACGTAACAGATATTCATCCACTTCCATGGGCAAAAAAGTCTCAGAATCCCTGAATCTGTCGAGCTCTTGCGCCATTACGTCTATTGAACGCGCACATTTCAAAAATGCTAATCATTACTTTCTGCTCGATGGCGGTAGAGACATGAGTCAAATAAAATATGCAAGCGGTGCTCAAAAGCGCAGCAATAAATTGTTGTCTGAACAAGCTCCAGCAAAATACCCGAAGATTACACACTTATTTGGACCAGCCAGAGAGGAAGCTATTATCAACATCTCCACAGACGAAGCACTACCGCAGCCGCAGGTAGCAGCAGCACGTCTTCACCAGCAACCAACGATAAATATACTTGCTTAGCCTATTATTGGCAAGATTAACTGTTTTCCTTTCCTCCATTGATTGTGTGTTGTCATAGTGGCGATGCTATCCTTGGTGCTGTACTATCAAAAGGCTAGCGCTGTCTTTGGTTTTGAACAATGTGTGGCGGCCTGCGAAAACCCTTCACATCGTGAACATTTGTCTTTCTGTGTATTATACATATTTAGAAACTACAAACTCGCCTGAATACAAATCTGTTTAACTCACTCAGATATCTTTATCACAACTGAAGTTACATAATTTTTAAGTTGACCAGTGTCAAAAAGTGATAAGGGAGAAATGTGCATTCAAAGATTCCACTCCGTTTCTTTCTAATTTTGTGGCGAATATGGAAAGGAAATCCTTTTGTTCGTAATCACGGTGTGAATGTAAATGTCAGTATAGGCTACATTAATACCTTCTCAGCAAGTTTTATGAAATAAAACGTTCACTTCTTAAGTTAATTGATGGTTTGCAGTCTGACAAAGAAATAAATCATAGAATAAATCATTATGTACCATATTCAATTGCATAGCATCATATTCCCTTTCCATCCCATCTCATTGAATGGCATCGTGTCGAATCGCACTGCATCGCAATAGGGGTGAATCGTATCATATCGCATTAGTAGTTGCTTTTTTTAAATTTTTTTATAAATCTTTTTCATTTTCATCCATTTTCATTTTCTCTTAACCAAATAAAAAATATTACAAACAAAAAACAAACAAACAAAAAAAAAGTAGCAAAAAGAACATTGCTAAGTATTATCCCCCCTCCCAACAAAAGTATCCCACCCTTCCCACCCACCCACCCTCCCCCCCAGTAGTTGCTTTTATGTATCTTTAATGTATCAGATCGTTGGCAGTGCATCGAGATGTGTATCGCACCGTCCTCAGTGATGGAGATGCACATCCCTAATGGAGATACATTTTGAGTGGATTTAGGGGAGGGGCCTCGAGCTCCGACTTTGCGGGGGGGCCTCTGCAAAGTCCCGGCCGCCACTGCTGTAGGGCCTATATGTTTATTGTTTGCACCTTCCTGCCACAGTAAATTGAAAACCAAATTCTGATTCTGATGTGCATGGGAGAAGAAACCTACCCAAATTAGCTTCGGTTAAACAGGCGTAGGAGTAAATTGCCACAGTTGTTACAATTCAAGTTCACATACATAAAGATTTCTCATGAACATTTTATTCATCATTGACATAAACAAAATGTAACACAGTTAGCCATACAATAAATCAAAACAATACGTTTCGCAGGAAGAATACCCTTGCTTCGCCATGCTTAAGATAGCATCTGAATAATGCGCCATTGTCTTTAAACCACCTTTTTCCTGGTCAGTGGCGGAATTGTTTTTCGGAAACTGCTAAATAGCACTAGGGAACATTTGCGCCGGAACACGCCTCCTTTTTCGGTAAACCGCCCCCGGGGGCGCAAGGTCATTCCGACGTGCGTCCGTGGAGGGAAAAGTCCGCTTTGCGTCGAGTGCAAACTAGGAATGATACTTGCGTCGCTGACTAAGTCAATTGCGCTGGGTGCAAGATAGGGCCCTTAAAGTCAATGGCGCAATTTACTCCTACGCCTGTTTAACCGAAGCTAATTTGGGTAGATTTCTTCTCCCATGCCCATCAGAATCAGAATTCGGTTGTCAATTTACTGTGGCAGGAAGGTGCAAACAATAAACATATATGGGTCTTAAATTAAGTAAAAAAGTACAACAGTAAACTAATTCTAATAACTAAACAATTTAAAATATATATATGTAAAAATAGGCTACATTTCAATGAGCAGCATGAGTGGGCAACTTAATGCAATGAAAGAACTGCTCTGCTTTTCCCATACAATGTCACTTCTATCGTTTATGGCCCTGACGAGAACGTCGGACTCCTAGGCTGTGAACCCGCTGGCTTGCACCTGGCAAATCCGCCGTTATAATAGCAATCCGCCATGCAACAAGTGCTGCTCTTAAAGGGAATGTGAGATGACGCTCTGATTGGTTTATTGCACGTTACGCCCAAACCACACCCATTAGTAATGTAGCTACTTCAGACCAACCCATTTTAGATTTGCGCCAGGCGCAAAGTTATTTATCCCGCCGGCAAAATAATAACCGCACCGGAGTCCCCCCCACAAAGTTACTTGTGCTTTGCGTTTTCATACTTTCGTGTCAGATCGTCAAAATAGGGACCGAAGACAGGAAGTAGCACCGGGTACGGTTCTTGTGCATCTGTGGAGTGTTTGTGATGAGGAAGGGTGAGGAGCTACGCCATGCCCAGTGAACCTTCCCAGAAGCCAGGGTCTCAAACTGAGAAAGAAGGCTTATGATTGGACAACTTCAAGGGATGGCACATGTATTTTCATGAATGCATGCATGCATGCATGCCCACACACACACACCAACAGACATATACACAAGCAGTCACACAAACATCCATTAAAGATTGCAATCCATTACCATTTTCTACTTGAAACATTCCAAAGCATTCCATTCTGCAAGGGCCAATCAAGGTTAAGAGGCATGCCAGAGGGCAAAACCACAGCACGGACAAAATGGATACCACTCTTCTGCCTCTCTGCTCTCCCGTCCCTCCATCCCTCCAAACTCGTGTTTGTCTGTGGTCTGCTGTTATCATCTCAGCCATAGTGTGAAAGGATAAATAGGAGTATGTGGAGGGGGGGGAAACAGCTAAATATGGTGGAGAGGAAAACAGATGGACAGAGGGAAGAAGGGGAGATGATGGGAGAAAGGGGGAGAAGACAGAGGAGAGTGGGAGAGTGTGAAGGGGGAAATAATCTTAGAAAGGATGCTGTACTGAAGCAGAGCAGAAGTGCCCTGATGAAAATACATGCGAAGCGAAGAAAAACAATATTAAACAAAACATGTTAAAATACAATAACAACAAATCTCTCTCTCTCATTCATATATATATAAATATATATATATATACTGTATATATGTATGTTAACTAAGTTGTTATATGTTTGAATCTGCATGATGTATTCTACTGAGTCTTAATCTTTTCTACATGTGGTAGCAAAAGCAAGAACCGACCAGCTTCAGTGAACCTCAGTGTGTCAGGATGAGTGGAGGAACTGCATATACTGTACTGCACTCAAATAAGAGACCACAGCATTTAGGGAAAATACTATCTCACATGCCCACAACACTACAGCATCGAAAAAAAACTCATTATATTGCGTCCATCATATTCATGTTAGAATGTTCATGTTGTGTACAAGGTGTACAAAGGTGTACAACAAATTTGACCTCAGTGCTAACCTTGAAACATTAGGATTGAATGTGAGACCGAAAGGTGTTTAGGCAGGATTTAAATGATGAAAGGTACTATACATTGCTGCCCATCCGACACTTACCGGTCCAAGCACTCTTCAGGAAACGGTTATCCCGCTGAATGATTTGAACAGCAACTGTTCTATCTGGTCTTTGACATCTTAAGAGTTGTCGTAAAGACTTGAACGAGCACTCTGTAATTTACTCAAATAGACCCAAGGACTCTACTGGCTTCTTTGAAATCATTCTGGAGTGTTTTTGTCTAGACGGACAAAATCTCATTTTTTTCAATCAATTTGCTTTTGACAGTTTCCCCTGAGAGCATCTGGCCTGGTCTTGATTGTTTATCTGTGTCAGTGTATCTCTGTGTTCCTTGACCAGGGACAGTGACTAGAGTTTTCTTTTGGCTGGCAGGATGATCTGGGGTGACCTTGCCCTGGCCCCCTGGTATCTCTGGCCCGAAAGCCCCCACCGTGTCCCTTGGCCACCTTCTGCTGTGTATCTGGGTCTCAGCTGGGAGCAGGGCTTGGGCATGGATCCCTGGAGATGCTGGAGCCCTCTGGCATCCCTGCCCCCAGTCATGGATGTCAGGGGCCAGAGGCTACTGACATGCTCCCCAGGGTTGGAGTAGCTGTGCTGGGCTTGGATTCCCTGGTGGGGTGGCATGGTCTCTGGGTATCCCTGGATGGTCTGGCCTCTGTGTTGGCCTCCAGCGCTGTGGATATCTGGAGCTGAATCTGGGGCTGTCCCTCTCCAAGGCCCCTCTGGCTGTGGCAGGACCCAGCCTGGCCTGACCAATGTGTGTGTGTGTGTGTGTGTTTGCTTGTGTTTGTGTGAGAAGGACTCAGCAGGACTGAGCTGACCAGATGGGCTTTAAGATCCAGAACAAGCCTAGAAGGACACACATGCACACACACAGAGAGAGAGAGAGAGAGACCCAATCCAAACCAGATTTATGGCCTATTGGACTCACTGGTAAAGCTATGTCTTTCTGTAAATATTTCACAATCACCACTGACACGTAGACCCTCCCTCACCTCACACCCAGTCATTAAATCAGAGTTCCAATCTCAAATCACTAAATCAATTGGAGATCCAATCACAAATCACTAAATCACTTAGAAAAGTGTGGTTCAAATGAATCACCTCCTTCTGAACCCAACCCCCTCACTATGCTTTCATGTCAACATGAAAGGGTCTGTCTGTATGGAGTTTGCATGTTCTCCCAGTGCTCACATCGGTTTCCTCCCCGATATAAAAACATGCAAAACACCCATGCCCTGCCCATATTCCTTTTCAGGGCATGGGTGGGCACCTGGACTTGGCTTCAAGTCGTCTTGACATGGAGAGAGAAACTGCACGTCTGTGTGTGTGTTTTTGTTTGTGCATGACCATAATGTCTGTGCTGTTGCATTGGGGGCTCAGTCCCTGAAGCACTTGTCTTATTTTAAGTGCTTTCTGCCCTGAAGATATGAGCTTACCAGTACTTATCCCCTTTAGGTATCCAGATTGTGTACGTTAGGTATCTGTGCGTGTGTGCATCTGTGCGAACAGCTTGCTTGCACATTTCAATATGCTTGCTATGTGTTGCTTGTGCATTCCTGTGTTCACGTGTGGATTTGCATCTGTTCTTGTGTACAGTATGTGCAGTATATACAGTATCTGTGTGTGTGTACAGTGTGTGCATCTGTGTACGACACCAACCCCTAGTGTCACCTGTTAACATCACCGGTATTGAGAAGGACTGGGATCCTGGCAGTGGAGAGAGCTATGATTAATGCCTGCAGTATTTCTTTCCAATCAACCATGTTCCAGAAATAATTTCCCCTCCAGATGAAATCCTTGGCACCAAATTCATCCGAAAGGAACGATATTCTGCATGTAACAACCTAAAAATTTGAAAGTTATGTTGTTCTTCCAGTGGATTCAACATGTTCCACTGTGTTGAACAGAGTGTCATCCAATGGAACCAAAACATCTGCAACCTCTATGGCACCAAGAGATGATGACTTGCATTTAAATCAACTTTTACATTTTTGTTTGGAGGAGTGTATGTGTGTGTGTGTGTGTATGGTTGGTGTCCGTGTGTGTCTGCATCTGACTGTGTTGGTTGGTGGTCTATGTACGTTTGTCTGTGTAATGTGTATGTGTGTGTGCTTGTGTGTGTTTGTGTGTGTGTCTGTGTGAGAAAAGAGGCCAACTGCTTGAGATCAAACATCGGGTTTTGTGATGGAGATGTGTGTTTGTGGGAGTGTGTATTAGACACTGCCTCTGGGTGCTGTGTGTTATCTAGACATCCCGGTATGCAGTTTATTTTGTTGCTTTGTTGCAGTGTGTGTGAGCATGTGAGTGTGGGTGTGTGTTTATGAGTCTGTGTGCAGCTAGTATCAGTTGAATTCCATCGATGGCTTCCAAAATATATCCTGGCTATGGAAAATGATCAGTCACTTCACTCACTCTCCAAGCGCGTGCACACACACACACACCGTCATTCACACACACACACATACAACCACACGCGTCATATTGATAGATTGGCCAGGGAATGACTAACATGTGTTGGGGATAGATAAGAGGGGAGTTATCAGCTGCTCACTGTGTCCCTCTTAAACACCCATCTTTCATAAACACATTATCCATTTTCATAAAATACACATTTTATCACCCGTTCATGCAGGGGGAGGACGGGATGAGGGGGAGGGTAGGTGGATGGATGGAGAGTTGAAAGGAGGAGGAGCTTGGGGGTGGAGAGGATAATGAGAGGAATGGAAAGGAAAAAAGAAGGGGGGGAAAGGAGGAGGGTTGAGTAAGGGGTACCATCACTTTAACTGAACAGTCTGTACAGCAACATTGATGGTGACATAATGTAAAGGGAGGTACATGTCATCAAATTCTTGTTGATTGCATTTCTGTGTGTATGGTCCTTTGTGTACAGTAGCCTACTGTCACAGGAGTTGTATCACTGAGCAATACACACACACCTCATCTACTGTATACAGAGAGGCAGAGAAAACACATTGGCAGTTGTGAGCCAAGGGGGAGAAAAATAGAGAGAGAGAAGGAGGGGCTGTGAAGGACCAGAAGTCATTAACAAAAGCAATATACTGTTGGAATTGCATCAGCTTTCTTGCATGATAAATCTTATTTTTTTGGTTTCTGGATTTCTTAGCCATGCAACCTACAACAATCTTCTATTTTTGCCCTGGCTAATACCCAGGCCCTAATATTTGGATTTGATTCCTCTATCTATTTATTCATTTCGTAGAGCAGTTTGTTTACTCTCAATCAACATTGATGCTAGAGACAGGAAATTGAATTTTGCTTTAGGGTGATGGGGCTTCGGGTGGAAGACATTTCACCTTTGAAATTTGGTGTGGCATTTGGAATACTGTAGAGGTCAGCTGGGACTGATGAGTCTAGAGTGGTCAACAACGGTCACTGGTCAGTAGAATTGAGAGAGGTCTCTTATTAATGAAGACAGAAAGAGAAAGAGAGGTTAGGGGATAGAGAGAGAGCGCGAGTGTCACATCCCACCCAACTCCCTAGGTTATGTCTTGTGTGTTTACTCACCTCTCCTTGTTTCAGTGTCTCCTACCCTGCCTGTGATTGACCTCCCCAGCCCTGATTGACAGCACCTGTTTTCAATCTAGCCCCAGTGGATTTAGCCCTTGTGTTTCTATGTCTCATTGCTAGTTGGGTGTGCCACGATGACGTGGCCATCCTTTGTTATCTCACATATATATTATTATTATTCTTTTTGCCCCCCTAAGGCTCGGTCAATATTTGGACTACATAGAAAACAACAGTGTCAAAAGTTTCGTCTTGGTCTCGATTGCGTTGGCATTACTTTTGTTTACGTTCCATTGCACAGTTTAGGAGGATACAACGTTTTTGTGGCATAAAGTTGATTTTGTCGGCAAAGGGTAGACTACTCAGTTATAATAGCCTACGTCACAGCGTCGGCACATGTTAGCAACGACGCATTAGATACGACGTGCATAGAAGACTGTTGCACAGCAAGGATTGGTATCGTTGGTAGCCGTTGAGTTGCTTGTCTTTTAATTTACCTGGCTAACTTGCTAGCCACAGTCACTGACGCTACTAACGTCACGAAACACGCGTGACTACCTCTAGCAGAACATTAGTTTAGCAGCTTGTTAACTTCTGGGAGATAGCTAGGCTATAGCTTTAACGCTACTGCAAGGCAGCTGCAGAAACGCCACAAGCAAAGAGGCCAGGGTGATAACTATTTACTCATTTTACTTTGTGATATGAAACACAATTGTGAAGTGTAATGTACAATATAGGCTGATTTTATTGAGGAACTACATCTACTTTCGGAAACGGTAGTCTACTATTTCACTGAAGCATTAGCATCATGACATTAGCCTATGTTGCCCGGGCAACACATACTACAGCGGTCTATGATGCATCTGTTTTCAATCGTTAAAATAAACATTACTCACAAATACATTTTCGTTGTACGATTTATTATGACATTAGATTACAAGTAAACGATTTGTTGGTGAAATAATCATTACCTGTGATTTCAAACCAGTACTGCAACGCTGTAGCCTACGCGAGACACTGTGTAGCTAACAAAAACATCCACAGCTGTTTACAGTAGGAAGTCAAACGGCGACAGAACATGTTCGGCACTCCCTTAAATCAAAAGTATTTCAATAGGTGAAACTGTCTGACTACTAACCCGAACTTCATTGACACAGCCTAAACTTGTCAATCTGTTCATGAAAGCAATATTTAATTTCAGCCTAAACCGTACAACGGAATGTTCAACCAACGATCGCCACCAAGACGAACACTGTAGTATACAATTTACCGGGGCAGCTTCTCCACAAAGGGCTATATCGCATTTTGCGTTGTTACTGACAATAATCGCTATTGAGCTTTTTATGCATGAGCGATTTTCCACTAAATAAATGTCAAGCTTATTTACGTTTTTGGGGGCATGTCATAAGTTAGCAGACATAGAGCTACTGTTTGAATCGCGATTCCATCAGAAATATTTCCAGTGATAACGTTGTTACAGTAGCTTCTTTCCAAGGGTGTTCTTAATGAATTATTATGCAATAGACTATGAGTAGGCTTGAAAATATGCAGGCACACCCTCACAATTTCCCCAGAAATTGTATGCTCTCTAGTTTGTCTTTGTACCTCATGTCAGTCTCTGCCAGTAAAAGCCTTTTTTTTGAATACTCTGAGTCGTGCGTTTGAGTCCACCACCTATCGTTGTTACAGAGAGAGGGAAGAAGGGAGGGGGGGTGTGAGAGAGGGGTAGAGGGAGAGGGAGAAGAGAGGGAAGGAGAGAGAAAGAACAGAGGGAAAAGGAGAGAGAGAGAAAAGATAGGGAGGGAGGAGGAAAGAGAGGGAGATGTTTCAGATGAATTAAAGGTCCCATGACATGAACATTTCACTTTAGGAGGTTATTTAACATGAATATAAGTTCCTTTAGCCTGCCTTTGGTCCCCCAGTGGCTAGACATGTTGATAGGTGTAAACCAAGCCCTGGGTATTCTTCTCCGCCTTTGAGAAAATGAAAGCTCAAATATTCAGATTTGAAAATGTTACCTCCCCTTTCTCTACTTTGCCCGCCCAGAGAATTTGGCCCGCCAATGAGAAAATGAGCTACGACCGTGCAAGCGCGATATTGATGTTTTCTCGAGAGACATCATGGCTTGCAAACGACCGAAGCATGACAGTTAGCCCCGCCTCTCACCTCCTCATAGCATTTAAAGCTACAGACACAGAAATGGCACGTCCTAAGGAAAGCTCATTGTGGGACTGCTTGTAGTGGCTGTAATTCTGCATCAAGGCTGAATTTACGGAAAGAGACTTCAATTACAGTATTAGGGAACCACTAAGGTCTATATAAAAGCATCCAAAAACAGCATGTCATGGGACCTTTACACTTTTCCCACACCACGTCACCAGGTTGAAAATCTTTTTAATTTAATGTTAGCAAAAATAATACAACAGTTAAGGGATATGTAGTTCAGTAAGAGTACTGAAGTACCTATGTGGCCATCAGTGACCAATCATTAGTCTATAGTCTAAGCCATTGTATTAGATCAGACAGCAGTAATTTAATCCAGTTTTGCAGGGGGCTCTCTCTCTAATCACAGTGTTGTTGCAATGTGACCTTGAGTTAAACAACACATACACTGAATGCAAACAAGTGCAAGAAAGGAACAGTTCAGAGAGACACAAGGACACACATGTGCAAACACGTGCCACAAACACAACCACACACACCACACAAACCACTCTCATACACATGCAGAAGGACCATTATAAGATGAGTAATGACCTGTAACGCCTTCTCAATGGCCAAAGCAATGAAGAGTATCATCAACCACTGCAGAGAAATGGCCAGTTAATTTGCATACAACAGGGTTTTGAAGAGACAGGAGGTGACGATGAAAAGGGAGAAAGGGGATGAGGGAAAAAGGAGATCTAGAGCATTTCAGAAGGTACTGTTTTACCCTCCCTCCCACTCCCTTTCTCTCTTTCCCATCCTTTTCTCTCTCTCTCTCTCTCTCTCTCTCTCTCTCTCTCTCTGTCACTAGCTGCAAAATATTGGAGGATATGTGACATTATTCAGTGGCTACTGTATAAATCATAGCAACACAGAAGGATTTTTCTGACTGTGTGCATGGGCGTGCATGTAAGCATGTGTGTGTATGTGTGGAATACAGATGGACATAGACTCAATGGAAGTCAGTCCCTAAAGAGAAGCAAACCCAGCAGAAGACAGTCTCTGGACCCAAACGTGTTATCAGCCTGTCTTATGGGCTCAGGAGGACCAGAACATCCCAACTACCTCCATGTCAACTTCCCCTGTCGCCACACACACACACACACACACAGTCACCCAAAAATGAAAACCTACGTACATACCACAACCACCTGTCTCCCATTCCCTCTGTACATTATTGTCCTTTAGGTACATGTGTGCATGGGTCTGTGTGCATGTGTGTGTGTGTGTTTGTGTGCTTGGGCGTGTGTGTGCATGTGTGTTTGTATGCATGGTGTTTGTGTGTGTGTGTGTTTGTCTGTGTGTACGTGTGTGTGTGTGTGTAAATGCCAGACTGTCAGAGCACACAAGTCAGGGAGAGCAGGTGTGACGTGACAGACAGGTGTGACATTTACCTTTAGGTTTCATACAAGAAACCCCATCCATCTCTGTCACACACACACACCCACTCGCACACCCACAAACTCACTTGCACAGACGCCTACCTCTCCACCACACACCATAAAACACCACTTCTTCGCCTTCATGATATTCATACTGTAGATATCGTTTGTGTGTGCATGTGTGTGCTTGAGTGTTCATCAGCTGTTGTTGCTATTGCATTTTTGACATAATTGGGTGTGCCACGACTTCGTCGAGCACATCCTTTGTTATCTCACATATATATTATTTATTGTTTATTTTCCCACCCCTAAGCCTCGGTCAATATTTGGACTACATAGAGAACGTCGGTGTCAAAAGTTTCGTCTTGGTAGCGATTGAGTTGCTTGTATTCGAATTTACGTTACGTTGCACAGTTTAGGAGGATACAACGTTTTTGTGGGAAAAAGTGTCTTTTGTCGGCAAAGGGTACTCAGTTATAGCCTACTTCACTGCGTCAGAACACTCGAGCAACGAGGCATGGATACATAGTGATAGAGACGTTCTAGCACGCAAAGTGAAGTTTAGATTATGAGTGAAAAATACCACCACCCAAAAATCCCAACCATTTGGCTTTGTTAAGAAAGCGATTTTGAGTGGAACTGACATCTCGGATTTTTGATTTAGGTTGTGAAAGTCTTTGCAATTGGAGCGAATGCGGGTCGCCCGTGAGACCGCCTAGTGTTAGGCGGAAGCCATGCTAGAAAGCGTGATATTAGTATTTTCTTGACGTTAGCCTCAGAGTCAGACTCGGTCGCCCACTGGCAGTGTGTAGTACTGTCCTAATTTCCGGCGCTTTCAAACAATCAGCAGCTAGCTTGCCTATAGCAAACTTCTTTTGAATTTGCCATTTCCCCCTAAATTAATGTCAAACTTATTTACGTTTTGGGGGCCATATTTTCAGTACGGTACTGTTTGAATCGCGATTCCATCTGAAATATTGCCAGTGACAACGTTGTTACAGTAGCTTGTTTCAAAGGGGGTTCACTTGTTTCAAAGGGGGTTCTCTTGTTTCAAAGGGGGTTCTTAATGAATTATGCAATATGAGTAGCTAGGCTAAATGCTTGACAATATCACTAGAAGGGAAAAACGTACGGGGACGGACCCACCTGCAACCGACGCAAGCAGGCACACCCTCACAATTTCCCCAGAAATTGTATGCTCTCTAGTTTTTATTATTATTTAAATTATCCTTATTATCAAAAGCAACTGTTTAAAAGCATACATTATAGAGCTCCATAAGAAGAGAAATTAGAAAGTATATTTCATGTGGTAGACTTCACCAATTTTTCTCACTGTTGGTCACTAATTATATTACTTGTATTTACCACCATATGTCACAATACTGGATATAACACAATGCAAAAAAACGACAGAAAAACGATCACAACATTTCTTTTCTGGATGCAAAATAATGTTGACAGCTTTCAGCCTAAAGAAAGGGGTTGAGTGTCTTCTGTGGAGACAGGAGTGAGTAGTCTGTGGGCGGTTTTACAGTAGTGAACAACCCAAAGCCTCCATTTGGAATGTGGCCGCCTGGAGGGAGATACAGTAAAGCCTGTTTGGAATGCAGCCGCTAAGACAGCTAAGCTACTTCGTCTGAGCGCCGACCTGACGACACCACAAACGGAATTAGGGGATTTCCCCTCAAATCTGGACTGGAGCGACTTGAGGTGGGGGAGGGGGAGTGTGTGTGTGGGTGTGTAGGATGGGTGATCGTGAGTGTGTTTGTAAACAAGAGGGACAAACAGATGGAAAGAGAGAAAGAGAGCCAGAGAGAGAGAAAAAAAGAGAGGTAGAGACAGAGTAAGAAAAAGAGAGAAATTGTGGTGTCAGACCAAATATTGTTCAGTTCCAGACCCTCACACACTAATAAATCTGTCCAGAATGACTTCTCCCATCTCTCCCCTCATCAACCGCCCACCTCCCCCCCACTCCTCGGATATCCGGTACACACCTCCCAAAGTAATCACATTTGTAGATTTCAGTGGAAGTTTGGCTGCATCCAGACAAGTGTGTGGGACAAACACCAGCCGGTACGACCGTCGATCGCTGGTCTCCCTGTTCCTCCCACGCCGACACCTCTCCACCGCGGAGAGACCCCAGAGAGACGTGGTGGAGTGATATGAGCAGCGCACGCTGATGCAATGTGCTGGCCTCAAACTGAACCGTCCGTCTGTTTGAAAATCCCGTCCAACTCCTGTGGCCTTTGGGCGGGGAGCTCACCATGAAATTGGATACGTCTGGTGGATCACTCGGTCTCTGCACTGAAGTTCAGCACTGTGTAAATGTGGTGGGTGTCGTATGACGATGCAGTTCAACCTGTGTAAGGGTGTTCTCTGTATGTGGACTCTCCCCCACCTGCTGTGCGTAGCTGGAGGCATTGTTCTGCACGCTACATGAGCAGTCAACACCGAGGCAGGCGGTTCAGTCATGACTGAGGTGGTACACACGCGCGTGTACGCTCACACACAACATCACCACTGTGAAATAATTGGATAGATGACAACTAGCACAGACACAGACACATGTACACATGCACACACACACACATAGTGCACATGCTCTTGGTGATGACTCTTGATAAGTTATACATCTATTGTTGACATGGCCTGTGGACATCTCTGGGTGATAAATACACAAAAGCATATCAGATTAACTTTTTCATCTGGTTAGATTCCTCTCTTCTGCTCTCTCTTTCTCTCTCTGTCTCTCTCTCCTTCTTTCCCTCCCTCTCTGTCTCTCCTCTCTGCAGTCTCTCAGTGGTACTGCTATAGCAGGTCCTACCTTCGGTGTGTCAATGTGAGTGTCTGTGAGATGAGTTCTTCAAAGATGAGTCCTAATCTATTCTTTATTAGTTTCCTTCAAATAATTATTCCTTCAGGGCGGAGCAAAGAGAGAAGGGGGGGGCAGGGGGCGGAGAGAGGGGTAGTGCGAGAGAAAGAGGGAGAGAGAAAGACAGGAAATGAACTGTGTTTGCTTTAGTCATCTTCCTCACTCTCACCCTTATCCTCCCTCTCTCCCCCTTTCTCTCTCCTTCTGTATCTCCCCCTCTCACTGAACTAAAGAATGAGGTGCCAACCAAGTACATTTATAATTTGGGGAAATAATTAATACTGCAGATTGTGGGAAAATAATATAATCACAGATATCTTATCTACTTGTATCACCAAGGGCTTGGCAACCATCATCTATTATGATAAGATCTTTTATTAAAAACAAATTCAATTCAACTCACGTTTAATGACTTCATTCTTTTAACTGAATAATATTGAAGTCAACCTACTTTCAATTCAGATGCAGTCATTTAATTGGCAAGTACATTAGCTGGCATTGTAAACATCAGTAACACAGTGTATATTTGGTTCTAACAAAATGTGTTGCGACAGCTGAAATCCACCAAAATGGTGAAGAGTAACAAGTCTGCCCTAAGTGTATAGACAGGGACAACTGGGTTCTCAATGGTTTAACAATCATCAGGCATGCTCGTTGAAGAGGCAACATGGATGCTGAGTCGTAGGGTGTCTGGCCCTGCTTCACGTCTTCATGAATAGTCAAATGTTGAATTTTTTCCACTGACGAGGTTTGTCAGAAATGAATATTCTGGAAAAATAATGAACATTAAGCAAGAGCACAGTTCTTGACACGCATTTACGTCATCCACAGCAGTGAGTCTTGTGTAAAGCTGTTTCACTTTCAGAGAGCCATTGTGAAGGATAGGAGAGAAAGGGGAGGTGGAGATACACAAATAAAAATAAAGAGAGAAAGTGAGGGAGGATTAGAGGTCAGGAATGGGAAAGCAAAGAGGGATGGAGGGAAGGTGGGAGGGATGTAGGGAGAGAGCATTGAATTCTCAACAGTGTTCTATAATTACCTCATGTCATCAGACCTGTACAGTCTATAATTACTGGCCTATAGGGATTAACATGGTCAAAGTCAGAGAGAGGAGGAGGAGGAGGAGGAAAGAGAGAGGTATTTTTCTGGTCCCTGACTCGAGTAGTCTCCAACCTATCTATCTATTGATCTATCTATGTATCTGTCTCTATCTATCTACAGTATCTATCTATCTAATCCATGTGTGTACCCTGTGGCCCGTAAGTGAATGTGAGACAACGCCCGGTCCCCCGTCCCCCGTCCCTGTGTCTTGCAGTACTGGCGGCTCTCTGAAGCGCCTGTCAGACTACTAAGGACGGAGGAGTGAAGGACGCGTTACATCATCAGGTATCCTTTGTGATAGAGTAGGAGGAGCAGGAGGGGATCCTTACTGAGAATGAGCAGCCTAGAAATGAAGAAAACGGCATCGCTCATGTGGTTCACGTGCAGCGTCACTAAAGCCTGGTCGCCACTGGTTACGGGAACAAACAAGCTTTGTGGTGTGTCCACCGCACACTGCCCTGATCCAATCACACAGACCCAGATAGGGGGAGAGATAGGAAGATAGACAGAGTATGAGAGACAGAAGAGAAAGAGAGAAACAATTCATGAAAGAAGGAGAGAGATGATGACTGACAGTGAGACAGTATGACAGAGATTGAGAGATTGAGAGAGCAACCATTTGAGCAAGAGAGAGAGAGGGGGAGGGAGAAGGGAGACGTAAGTAGAGAGATTATGAGAGGGAGGGGGAGAGGGAGGTAGAAAAAGTATTAGAAAGAGAGGGGGAGAAAGGACGCAGGGGTGGGAGGTGTGACTGCCTCGGTCCACTTGACTAATGAGCTGGTGTTAACCGTGGAGTTGTCGGGACTAATTCAGACTGCATGCTTGACCCCAACTCTAATGTGAAAAAAAGTTATGACACTGGCAGGCTGAGAAGGAAAGAGGCAGAGCAGAGAGAGCAAACGACAGAGAGAGAGAGAGAGGCTAATGAACCAGCACCCTCCATATTCATTCACAATTGGGTGAGGCATGTTAGAGAGACATAGAGTTGGGGAGGGTGGGAGTGGAGATGGTAGAAAGAGAAAACAAGAAAACACAATTTGAAGGTACAGCCGTTCCTGTGTGATCCATTGATATTTGAAGAGTCTCTAAGGAGATTACTAATGACAAGATGACTAAAGCAAGGTACTGTGTGAACAACCTAGCTAGCTACGGGAGTCCATTTGTCTCGACAGCTCGTCTGCATTGTACTACAGGACAGCGTGGTTGACGTTTGTGTGGTGTGTTCCATTGGAGCCAGGGTGTGTAGGGAAGGTAGGGATTGGGGGAGGGGGATTGGGGTGGGGGGGTCTGTTGGATGAACCGATGGGTGGTTATGTTTACAAATGGAAGGACGCAAGAGGGATTGAGGGATGGACAGATTCGGCATCAGACGATAAGACAGACAGACAGACACTTCTCTTACCTGACACTTAATACCCTGTCTGGCCCCACACTCACTTGCTTGCTTGTAGTTGTCCATTGAGGCCGATGATGACATCCACTTCTGACTTCAACAGTGAATTCTCTGGTTACTGTATAGTCCTATCCTGGATCCACAGATGTTATCACAAGTGGGACATGGGTATGTAATAGTGGTGGTACTGGTTTTCTTGTATGCCTTCTGTCCTGCCTGTCCTGTCTCCTGGCTTTCCTGTCCTCCTCCAGTGCTTTAGTCCCGTCTTGGCACATCTGACGCCAGGTGTTACGGTCAGCAGCCAAGCCCTCCAGGTCCCCAGGTCTGATTTTACACCTCTTTAGCGCTGTTTTTATTTGGTCTTTATAGCGCTTCTTCTGCCCTCCAGCAGAGCGTTGGCCTTGGGCGAGCTGGCCAAACAGCACTTTGTGAGGCAACCGATTGAGGGGCATTGTTACGTACCCTCAGTGTATGTTGTGTATGCCCTGCATGTTTTGTGTTGTTGTTTTGTGTTCTGTCTCCTCCTACTGGCCCGTTCTCCCGCGTCATCATCAGATCATCAGATGTGCACACCTGGGTCCAATCGGTCATCAATTCCATGCCACACCTGTTCCAGATCTCCCATCAACCGGTTCCCTTTAAAGGCCCTTTGTTTTCTATGTGTTGGAGAGGATTGGTTTTTGTTGTGAGCTGTGGCAGAGCTCTAGTACATTTGCACTTTGTTTTCCTCGACTGGTTTATGTCTGTTTAGCGTTTTGTCTTTAGCATTTGGTTTAGAGGCCTGCTTGTGTCTTGTCTTCAGTTTCTTTTGTCTGTTTATTTTGTTGAGCGCACCGGGACAAACGAGGATAGGTAAGATACCCCGGGGTCTACATTTCACACCC
>CAEFZP010002757.1:0-14897 GCA_903064625.1 Mallotus villosus | reverse complement strand
CCCTCTCCCTCACGCCCATCCTCTCTCTCTGCTCTATCGCGTTCCCGTCACTCCCCTGCTCTCTTCCTCCCATCCAGACGGGTGTGCCGCCCTGAATCTCTGCCGGCCTCTGTTCACTATTTCTTTCTCATCCCCCTTGCTCTCGCTCCTCTCAAGGTACCCTCTGCTCTCTCTCTCTCAATGTGGCTCTCGGAAGGCTGTCAATCAGCAGAATACCTCAAAGACAGGCATGAATATGGATGTCTTCTATTCACTTCGCTGTCCTACCCTTTCCAAGAATGCTCCGGACTGACTAGTAAAGCCTGATTCCCAAAGCTCAGTGAGTGTGTGTTGGTGTGTTGTGTGTGTCGGTGTGTCGGTGTGTGTGTGTAGTGTGGACGGGAGAAAGAGAACGAGGAGGAGGAAGAGAGAGAGAGAGAGGAGGGCGAAGAGCATGGTGAGGTTTGTTGTCAACCAATCACGACCACTCTCCCTCCATGGCTAAACCCTGGTCTGAATAATCAAGCAGCTAGCTACGTGGGTCAGGGTCGCTATGGAGAGAAAGAGAGGGGAGAGAGAGAGAGAGGGTGAGAGAGGCTAGAGGTAGTGGAGCAGAGAAGGGGGACATGGTGCAGCGTCTCAGAGAGGGTAGTGGTGACGTGAGGACGCAGTGGCGTGTCTATCTGGGATGCAGAGTGCGAGTGCCCTTGTGACGTTGCGGCGCGCGTTTGCGGTCTGCCGCAGCTAGCGGCCGCGCCGCGGCGGCCGTGTGCGCGTGCGGGACAGCGGGCAGCGGCGCGGTGTCTGTCCATGTGTATGTCTGCTCCCACTATTCACACAGAGGCAGTGGTCCCAGATTCACGCGCGTCCACATCACCCTGACTGGAACAGCTCTGGTCTCGTCTTCCACAGCTCAGTGGTCCCTGAGTGGTTTCTCTCCTCTCCTCTTTGATTCTCCTGCGCTCTCTCTCCTCTCGCATCTCAGGGGAATGGGTCGGGGACTCTCCGGTCTCTCTGGCGCTCTCTCTCTCTCTCTCTCTCGCGTACTCGTCGTGCGGTCTCAAATCTCGCGCTCTCCTCTCTGCGTGGCGGTGCCTCTCTCTCTTCTCTCTCTCTCCTCCCTCTCTCTCACGACCCACTCCACCCTACTCCCTCTTTTTCTCTCCTCACTATAAGTCGCGAATTGAAGAAAGAGAAAGAGCGAGAAAGGACAAAGAGACACAGAGAGAGAGAGAGCAAGAGAGAAAGACAAAGAGACCGAGAGAAATGAGGGAGATAGAGAGTAGATAGAGAGATACTATAGACCGAGAAAGACGTCAGAAAAAGAGATGCAGACAGCACCAAAACGAGAGAGGCAGTCATAATCACTTAATTAGACTTTAACATCAGAAATCCCACAGGACTATAGACTACAGTCTCCCAGGGGGCACACAGGCTAATAATGATGTCTCAGTCACCTTAACAGGAAGCCACAGGGCTGAAAGAAAAGATCACTAACGAGACGAGGCCTTTCTCGTTCTGTCCTGCTGTACATGGGACCTGATGGTCCTGTGGGCTTCCCGGTACCTCCTCCAGGAACTCCCTCGCCCAGGTAACCCCTCCAGGTAACCCCTCCAGGTAACCCCTCCCGGGTAAGCCCCTCCAGGTACCCCTCCCAGGTAACCCCTCCCAGGTACCCCTCCCAGGTAACACCCTCCAGGTAACCCCTCCCAGGTAAACCCCTCCAGTACCCCTCCGTACGCTAACCCTCCTGTAACCCTCCATGTACCCTCCAGTAACCCCTACCCAGGTAACCCCTCAGGTAACCCCGTCCAGTCAACCCTCCAGTACCCCTCCAGGTCACACCCTCCGTGTAACCCCTCCCGGTAATCGCCCTCCCTCCGAGGTTCACCCTCCCAGGTAACCCCTCAGTAACCCCTCCAGGTAACGTCAACCCCTTCCAGGTAACCCCTCCCAGGTACCCCCTCCCAGGTAACCCCGCCCAGTACCCCTCCAGTAACCCCTCCAGGTAAACACCCCTCCAGGTAACCCCTCCAGGGTAACCCCTCCCAGGTAACCACCTCAGGTAACCCTCCCAGTACCCCTCATGGTAACCCTCCCAGGTAACGCCCCCAGGTAACCCCTCCGGTAACACCCCTCCCAGGTACCCCTCCAGGTACCCCTCCCGGTACCCTCCAGGTAGACCCCTCCAGGTAACACTCCATGTAACCCTCCCAGGTACCCCTCCCAGTCCCAGGTAACCCCTCCAGTAACCCTCCCGGTACCCCTCCAGGTAAACACTCAGGTAACGCCAGTCCAGAGACAGCGTGGGGCCTGAATACTGTCCGTCTCACTTCCTTCTATGAACAAGGAAATAGGTTGAATGTACAATTCGAGGGGTTCCCATGGTGGTGTGTGCTCGTGTGTGTGTTGTGGTGTGTGTATGGTGCGGTGTGTGTATGTGACAATTTCGACCAGCGGTTGAATGTGACACAAGGCCAGTCATATATCTGAGTTTTGTCACTCTGTCTCTACTACACCCAGGCTGATGTTCATGGAGAGAGGACGCTACAAAGACCTCAGGAGGGCCACACCAAAAAGCTATCTCTCATCAATAGCATTTATTCTAGCCTGCCTGCCTGCCTGTCTGCCTGCCTGCCGTTCTGCCCGTCTTCCTGTCTGCCTGTCGTCTGCCTCTCTGCCAGCCAGCCTGCCTGCTGCCTGCCTGCCTGTCTGCCTGTCTGTCTGTCTGTCGTGTCTGTCTGTCTGTCTGTCTGTCTGCGTCTGTCTGTCTGTCTGTCTGTCTGTCTGTCTATCTGTCTGATCTGTCTGTCTGTCTGTCTGTCTGTCGGCCTCTCTGCCAGCCTGTCTGCCTGTATGTCTGTCTGTCTTTGTCTGTATGTCTGTCTGTGACCACATCCTTTCTGCCCCTCAAAGACAGCTTGCATTATATTATCATCATCATCACAACAGCTATTTTGGCTCCAGTTGAGTCCAACCCAGCTGTTCAAAATGCCACACGGTTGGACTAACAACCCAGAAGAGGAGGAAGAGGGGAGAGAGAGGCGTCTTGCAGTCTTGATTAGGATGGCTGATAGGGTAGTAGTATTGATTAGTGGCGTAGGATGGATTTGTATTACTCAAAATTATTTTGGGGTTTTTTTTTTTTCTTCCGGGGGGGGGGGGGGGGGGAGCTCTACCCTTCCTCTTGCAGGCGGGTGTGCTGTACTCTCTGATCTGGGCTTCTGTGGCCTGGTTGGAACTAAGTCCCCTTTGGTGTCCTGTCCGCTTTCGCTCTCCACCCAAGATCAAAACCGGAGGTAGTAATGTTAAAAGACTTATAAACATAACCCACCGGCACCATCTGCGTACTTCCGCCCCTTCAACCTATCTCGCTCAAAGCAGCTCGGCCACGACGGCCCCCCTTGGTTCCCCTCCCCGCGCGCCGGTGTTCCCTGCTCCCTCGGGGACGTGCCCGCCCGGTGACCCGCAGTATGTACACACAACCCTAAACGACCCGCGGTAGGCGAGACGTAGGCCTAGTCGAAAATATAACGCATTGGACACCTTCGATACCGGTCCCACACCACCTAGGAAATCCCAAAAAAACAGCCGAAAGCCCACGACCCATACAACAAAATGTAACGAAATAAGAAGTGAGGGGAGTGATCGATGAAGGGGAGGACCAAGAGAGAGGGCTATAGAAAAAGGACCGACCCGCCGCGGCGGGAGTTCGCCCCGCGTTAATCCAATTCCACCCCATCTGCGCCCCCCGCCCTCCCCCACCACCCCTTTTTCGACGCTCGGCTCTCCTCGCCCGCCGCGGCCTCCCTCCCCCTCCCTCTAAAAGCGTTCCCCCCTCCCCTCAGCCGCGCCGTTAACTTCCAACAAAGGCCCCCCTCGGCCCCCTCCCTCGCCCACCATAGCACAGAACACAGACAGGGCCTGGCCCGGCATCAGGACAGGTGACACTTTAACAACTATCAAGGAGAAACAAGGGCAGCACAGGTTGGGAGTGGTGTAACAAGCTCACACACACACACACCACCCACACACACTCATCAACACAGGCACCATGCTCACTCCACACACACACCAATCACAACCACTCAATCAACAGTTCTGCCACTGCACACACACTAGACAATAGCTCTTTTAACACACACACAAACAAGGGACATCGGTTAAACACACACACACACATACAAACACAGAGAGAGGTTTACATAAGACACATCTAATCCCTTTGTCGAGAGATCATAAACGATCAGCCAAACACTTTCCACACCCAGACACACGCACCTCCCCACACCCATTAGACATGGATCACAAAGCATCATTAACAACACACACCACATTTTCGATAAACAGTCAGCCTGGTGCATTCGCTTAGACACAAAGCCGATAGATTCCTCTTCATGTGAAAATGATTGCAAGATGTTTTGCTTGAAAGAAATGCACCAAACAATACACGCGATTCTGGACTCGGCACTCGTTTGCCCATCTGTTTGGCTCCTCTCGCCAATCAGAAGCCTATAACTCGCTCCTATCAGTGAGATCGTACGAGCCAAGCACGACGAGGCGCCCACGGAGGCCCATCACCATTGGCTTATGATTGCCAGAGGTCGATCGACTTGCGCGCCAACGGGAGCTAAAACAATCGCTGTCCCCGCTCGCAAACCGGGCGAGAAACAGCACGGCCAGATTTATGATCGTCAACGTTTTCGCTACTTTCTTAGCTGACTGTTCGGTCCTGTCTCTATACACAACGGAGGGAGGTGAGGGATGGAGGGAGGGAGGTGGGTATTTAGGGATGAGGAGGTATGGAGTGGATTTAGGTAGGTTTCTTTTTTCTTATCTATTTTTTTTTCATTTTGTGTTGCTTTCTATTCTTATCTTTCTTGGTCTTTTGAATTTCTGTTCTTTTCTATTCTTTCACCTTTTTTTCGGCTCGTTGTTTCTTCCTCCTATTCTCTTCTCCTTGCTCTTCTCGCACTTCTTTTTTCTGTCCTTTCTTCTTTTTTTATTTTTTTCTCAATGATTTCTATTAGCCTCTCAGTTTCTTCCCAAGTACCTCCCCCCCCTAAATCTCGTCCACCCTCACCATGATGATTCACAACTGTTCTAAAACCGCTGCTGACCAATAATATAGAACTCCTCCCTTCTCTCCTCTCACTTTCCCCCTTCCTGATGACACTGTCATGCCCATGTGCCGCCTTTTAGAACTCGAAGATGTTGCAACATTCCGAACAGATCTGAAATCTTTGAAGACCGATGATTCAGCTGTTGTTCTTTCTGTTTTTCTTTTCCGCGTAGTTCTTCCCTTCCTCTTTTCCCACCCCCCTCCTTTTGTTACTTTGTCCCTCTCTTTTAACCCCCCCCCCACTTCGCCCCCCCCCAACCGGTGTTTTACCCTCCTTTCCGTGCCCCGCCCCTTCTTGGCCTATTTTTCTTCCTCACCTTAGCACTTGGTTCATATTTTCATATTCTGACTTCTTTTTTTTCTCCTCGACTCCTTCTTTTTGAGATTATTTGTTATTTTTTCTTGTTTATTTTGGAATTTTGCAGTGTTGGATTTTTAGAGTTTGGAAGGTTTTTAGTTTTATGTTTATTTTTTTCTTTTTCGTTTTTTTTTTTTTTGGATTTTTCCATCTGTTGTTTCATTGTTTTTTTAGTCTTTAGTTTTGGAGTTGTTGAGCAATTCGGAGGAGTGGCTGGGTATTGTGTATGACTTTTTTGGTCGGGTTTCTGACTTGGTTCGATTTTTTTTCACCTCGCTGTAGAAGTTCCGCCTTTTTCTCACGCGTTTCAGTCGTGTTTGTTTGGTGGTTTTGGCCCGGGCCCCACTTGTGTCGTTCGGACTTGGTAAGTTGATCAGTGCCTAGGGCTGTAGAACACGTACTCACCCACACGCCGCCAGGCACCACCCGCACTCACACCCCCACACAGCACCCACCCCGCCCCCCCCCAGCACCCCCCCCCCCCCCCCACTCCCCCCCCCTCCCCACCCCAAGCACACCGTCCCCCCCCCCCCCCCGTTCCCCCACTCCTCCCCGCCCCCGCCGCCCCCCCCCCGGACTTGGCGCACGAGCCCCAACACGCGGCCCATCGGATCCCTTCAGCTTTCTCCCTTGCCCATTTTCGATCCTTTACCCCCCTCCTGTCACGTTCGCCCGAACCCCCTCTCATCCACTCCTTGGCTCTTAATTGAAAGAGCCTGAGGTAAGAGTTACAGTACCACCCTCCCACACACCCACACACACACACACACACACACACCCACACAACCACACCATCACCCCCACACACACACACACACACACCACACCACCCACAACTGTGTTTACCTTCAGATGTGAAGTCAAAGATGGGGTATCATATTTCTCTACACAAGCATGTAGTCATGTTAGGATACCTCACTTATGAAAGATTTGTCAAATTTTCTACGGGTTAAAAATGTACAAATACTTTATTCATTCATCTGCAATATGTGTTGAGCAGTATGGGGACATGTATATAGGAGTTACTGTAAGGGTTACTAAAAACATCGATTTTGTAAGGTACATTACGATGACATATGTTCTCCATTCTCTCCATATAAACGAACGAACACATGATGAGATTTGGAGTTAAACCATCCAGAATGAAGCTTATATAATCAGACCTGAACTGAGAGGCAGACAGACAGGCAGCCAGACGGAAAGGCAGACAGGCAGACAGACAGACATACAGACATACAGACACAGACAGATAGACAGACAGGAAGCCAGGCAGACAGACAGACAGACAGACAGACAGAGCAGGCAGGCAGGCAGGCAGGCAGGCAGGCAGGCAGGCAGGCAGACAGACATCATGTGGCCCATCCAACTGATAAACTGAGTCATATCGACCTCTGCTTCCTCCATGCGGCCTACACTTTCAGACTCCTGCACAACTGGCTTTATAACTGCCCAATCATTACTGACCCCTGATCCTAGAAACATCCCAGATCAGGCTGTGGTGTTGTCAGCACTACAGCTAGGGCTCAGCAGAGCTGGGTGTCACTCAACTAGGGGCTCTGTATATATACAGAGAGAGAGAGACATAGAGACAGACGGAGAGAGGCAGAGAGAGAGACAGAGAGAGAGACGGAGAGAGACAAGAGACAGAGAGACAGAGAGAGAGACAGAGAGAGAGAGAGAGAGAGAGAGAGACATAGAGAGAGAGGGAGAGAGCGAGGGAGAGAGAGACAGAGACAGAGAGAGAGACAGAGACAGAGACAGAGAGACAGAGAGACAGAGAGACAGAGAGACAGAGAGACAGAGAGACAGAGAGACAGAGAGACAGAGAGACAGAGAGACAGAGAGAGAGATAGAGAGATACAGAGAGAGAGAGACAGAGGGAGAGAGACAGAGAGAGAGAGAGACAGACAGAGAGAGACAGAGAGAGATAGACAGAGAGAGATAGACAGAGAGAGATAGACATGAGAGATAGAGAGAGAGAGAGAGAGTAGAAGAGAGGAGAGAGAGAGAGAGAGAAAGGGAGAGAGACAGAGAGAGAGACAGAGAGAGATAGACAGAGAGAGGCAGACGAGAGAGAGACAGAGAGAGAGAGATAGATAGAGAGATAGAGAGAGATAGACAGAGAGAGAAAGACAGAGAGAAAGACAGACCAGACAGACAGACAGACAGACAGACAGACAGACAGATAGACAGGACAGATAGACAGAGACAGACAGATAGACAGATAGATCTGTGAGCTGTGTGTGCCAGTGTTCACACAACTAGCTAGTACTGGTACAGCCTGGCCCTGCTCTATCTGTTTGTTCTAGAAATACCTCACTCTCTTCTCACAATCACATGTGTTTGCATTAGGGCTTCTCTCTCTATCTCTCTTTCTCTCTCTCTATACCTCTCTTTATCTCTGTCTCTCTCGCTCAATATCACTCTCTCTTTTTCTCTATCCTGCTCTCTCTCTCTCTCTCTCTCTCTCTCTCTCTCACTCTAAATATATACCGCTCTCTCCCTCTCCCTCTCTCTTTCAATTTCACTCTCTCTTTTTCTCTATACTGCTCCCTCTCTCTAAATATATACCTCTCTCTCCCCCTCTCTCTCCCTCCCTCCCTCCCTCCGTCACCCCCTCTCTCCAGCGCTCCCTACCCCCACCTCATTACTCTGCTAAAATGGAAAATCTAGGCTAGTGTTTATACTGCAGGCCTATGGATGTGCTCCCCAACTACAGTTACATCTTTAAGATTGTATCTATAGGACCTGCACCCCCACCCTACTCTCTCTCTCTCTCTCTCTCCCACTCTATCTTCATCTCGCTCTCTCTCTCTCCTCCCTTTACCCCTGTACTGCTCTCTATCTCTCTCTCCCTCTCTCTCTCTCTCTCTCTCACCACCCTCGTTCCCTCTCTCTCTCTCTCTCACTCTCTTACGTGTTTCTGTATCCCTGTACTGCTCCCTCCTCTCTCTCTCTCCTCTCTCTCTCTCTCTCTCTCCATTTTCTCTGCTGAGATGTATGAGATCTTATATCAAGAAGACAGAGCAGTGAATCAAAAGGCAAAGGGAGAAATATAGTACAACCCCCACCCCCCTCCTCCTCCTCTCCCTCTCTCCTACTGCATCCCTACCCCCATCCTCTGCTCTCTCCCTCTCTCCAGCTCAACCCTGTCCTCTCTCTCCCTCTCTCCCTCTCTCCTGCTCAACCCTGTCCTCTCTCTCCCTTTCCCCCTCTCTCCAGCTCAGCCTCGTCCTCTCTCTCCCTCTCTAACAACACACAAATATACTACACACTCACACATGCACACACTTGCACACACTCACACACACACACTTACACACACACACACAGCACCATTATTATGCAGGGCAGGCAGTCCTTGGAAGGTCTATCTATACAATCCATACCCAAAGCCCCCAGTTTAGAAGTACCCTGTAAAGGATTTTGATTTCATTACTGTGAGTGTAGCCCACTGTTGTACTGGATATAAACATGATGCAGGCTTGAGTGACGGAGCGTTAAAACAAAGCGAGGCCAAAAACCTGCATGAAAACATGAAATGAACACGAGACACGTCTATAAATGGGCTTCGTCCACGCGGGTTAGATTTAAATAGTTGTCGTCAGTTGTTTAATATCTTTAGATAAGTGAGAGGGGAGCAAGAAGGGAGTAAGTCTTGCTTCTGTCATCATTTGGGATAGGGCTCAACTCCCATCTGGAGGGTAACTTCACTTGTGAATGAGATGCGCTACACGCAGTTGTTATGGGTTATTAACCAATCAATAAACACCTAAATTAGGCCTGTGTGTCTCGCGAGTAGGTGGCTATATTCATTCAGACATTACTTAATCTACTTCTTTTCTTAAAACCTTGCCGATGGAGTTATGAATGACAGATCATTGTTGTTCTCCAATCCGTTATGACAATAAAAACGTGTTTAAATAAACATAAATACAAATACTATTCGCGCAGCAATCGAAAGCCACTAACGGTTTAACGGACTTTTGTGTTTCTCCCAGACGTGTCTTACCTTGTTGCCGTACGGTGAGTCTGAGTACTGGAGCAGCCCGAGCCTGGACGGGTCTGCGGCGGAGAGGGACTGTGGAGGTGGTGGATAGACTCTCACGTCCATCACACAATACGCTTCTCCTCAACGACTTCTGTACTTCTGACTTCTTCGAAGTTCAGTCTTCAACTAATAAAAGCCGCAACCGGCAAAAGTCTATAAGGTCGGGATGCTGTGAGAAAAGAAAAAAAAAGGGGAAAAAACCGGAGGCAAACTTTGATGATGCCTTCACATGCGCTCGCGGTTTTTCCGGAGAAATGAGAAACTTCAACAGCTAACTCGCTCGCTATCCCACTTAGATAACAACGGACCTGCAAAACCGGGACAGAATTCGAACTGAAATGTAACACGGTCTTGCACCACCACTATGCTTCTTCTTCTTCTTCTGTTTTGACAGCTATGTAGACCGACGACGGTACCATCCAACGGCTACAACGATCAGCAGACGAATGAGGCTCTGTAGGACTGCCTCTTGCTCGCGCAGAATTCATACAAAGGACTTTCATAAACGGACAGTGTATGAGCGCGAGTGGCTATGACCACGTGCTCCGCCTAGGGGGCGCTGCTGTAAACACGCCGCGCCAGACTCGAAGCTTCTGTTTCTGCCTAATTAGTTGAGTCAAGTTAGGGTTGATAACACACGCTACACGAGATGTGGGGTGTCCTTTTCATGTAGTGTGGTTTTACAGCGCCTCGACCCAGCGGGAAATTAACCTTTCGACACTTGTTTATAACGTAACGTGAGAGTCGGCGTCTATACGTTGTGGCACCGAGTCAGACAGACAGAAGGACGGCGCGAGAGTGGAATGCCGGTCCACGCGCAGCAGCAGCCAGTCCTGTCCGCTCAGCACCTTTTCCATGCAACCTCTGGTAATCCGGATACAATGATGACAACCCAAACCAAGCCCTCCACTCCAGCTGTGGGGGTTGGGAGCGGAGTAGGGCGGGGTGTAGTGTGTGTGTGTGGGGGGGTGGGGGTGGTTGTGGGGGTGGGGGGGGGGACTAGAATAGTAACCCCACTCTGCCTCTATGAGCTGGCAGGCCAAGGTAGTTGAATCGATGTGAAATAATCCCGCTGTAGTTTGGATTTAATCTACCGCTGGGTAACACCTCAGAGGAGACAGATGATCCAGAGATACTAGGACGTTCAGTGAGCTGGTCTCTCAGTCAAGGAGAGAAGTGAAGGGAGTCTAGCTGTCTGGCTGTCGGACGGCCAGAGAGAGAGAGAGAGGGAGAGAGCTGTGATTGGTACCTGAGAGCTGCATGTCATCAGAGATAGCCCACCTAGTCACATGACCCACGAGGATCCTGGGATACGAGATACGAACACGACACAACGTAATGGAGCCCCGTTAGAATGGAGAGAATACTGTAGTAGCTGAGATGTAAACACGAAGATATGCTGGAGTCATACATGGGACATGGAAATAGAACACACGAAAATGAGCCGGAATGAAAAGAATATACGCACGCTGGAATTGGACAGAATAGAATAGTATTCACTAAGTCGAGAGAGAATGAATATGATGGTGTAGCACACTGTCTGTACTGGCAAGGAATATCACTGTAAAGATAGGTTGGTATAGAATGTTGGAATAGAATGTTGGTATAGAATGTTGGTATAGAAGGTTGGTATAGAAGGTTGCTATAGAAGGTTGCTATAGAAGGTTGGTATAGAAGGTTGGTATAGAAGGTTGGTATAGAAGGTTGCTATAGAAGGTTGGTATAGAAGGTTGGTATAGAAGGTTGGTATAGAAGGTTGGTATAGAAGGTTGGTATAGAAGGTTGGTATAGAAGGTTTGCTATAGAAGGTTTGGTATAGAAGGTTGCTATAGAATCATTTTACACATTCTACTCTACAGTGGTGAGACCTTCTGTCTAAGTGACTGTGCGCACAGCCTTACCCATTAGAACCAGTTGAAATCATTAACATTTGGAGTCTCACTGACATTTGGTTAAAGAACAATGCTATGACCACACTGAGAGAACCAGCGCACAATGAACACTCTGTTCAGCTAACCTTTCGCTATATGGTCTGGCATTCAGAGAATCACCCGGCATAACTTGAGTCTAGCGTTACATGCATGGGCTTGGGAATAAGGCACACACACACACAGACATACATGCACACGCACATACCTGTGAACATGCACATTCTTTGTTGTGTTCTCCTAACATTTCATGTTTCTAGAATTACTAGATAACTTTGGCCTTTGCTTTCCATAATTCATTTATTTAACTTTATTTCAGTCAAGCGGTTCAAGGTCAACGCACACACACACTCACTCACTCACTCACTCGCACACACACACACATTCACTCACTCACACACACACAGACACACTCTCTCCTGAAACACACACACACACACTCTCTCCTGCACACACACACACACACACACACACACTCCATCCACACATATACTAACACACAGTCATATTCACCCATCCCCCACATGCAACCCTTCCCCCAGTATAAATGCACACCCACACTCTCCACCCCCACCCAGATAGGCTCTTTATAAACTCACTCACACACACACACACACACATACACACACATACACACACTTACAACACCACATATGCACATCATGCATGCATGTATGCACACACACACACACACACGTACAAAGAGAATAGATTTGCAGCAATTTTTTCATGAAATTCTGATGTGTTTGGGAAGGGTCTATGTCATTGCCGGGTCACGCTAATATGGAGTTCTAGAACAGAAGTTTATCTTCAGGAAGTCCATTAGAGCCATGATACATGTCTCTATTCCCGCCGTAATGGGAACGTTTGTGTGTGGGTTATCACATGTGTGTATGTGTGTGTGGGTTATCACGTGTGTGTGTGTGTGTGTGTGTGTATGGAATGATACACACAACACCCTAAATCATTATAAACCCACATCCATGATTGCAGTAACTGTATGGCTTCATTGCTCCTACACACACTGCCTGTAATTACGCCGTAAACATCATTTCAAACAGATCAAAGATATCATACATCACATCTAATCAGCTCGATAATGCCTAATCATTCCTCATAATTCTATAACAATTATCATAATAGTACATTTTTTTATTAAAATTATTTTATTTATTTATTGTTTTATTTTTAAAACAGTGTAACAGATACTCCAAGGGCTGAAACTTGGTGACATTTAGTCCACTACAGCGTGCAGGACACCGGATAACCAACTGTCACTTTAGACTGGATGCTTCTGTGGAAGGAGCCAGATAGTGTCACCGTCACAGCCTATACTGAAGACCCTCTGCTCATTCACAAGTTGTCAATACAGCTAATCATCGTCTCCAAAAACCCTGAGACTTGCTAACCAATCTATTTGGGGTGGGGGGGTTCTGTTTTTGCCTGGTTGGAGAAAAACATGAGGTATGAGGTTGTTTAGCACGATTCACATTTGTTTTGTTTTGTCTGGTGTTGGAGTGGTTTGGGGTTTTCCTTGGCTCAGAAGACACAGCAGACCTTCAGGACCAGTAGTTCTAGTGCTGGATGGATGCCGACAGACAATCACATTTTAAGCTAAACTATTAACCTTCAAATCAATCAAGTTTGGAGTGAAGAGCACTGAGGAAAACATGAGAATTTCGCTCACTTATTTTGCACTGCGCAATTCACCCCAAGCAAACTGAAAATACATCCATTATTTACTGTGATGACCCCCACACTCAACCTGCACCTCCATCTCTCTCTCTCTGTCTCTCTCTCTCTCTCTCTCTGTCTCTCTCTCTCTCTCTCTCTGTCTCTCTCTCTCTCTTACTCTCTCCATCTCTCTCTTACTCTCTCTGTCTCTGTCTGTCTGTCTGTCTGTCTGTCTGTCTCTCTCTCTCTCTCTCTCCTCTCATCTCTCTCTCTCTCTCTCTCTCTCTCTCTCTCTCTCTCCTCTACTCTCTCTGTCTCTCTCTCTCTCTTACTCTCTCCATCTCTCTACTCTCTCCATCTCTCTCTTACTATTTTGGACTCTCTCTTACTCGCTCCATATCTCTCTTACTGTCTCTCTCTGTCCTCTCTCTTCTTTTCTGATTCTCTCGCTCGTCTCTCTCTCTCTTTCTGACTCTCTCTCTCTCTTTTCTCTCTCTCTTACTCTCCTCTTCTCTCTCTCTCTCTCTCTCTCTCTCTCTCTCTCTCTCTCTCTCTTACTCTTTCACTCTCTGTACTCTTTCTCTGTCTCTTTCAATCTATCTCCATCTATATCTCTTTCTTTTCTTTCACTCTTTTTTATGCCTTTCTCTTTTGTTATCACACACACACACACCCACACACCACAAATACACACACAAACACACACACACCCACACACACAACCACACACACAATTTCTGTGATCTCACAATCTCCTCCTGGATGAATGTCAAGTACATGGAATTCATTTGCACATGTTTCGCCTGGGGCCCATGCATCATTCAGGACTGTTTTTCACTCATGCTTTCTATCACATATCTCCATCATTATTTTATGCAGGGCTATTTATTACATTACAGTTGTGCGGAGAAAAGGATGTTTGGCGTCAACGTGTGCCCAGCTGATAGGGAGGAGAATCCGGCTCTTCGTCACACACACACACACACACACACACACACCACACACTCACACACACACACACACATGGACACGATGCTGACCAGTGATCATGTGCGCTGTTACACGCGTGTTGTAGTCAGAGTGCTGCTACACGCGTGTTGTAGTCATAGCGCTGCTACACACGCGTGTTGTAGTCAGAGCGCTGCTACACGCGTGTTGTTGTCAGAGTGCTGCTACACGCGTGTTGTAGTCAGAGCACTACTACACGCGTGTTGTAGTCATAGCGCTGCTACACACGCGTGTTGTAGTCAGAGTGCTGCTACACGCATGTTGTAGTCAGAGCGCTGCTACACGCATGTTGTAGTCAGAGCACTACTACACGCGTGTTGTAGTCAGAGCACTACTACACGCGTGTTGTAGTCATAGCGCTGCTACAACGCATGTTGTAGTCTGAGCACTGCTACAACGCGTGTTGTAGTCATAGCGCTGCTACACGCGTGTTGTAGTCAGAGCGCTGCTACACAAACAACGCGTGTTGTAGTCAGAGCACTGCTACCACGCGTGTTGTAGTCAGAGCACTGCTACACGCGTGTTGTAGTCAGAGCACTGCTACACGCGTGTTGTAGTCAGAGCACTGCTACACGCGTGTTGTAGTCAGAGCACTGCTACACGCGTGTTGTAGTCAGAGTGCTGCTACAACACCGTGTTGTAGTCAGAGTGCTGCTACACGCGTGTTGTAGTCAGAGTGCTGCTACACGCGTGTTGTAGTCAGAGCGCTGCTACACGCGTGTTGTAGTCATGAGCACTGCTACACGCGTGTTGTAGTCATAGCGCTGCTACACGCGT
>CAEFZP010002756.1:0-13773 GCA_903064625.1 Mallotus villosus | reverse complement strand
AGAACAGGAGAAATCTCTCTGTCTGAGACACGGTGGTTAACCGCTATTAGTCACACACACACACACACACACACCAACACACGCCAGCCAGGACACGGAGCCCCCTAGTCTCACAATCCTGTTCTTGCTGCTCGGCAAAATCTAAAGTTTAAGTTTCATTTCTGTGCTATTTGAACAGCGATAAACCCACCCACCCACATAGAATATCATAATGTCAATGTCAGGTTTCAGACTAAGGTTCTCGGTTTGCTGTGAAATCTCCCAGGGGGGGGGGAATGAACGTGTAAGCCCCAGGTCATCGCCCTGACTAGCTGTGGAGTGACTCAAACCCACACTACCACAGACAGGGTGTTTGACATCATGCCGCCATCTTGGCTCAGATGGCCGCCATCTTGGCTCATCATGCTGGAGCCGTTGACTCCGGGCAGGTCCATTCCCTGCAGGTGGAAGGGGTGCATGCCGCTCTGGGGGGAGGCCAGCGGGTGGTATGTCCCAGACTCAGACTCTGGTAGGTGGGGGTGCAGCATGTGTTCTGGGATGGTGGGGGGGGGTGATGGGGGGGATGTTGAAGTCCTCATCTCCCAAGCCAGGGTAGGACTAAGGGGGGATAGAAAAGAGAGAGGGAGAGAGAGAGAGAGACAGAGAGAGAGAGGGGAGAGAGGGGGGGAGAGAGATAAGAAGAGAAAGTGAGAGAGGAAAATAACATTTTAATATTCAATTTTTTTTTACATAACATTATAAACGTACGAGCATAAGAACTGGCGAACATTATCCTGAATATCGACCTCCAGAATAAGCAGCTGAATGTGCCCTCTCTCTTCAGATCTAATCAAACACTCAAGCTCCTTACCTCTCTCTCTCTCTCTCTCTCTCTCTAGCTCTCTCTCTCTCTACCTCTACCTCTCTCTACTTCTCTCTCTCTCTCTCTCTCTCTCTCTACTCATCTCTCTCTCTCTCTCTCTACCTCTCTCTCTCTCTATCTCTCTCTCCTTCCTCTGTTTCACTCTCTCTCTTTCTCTCTTTCTGTCTCTACCACACTCTCTCGTTCTCTCTCTCTGTCTCTACCACTCTCTCTCTCTTTCAGGTGTGTTCTACTGCACTGTGTCTCCATCAGACCAAAGCAGTCGAACGCACAGTGAGTAACATCTTCCTCATTAGACTGAACACCCTTCCCCGGCCCTCAGCACTGGCTCTGATCTCTCCCATATGAACAATAACTATTCATTACTATTTATACAAAGCTATACATCATTAGATTATTCACACTCATGCAAAATTCATCCCCCCCTCTATATCAAATACATGTAAGCTCATCTAACATGTAAACAGGAATGAGTGAGTGAATGTGATCGTGTTGGTAAATTATTCACAGGTTGAAATGAATAGGAGGGTTGGAGGAAGGTAGAGAAATGTATGTAAATGTTCAAACCCTCTCATTAAACGGTAACAAAAGAGTTCTTTTATGGAGGCTGACAGCCAGTTCCACTTGTTCAAGATGATCTGTCTTCTTCTTCTCTCTCTCTCTCCATCTCTCTTTTTCACTGTCTCTCCCTCTCTATCTCTCTTTCACTCTCTCAATCTCTCTTTTTCACTGTCTCTCCCTCTCTCTTTTTCACTGTCTCTCTCTCTTTCACTCTCTCCCTCTCTCTTTTTCACTGTCTCTCTCTCTTTCACTCTCTCCCTCTCTTTTTCACTGTCTCTCCCTCTCTCTTTTTCACTGTCTCTCCCTCTCTCTTTTCACTGTCTCTCTCTCTTTTTCACTGTCTCTCCTCTCTCTTTTCACTGTCTCTCCCTCTCTCTTTTTCACTGTCTCTCTCTCTTTCACTCTCTCCTCTCTTTTTCACTGTCTCTCCATCTCTCTTTCACTCTCTCCATCTCTCTTTCACTGTCTCTCTCTTTCACTCCCTCTCTCTCTTTCACACCCTCTCTCGTTTATCTCTACCCATTCATCTCCACTTCTCTCTCCCCCCACCTCTCTCTCTCTCTCTTATCGCTGTCTCTCTCTCCCCCCTGCCCCCCCTGTTTATTCACAGATAAATATGGAGAAGACAGTGAGATGAAAGCCAGTACAAATCTGAGTTTAATCATGAATTATTCTGTAAACACTTCTGCACCCTGCATACATTCTGTCCCAATCAGCAGTAAATAAGGGGTAAGGTCGCACACACACACGCAAACACACACACATACAAACTCTGGTACCATACACACACACACACACACACACACATACAGCTCTCTAATACTAGTAGTTTCAAATGAGGTAGAAACATTTAATTGGCCACATGAACCACTAAGTTTACACCGAAGGAGACAAACAAACAAATCACATCCTGTTAAGATGCAACTTCAAATCAAGCATCTTGATCTTCTTTTCTCCACCAGAAGGGACTTTTCCTTTGTTTCCTCCTCCTCTTCCTCATTTCCTACCTCCTCCTTCTCCTCCTCCTCCTTCTCCTCTTCTACCTCCCAGATTTCCATTACCACTAATTTAGCTCTTTTATTTGCCGAAAACAAAACGAAGCTGACAGGAAGCCAAGTAAAGGCAATTAGGTACAGGATCAGTTCCAAGTCTCTCTCTCTATGTCTCTCTCTCTCTGTCTCTCTCTCTCTCGTCTCTCTCTCTCTCTCTCTCCACACCACCCCACCTTCTAACTCTCCAGGAATACCAGCCCAACTGTTCTTATAAAAGAGCCATAATCGTTGTAATGAGCTTCCTCCATTCTCTCTCTCTCTCTCTCTCTCTCTCTTCCTCCACATCCACTCTCTCTCTCTCTCTCTCTCTCTCTCTCTCTCTCCCTCCATCTCCACTCTCTAAAAGCCAACGTTTTTCACACATTAGCATATTTGATTGTGTTTCCTTGAGCAGATGTCTCTGTTAGAGTTGGAGAGAGATGTGTTGGCAAGATCCATACTGTAAAGGTTTGAGTTGAGGAACGCTTGTTCTGTCAAGGGCTAAACAAACACAAACAGCTGGAAAAGGTCTGTTGATATGAGTATAGTATACTCTGTAGTATACTAGTATACAGCAGTATAGTATACTCTGTAGTATACTAGTATACAGCAGTATAGTATACTCTGTAGTATACTAGTATACAGCAGTATAGTATACTCTGTAGTATACTAGTATACAGCAGTATAGTATACTCTGTAGTATACTAGTATACAGCAGTATAGTATACTCTGTAGTATACTAGTATACAGCAGTATAGTATACTCTGTAGTATACTAGTATACAGCAGTATAGTATACTCTGTAGTATACTAGTATACAGCAGTATAGTATACTCTGTAGTATACTAGTATACAGCAGTATAGTATACTCTGTAGTATACTAGTATACAGCAGTATAGTATACTCTGTAGTATACTAGTATACAGCAGTATAGTATACTTCAGTTTAGTATACATTATCACAGGATAGTCCAGCATAGTGTACTCTCTGGATAAGAGCGTCTGCTAAAATGACTTAATGTACTCTGGTGCTGTATAGCACAGTGTACTCCACGATAAACACTTCAGTTTGAATCTTCTCTAAAGGCAGTTGGAGATTTTCAGTTTTTTTACTGAAACAATTTGCAAGGAGAAAAGTGAATGAGGCTGTTTATCTGACATCTTATGGGAAATTCAAGGTTGTCTGAATGTTTCATTTGAGACTGTATGGAAATGAACCAATGAGAATTACATAACATCAACAAATATGACAGTTATGTAACTGCTACTTCCTGTACGAAGCTCTAGGAACAGAGACAAAGGAGAAAGAAAGAAAGAACATGTTGAGATTGATCATTCTCTCCTTTCATGTCTCAGCTGTTTTATAACTCGATTGTTTCTACTCTCTTTCTATTGTCCTCCCTTCATCACGACCACAACCCCCTCATCTCTGTTCTGTCACACGCAGCATAGCAACCGCCGTCACCGAGAGTGTAACTGTGTTTGATTGTGTCTGTCGTGGTCCGAATGTGCGATTTCCATTTGCAACTGCTATTTGTTTAATGAAGTTCCTGGTTGGAAAATAAAGAGATTCTATTGAATTCACACACCTGTGGTCAGGTCGCCCGGCAACCGTCAGGTCACCCGGCAACCCTCAGATCAACATCCTATGTAACCAGAGAGACACGTTTGGCTCGTTGATGTTTTAAAAAACAGACGCTTCGGTTTGGAACCAAACGACGGTTAGTTTACCCAACGCCCTCCACCAGACAACCATGATTCAAAATAAGATTCGAAATTCAAATGAGACTGGTGAGATTTAAAAAATATATATAATTCAAAAAAAAATCATTTCAATTTCAATTCACTCCCATCATACCAACCCAGCATGAATAATGCTGTCAGATGTAATATGTGAAAGGGTGGGGGATGGGAGGTGCGGGAGTGTGGGTGGGGGTGGGGGAACACCCTCCAACCATGGCCTGTTCAAGCTTCTCCACTGCCTACTCACAATCTCTATGATTAATAATTTTGTCTAAAATCCGTGTTTCGTTTCTTCAGAAACCTTCCTCTCGTCTGTCCTGCCCTCGCCCTCACCCCGCCGACCCCGCGGGTACTCGCCCAACTGACGACTTCCGCACATCTTCAGTTTGGTTCGTTTTCAAGCTGTAATCCGTTCATAAAGTGTTTCAAACACGAGAGAATAAATGGTATTTTAAACGCTATACTAAAATAGGTGAGCTATGAGGGGGATCTGATGTTCTGATGTTCAGATCAACATCGTAAACATGATAACTATCTATCAGATGTTCAGATCAACATCGTAAACATGATAACTATCTATCTGATGTTCAGATCAACATCGTAAACATGATAACTATCTATCTGATGTTCAGATCAACATCGTAAACATGATAACTATCTATCTGATGCTCAGATCAACATCGTAAACATGATAACTACGGAGTTAAAGGAACACTGGCTCATTATGTTCATGTTAATTGTTGACATGGTTTTCTACAGTTTCCCACAATAAACGGAATTGCCTGATTCCAAAGAAAATTGTGTATGAGTAAGTCTGCATCTGTGTGTTTGAGTGAGTCTGTGTGTGTGTGTTGTGTTACAGTGTCAGTGTGAGTGTGTGTTGTGTTAGTGTCCGTGTGTGTGTGTTGTGTTTACAGTGTCAGTGTCTGTGTGTGTTGTGTTAGTGTCCATGTGTGTGTGTTGTGTTTACAGTGTCAGTGTCTGTGTGTGTTGTGTTAGTGTCTGTGTGTGTGTGTTGTGTTTACAGTGTCAGTGTCTGTGTGTGTTGTGTTAGTGTCCGTGTGTGTGTGTTGTGTTTACAGTGTCAGTGTCTGTGTGTGTTAGTGTCCGTGTGTGTGTGTTGTGTTTACAGTGTCAGTGTCTGTGTGTGTTGTGTTAGTGTCTGTGTGTGTGTGTTGTGTTTACAGTGTCAGTGTCTGTGTGTGTTGTGTTAGTGTCCGTGTGTGTGTGTGTTGTGTTAGTGTCCGTGTGTGTGTGTTGTGTTTACAGTGTCAGTGTCTGTGTGTGTTGTGTTAGTGTCCGTGTGTGTGTGTTGTGTTTACAGTGTCAGTGTCTGTGTGGTGTGTGTTAGTGTCCGGTGTGTGTGTGTTGTGTTTACAGTGTCAGTGTCTGTGGTGTTGTGTTAGTGTCCGTGTCTGTGTGTGTTGTGTTAGTGTCCGTGTGTGTGTGTTGTGTTTACAGTGTCAGTGTCCGTGTGTGTGTGTTGTGTTTACAGTGTCAGTGTCCGTGTGTGTTGTGTTAGTGTCCGTGTCTGTGTGTGTTGTGTTAGTGTCCGTGTGTGTGTGTTGTGTTTACAGTGTCTGTGTGTGTGTGTGTTGTGTTAGTGTCCGTGTCTGTGTGTGTTGTGTTAGTGTCCGTGTGTGTGTGTTGTGTTTACAGTGTATCACTGTCTGTCTGTCCGTGTGTGTGTCTGTGTATGCATTTGTATGTTTAATGTCTGTGTGTGTGTGTTTACACATCCATGTGTGTGTGTTGTGTTAAAACAGCCGTGTGTGTATGTGTGTGTTTACACACCCGTGTGTGTGTGTTAAAACAGCCGTGTGTGTGTATGTTTGTGTGTGTGTGTGTTTACACACCCGTGTGTGTGTGTGTATGTGTGTGTGTGTGTTTACCCAGTGCAGCCTGTGGCCGTCGTGGTGAGAAGGGGGGCCGTCTCTCCTCCAGGAGGCGGGGCCTGTCTGCTTGGCGCTCTGCTGGGATTGGTGGGGGGTTGGGCGGCACGCGGAACTGCCCATGGGGGGAGACGAGAGGTCAGGGGTTAGCACAAGGTCAAGGGTCACAGGAGGGCAGAAAGACAAAGACGCATAGCGACCCCATGGAGACGGCCTCGACGACCATCGGAACTGTCATACCTCAGAGTAAATGGAATATCCAGCGTATTTACAGTTATATAGTAAGAGAACGTATATATACTGTATTGTTTAGTTGTTTTCACTCACTTTTTCAGTACAAATTGTATATGTATATATATGAACATACATTATGGAACTTGAGGAAGGTTAGGGTTAGCATGCCGTCAGCAAAGCATAGAAGGAGGCGCTTTCAGACGGAGCCAATACTAACATATTCTGAAACCGTTTTGAAAGATTCAGTATATATGCGTTAAATATGTTCTCAATTTTGTACAGTTAAATATTGCATATACGTGTATAATATACACACAAACGCACACACACACACGCTCACTTTTCAGAGTGAAGTGACAGGGAACTGTAGATAGTATAAACATACAGCGTGTATATAATACCTTCCATTTACTTCCAACTGAACAAGTAGGAGTGAGAGTCACTCAGAGACGGACACACACACACACACACACACACACACGCACACACACACACACACTCACAACACACACACTCACACACACACACACGCACACACACACACACACACACACTCACACTCACACACACACACACGCACACACACACACACGCGCGCTAACAGAGCATCCATCATATCCAGAGATGCTGCACATGCAATATAAACCACATGAAAGGAAATATGTACTGCAGAGAAGCCATGGACCACAGGCAGCATGCTGCAGCGTAGAAACATTTCCCATACGGCCACGACTATCTGCGCTATACCATGCATCGGAATTAATAATACATAACCTGAATATAATTTATGCATGCTGCCTCCTTCCTACCAAAAGGTCCCTAAGGGGTTAATATTCACATCTGGGTTCGTACATATATATATATATATATATATATATATATATATATATATATATATATAGAGAGAGAGAGAGAATCATTAGATAGGATATGGAACTATATAATCCCTCACTGCTAAACCTAAAGCTGATTGTGAAGCGTTAACTAAAGTATTCTTATACCAAACCTCCAGATCCACCATTTATAAATGACTTAATGTATTTGGAAAATGTGTGTATATACATTTAAATGTTAAGTGTTTGAAATCATCAAAGACAATGAAGTGGTCCCCGTGACCATTAAGGCAATGGCAAGTATGCTAACACACATGAGTAATATTCACCAACTGACACAGAAACTGATTTTGGTGGAATGAATATGAGGTTAGAAGTGAGTTTCTAATATGAACACCTTAGCTAAGAGTACAGGGTAGACAAAGGAAGCTTTGGGAAGGGGCTTTTTTATATCTATATTCTGCAAGGTGTGATTGGCTGTGAAGGTGTTATTCGCTCTGAATCTACATGTTCTGTTATTGTTATGTGTCACCACGGAAACTGACTGCTGTCCTTCCCCAGTCCCCTGAACCAATATTCTCTCTGTAACCACAAACTGAGTTTTGTTTTCTAGCGAAATGTGATTTCAACCACGGTCTCAAGAATGTCCTTCCGTTTCATAATGTTGGAACACACAACTAGATATAATGACTTTGATTACTTAATACTAAAGATGTATTTGCTTAGGTTTACCTAACTTAAACCTAAAACTGCCATTCCATATTCAACGACATGAGTATAAGGCTGATTATAGCAACATTTGTAAATATATAGTCCTTGTCTTTGTCCTCAAGAAATTAAGAGATTATGGATTGTATTGTTGAAAAATGACTCACAGTCATTTAACTCAATGAACACATAATCTGTCCCTCTGGGTATCTACAGTTGAGACAGAATTGACAGATTAACTAATGCATCATCCCTTTTCATTAATCCATGAGAAAACAGACCTAATTACAATTAATGGTGAAATCCCACAGACAGGAGAGAGTTTGTTAAGAGCCTTTCTCACAACCTGGTCTGTGCCTGCTAGCCTCGCCTGCTAGCCTCACCTGCTCGCCTCGCCTGCTAGCCTCACCTGCTAGCCTCGCCTGCTAGCCTCGCCTGCTAGCCGCGCATGCTAGCCTCACCTGCTAGCCTCACCTGCTGGCCTCGCCTGCTGGCCTCGCCTGCTAGCCTCGCCTGCTAGCCTCGCCTGCTAGCCTCACCTGCTAGCCTCGCCTGCTGGCCTCACCTGCTAGCCGCACCTGCTAGCCTCACCTGCTAGCCTCACCTGCTAGCCTCACCTGCTAGCCTCTCCTGCTAGCCGCACCTGCTAGCCGCGCCAGCTAGCCTCACCTGCACCTGCTAGCTGTGGCGTGTGCGGAGAGAGTTCCAGACTACAACGCTATCAAACCTAGAATCTTCCCAAACCTCCGAAGTTACCATAACGATAATGGCAAAATGACATGGTGTCCTAGGCACTTCACCCTACTTGCCTCGGGGGGGGGAATGTCCCCGCTCTGGATAAGAGCGTCTGCTAAATAACTAAAAGTAAATGTGTGGCTTGGTGCAAACGGCACCTGTGAAAAGACTCTAAGCGTTGTGGTTGATTATGGATCAGGAGCTGTCATGGTCTCCTGTCTCAGAGACAGGCTGTTGGGAGAGCTGTGTAATGGCGTTGTAATTGGCCGGCGGTGTAGCGTGTAAGGAGATAGCAGGAACTCTTCCTGTGGTGATGGAGTTTACAGAGGAACACACACACACGCTCGTTAATATTGCATGATGTTGCTCACACTGTTCCACACACACCTCCTAGCAGACTGCTACTAGATCACTGGTGCGCTCGACACACAACCTGCTGTTGCACATGTATCACACACACACACACACACATGGCATACACACACACACACACACACACCATGGCATACACACCCCCCCCACACACACACACACACACAACATCATACACACACATGCACCTATCAACACAGTCGCACACTCACATGCACCATACATTACACACACATCACACACAGACACACAAAGAGTAGAAGTACAGCCATTTGGATTTGATAAGGCTGGGCTCAAACAGGAAGTAAACATTCTGTTTCCGTGTCTATAATGAGTGTGGGTATCACCAGTGGCTCTACTGTGAGATGCGGTTGGTTGAAATACGATCGATTACTACTGGACAACACATCAAAGGGCCCACACAAACTCACCTGATTGGCTTGCATGAAGTCTAGGCCCGCCTCCGGCATACCCAGGTACATGGTCTCACTGTCGTACTGTAAACACAGAAGAAGAGATGACTTTATTAAAGGTGTCACACACAACACACACAAGCATGCAGCAACACACAAATAAACACACAGGAAATGTATCTCACACACAGAAGGTCTGAAACGTTTCCACTTCTTTACATGAAAAACAAATGAGCAGGTCGTAGAGAGAGAGAGAGAGACGGAGAGGAAGGTGGAGCGAGCGAGCGAGCAGAGAGAAAGAGGGAGGGACGGAGAGAGAGAAGGAGGGAGGGACGTAGAGAGAGGAGGAGGAGGATGAGGATGGTTGTCTTCTCGGGCCTTGTTCCTGCCTCTTGTCCCCCCCTGTGGGCAGCCTCTCTTTGAAGCCCTTGTCTTCTCCTTATCGACTCAACATGGCAGCCGTTAGAGGCAATTAGCACTGAGGTAATTACAAGTCACGGAGGCAAACAGGAATCGCGGGCTTTCATCTGAGCTGAATGATCAAATAGATCAGGACCAAGTCACACACACACACACACACACACACACACACACACACACACACACACACAGGGACTGCAGTCAGACCGACAGATGGACAAACTGACAGACAGACAGACAGACGCAGATTCAACAGACATAGTATTGTTTCAACACAGGCCAATGGACAATGACTGGACAATACAACTAGTTACCTAAACGTTGTCTTATGTATGTACTCACACACACAGACACACATAAATACACACACACACACACACACACACACAAACACACAACCAAATCCGTCTACACACACGCTGTGAGGACTCAGTCCTGCCTCTACCAGAGCACTAGCTGCGTGTCATATCTACAGTACATTCATTTGGTTCAGTACATAAGCCCCATTCAAATCAACATGGTCCCAACAGCACTGAGCAAACACTGGGATGATAAACACTGGGCATGAGGCATCTGGCTCCTCTCCAGGTTACATTTGCATGCTGCCTCTCTCTCTCTCTCTCTCTCTCCTCTCTCTCTCTCTGTCTCTCCTCCCTATATCTCTCTCTCTCTCTCTCTCTCTCTCTCTCCTCTATCTCTCTCTTCTCCTCTCTCCTCTCTCTCTCTCTCTCTCTCTCTTCCCTTCCTCTCTCTCATCCCTCCCTTTCCTCCCTCTCTCTCACTCCTCTCTCTCTCTCTCATCTTCTCTCTCTCTCTCTCTCTTTCTCTCCTCCCTACCCTCTCTCTCCTCCCTCCCTTTCCTCCTCTCTTTCATCCTCCTCCCTCCCTCCCTCCCTCTCTCTCCTCCCCCTCTCTGTCTCCCCTCCCCGTCCCTATCTCCTCTCTCTCCTCTCTCTCCTCTCCTCCTTCTCTCCCTCCACGCCCGTCCTCCCCTCTCTTTGCTCCTCCTCTCCTCCTTCTCCTCTCCTCCTCACTATCTCAGGAGCTCAGATTGCACTGATCTCCAGGAAAATTATCTTTCTTAAAACAAACTACTTCTGCAAATGTTGTACCACACATCTGCCTATCGATCTATTGATCTATCCAACCATCCAACCCTGGTTGACTGAACTCTTTAACCAGAGGAGAGAACAACACAGGTAGGTGTGTGTGTATGAGAGGGTAATTCAACAACCTAACCTGTACTCTGTCATGCAGGTAGATGAGTCCCCCTCTCCTCCACACCCCTCCCCTCCACACCCCTCCACTCTCCTCTCCTCCCCTCCCCTTCGCTTCCCTCCCCTCCCCCCACCCCAACTCTCCTCTCCATTCGCCAGCTGCTACTGACTATGCAAATGAGCTATCGGATGACAAAATCAACAAAAAGCCAAAACAGCAAGTCATGGGTAACCTGGTGTAACCTGATACTCCTTCCTGCTCCTCCTCACACACACACACACACACACACACACACACACCACACACAGACACACACACACAGACACACAAAGACAGACAGACTGTCTCGAACACACACACAGAAAGACAAACAAACACACACACTCAGACACACTCACTCACACACACAAACAGGGTGTGTGGCTCTCCTAGTAGAAGATACAGAGCTCTTTCTCAGTAGAAACCACCTCCCCTGTGCCTCTAGTCAGGTAGAGCTGACAGGAGAGAAGAGCAGAGGTCTGGAGCAACAGTGTCTGTGTTCTAGAACACAGCAGACAGTACATCGGTTCTGGAACAAAGCTGAGAACAGTGTGAGGGTGTTCTAAAGCCAGCGTGTCGCAGGGTGTTCTGGAACAGAGTGTGTTCTAGAACAGGGTGTGTTCTAGAACAGGGTGTGTTGCTGCAGAATCCCAATGTTTACAGCCCCTTCACCAGCTTCACCACCACATCCTTACTTTTGATTGGACACGGCATTTTGACCCCTTTATCTGATTGGCTGAATCAGACTGAAGTAGGCGGGGACTGACAGAGCGCCTGCCTCTGCACCTGTGCTCCTGTCTTTACTGCCTGGACGCTTTACTCTACGCTGTGTGTGTGTGTGTGTTTACTGTATGTGTGTGTTTAGTCCTGTTTTAACTGCTGTACTATCAGTTTAGACGGTACAGATTGTGCCTGGGGGAGGGGAGGAGTCTGCTGATAGGCCTTTAGAGGATCGAAGACACAGGGTAGTGTGGTGCTAGTCAAAGTCAAAATTCAAATAGACCTGTCATGTGCACAGTACAACACAGGGTCATTATGGACAATGAAATACCGAGCAACAGCTAACCTAGTGAGACAGCTGGATCTGCCAGGTCCTGACCTTGCGAGAATCCATCTTGCCAAGGTTACAAGTTATTAGTTTGTTCCTTAACCACAGTGGTTTGGACCAATCAGCAGTTGTTAGCCTGTGATAGACGGTGATGGACAGATGGTTCATCCAATCACCTGACATGTATTTTTGTCAGGTTAAGTTGTAGCATGAAAAGGAAAGAGAAGCAGCCAAACGTGCTCAAACAGCAAAGAAGCTACGAGCAAAAAGTATAAAGAACAGTAAAAGCAAAACAGAAATGGTATCGTAGAAGTTGTGGAGAGTTTTGGACCGATCTAACACACAGACCTCTAACTTGGTTTTAGCCTGGTCTGGTAGCCTGGTTTAGCTGCCTGGTTTAGTCCTGGTCTGGATTAGTCCTGGCCTGGTTTAGCTGTCTGGACTAACACTGCACCCAGGTCATAGAGCACCCTGGTCATAGAGCACGCCTGGTCATAGAGCCCCCAGTCATAGAGCACCCAGTCATAGAGCACCCAGGTCATAGAGCACCCTGGTCATAGGCACCCGGTCATAGAGCCCGCCGGATGTCATAGAGCCCCCAGGTCATAGAGCACCCAGGTCATAGATCCGGCCTGGTCATATAGCACCCAGGTCTAGAGCACCCAGGTCATAGAGCACCCAGGTCATAGAGCACCCAGGTCATAGAGCACCCAGGTCATAGACGCACCCCTGTCGGATAGATCCCCCGGTTTAGCCTGGCACCCAGGATAGCCCCCAGGTCATGAGGCCCCAGGTCATAGAGCACCCAGGTCATAGAGCACCCAGGTCATAGAGCACCCAGGTCATAGAGCACCCAGGTCATAGAGCCCCCAGGTCATAGAGCACCCAGGTCATAGAGCACCCAGGTCATAGAGCACCCAGGTCATAGAGCCCCAGGTCATAGAGCACCCAGGTCATAGAGCACCCAGGTCATAGAGCACCCAGGTCATAGAGCACCCAGGTCATAGAGCACCCAGTCATAGAGCCCCCAGGTCATAGAGCACCCAGGTCATAGAGCACCCAGGTCTAGAGCACCCTAGTAGGCTAGTCCTCCACAGAGCAGACAACAGACGAACACGGAGGACACACCTGTCTGGAGTATCACTCCGGCCCTGACAGGAACTGACTGAACAAGAAAGTGTGATATTGTGTTGATTTCTGCCATTTTCCTCCTCCCATCTCTCTAGTAGAGTCAGAGAGCAGAACCTATTTCACTCTTCAGTGCTTCTGATGTGAGTGAGCGAGAAGAGGAGAGGGCAGAGGAGTGAGCGAGATAAACTCATATCAGACTACTCTATCCCTCCCCCCTCTCCCTCACTCCCTCCTCTCTCTATCCCTCCCCCCTCTCCCTCACTCCCTCCTCTCTCTATCTCCTCCCCCCACTCTCCCTCACTCCCTCCTCTCTCTTCTATCCCTCCCCCCTCTCCCTCACCTCCCTCCTCTCTCTCTCTATCCCTCCCCCCCTCTCCCTCACTCCCTCCTCTTTTCTCTCTCTCCGGGCTCCCCCCCCTCTCCCCACTCCCTCCTCTCTCTCTCTCTCTCTCATCCCTCCCCCCTCTCCCGTCACTCCCCTCCTCTCTCTCTCTACCCCCTCTCCCTCACTCCTCCTTCCTTTCCTCTCTCCCCC
>CAEFZP010002755.1:5000-56768 GCA_903064625.1 Mallotus villosus | reverse complement strand
CTAACTGCCCGTCACCAGTGGCGTGCACAGGTAGACCTGAGGTGGTGCTCAAGCACCTGCCCTTTTGCCCTGGCCCAATAAAGTGCCCTTTTGAAAATATGAAAGTTCGTTTTTATTTTTTTATTTTTTCTTTACAGTGTATGTGGCCCATGCCGACATTATCATCTATGCTCAACGATTAAAAACGTTTGACAATAATGCCCCAATAAATATGCCCCCCCTCCTCCTCCTCCGCACACACTTCCTTTGTCAACGTGAATGCGCAGAGTGGACACAAACGGAGGCGCGTTGCCGCAGCAGTCCACAGCTGGTGCACACACACACCTACTCTCCGGCCTGCCCTGCCCCACCAGCGAGGTAACACATACATGAATGGAGTCAAGTGTGTATTGTTTGCCCCCTAAGCCTCAGTTGCCAAGTTATAACTTGCATTTATTTGTCTCTGTTATAAAGTAGCCTCTATCATGCAGCGCCACACAGCTGAGCATACATTAGCCGACTGTCCTGCTTAAAACAAGCTAGCCCCCACAAAAAATAGATATGACGTGATGAACACAACTAATGTCGGCCGAGTTTGTCATTGGTACAGCATGTGAATATATCAGTATGCTGAATATTTGTGTGGATTTCAATGAAGACAAGTGCTTGGGTTTGGAAATAAACACCCTTAACTTGGACTTCATGACTCCTACTGTTTTTGACATGGTATAAGTTACTCCCATTACCCATAGATAGCCCACCTAGGGGACGTAACACTGCACAAAGTGCCCTTATTTTTCACTGAGCACCTGCCCCCCAAAATGTCTGTGCACGCCACTGCCCGTCACTGTATTTTTGTCAATCCACATTGACACATATGCTAGCACAACTTTTCACTTTTCAAACATAGCTAGCTACATGTAAGACATTATCACACTCAGTGCGTTTACATGATGGTAGTAATTCGAATCTTGCTTAATTCGAATAATGCTACTCTCTGGCGGGTGACTGACCTGTGTCTGCATCTGTCGTTTTAACTGGCTAGTCCAGCTCCGGGAGTTAACTAGCTTCATCTTCTTCCCGGGGTTTTTACGGCAGCTGGCATCCATCATGTTTCACTACTGCCATCTTCTGGTTGAATTTTATTCAGCACTATCAAGATTATCATTACTGGGTTTTTTCAAGAAATTCCATCAGATATCTGAGGCCTTGTCCAGCTCTACCACAATACCTTTATGCCAACTCCTTACTTATGTCCTGTTTTCTTCATTTGTATCAACATGTCGTGCCTTTCCGTTTCATATTCCTGACAATAAATTAAAGGCAGGGTAGGAATGACTTGCTGGACCATATGTTAGTTTCTTCCAGGAACACAATGACTCTTATTGAGTGACTTATTGTTGGTTAGTTGTAACTGATTTAACTTCTTGTACTCGCTGTGAATTATATTATTGTTGCTTGCTTTCCTACAGGTAGGCTACACTCTTGCACTTCTTGAGGTTCATGTTGTTTAATTGTAACGTGTTTAACTACATGCTCTTATGTTTCTTCCCATTGAAACCTATTTGCTTCCCATAATGTAGCATGCTTCATGTTTTGACTACCCACAATGTTTTGGGGCTATCTCTTGTTTATGATCATTGACCTATGCACTTTTGTAAAGCTCTCTCTTGGAAGTCACTTTGGATAAAACCTTCTGCTAAATGAATACATGTAAATGTAGGTAATGTTGAGCACTTAAAAAAAAAGAAGTGTTTAATTAACTTCCCAACCTGATAGGTAGTCTAAAGGTTTGACCGTCCTGAACATTTCAATTAGTTAGTCTGTTTGTATACAATGCATTAAAGGACATAATTGCCAACAGTTCTGCAAAAAACAAAACCCTAATGCTTCATTTGTACATATATTTAATATTTAGACTCAGGGCAACAGCCGTTTTTTTACAGCACAATTTGCATAATTTATCAATACCTCCTGTGTACAATCACAAAACCATGACAGTAGATTTTCGGTTTACATAGAAGTGGAAAAACCAGAACGATTTTACAAGCATAATCTTTGTACAGTCAGCATACATCTTTAAATAATTTAGTTTTTCCTCATATTTTTCCCCCTTAAGCATTTGTTTTCCTCTGCGCCTCCTTTTGTAAATAGAATCTGGACACAAAAATAGTATGGACAGACCACCAACATAACATGCAACATCCAATGTGAGCACATTTAAATTCTCCTGCCACTACTTGAGTTGGTAAGATTAAAACTTTAGTGTGTTTCTACTCTCTGTTGTGTTTAGTGTAAGGGTCAGGATAGATGTGGCTCTTATAGATCGGCAATAAGCGTGTCTCGTCTCCCGCGCTCCGACTCTGCGGTCAGGAGATGCGTCGCTCTCCTCTCATGCGTCACAGATCAGAGAAAGTTTATCTGGATCCGTCTCATAGAAAAAAGAAGATATTTATATACAAGGTAACAAACTAAGAAACGGCATCGCCTTGTGGGGGTTTGTGTGTGAGTGTGTGTGAGTGTGTGTGTGTGTGTGTGTGTGTGTGTGTGTGTGTGTGTGTGTGTGAGAAAGAGAAACAGAGAGAGATTCCATCCGTGTGGAGATCGTAGGCAGACTATACTTTAGAAAAGGGAGGTGCACTTAGGACGTTGCCATTAGGGCTGCAACTAACGATTATTTCAATAATCGATGAATCGGTCGATTATTTTTTCGATTAATCGATGAATCGGATAAAAAAGAAACATTTGTAATTGCCGCATATTTATTCAAAAACTGAACATTAGTTCAAATTCACAGTGCAGACTGAAGTGTAAAAACAACAGGTTATTGCTCCAATGTCCCTGAGCTATTAACAGTAATATTAAATGATAAAAAAATATTAAAACACTTGAATAACACAAAAAAACATACAATGTATGTTATACATTTATATATGTATATACTGTGTATATATATACAAAAATGAAAATGGTCCTTTCTTTTATAAAGTGCACAAAATTAGGGTTTTAGTTTTCAGTCAAGTGCCTGATCTTTCAGAACAATAAATAAATGATAAATAAAGCAAAATGCAAATTACCAATCTGTCCACACTGTATTTGTTTCAACATTAAAGCGGTCTTGCTTGGTGCTCGAACACACACACACAAACTCACTGTTCACTTAACCGTTTTAGTCAGGAACTTTGCATTGCAATGCAAAAATGTAAGCATGTCTACATGCTCCTGGCTAAGGCTGGCTCTTTTCTTGGAGGCTATGTTGCCTGCTGCAGAGAACAGCCGCTCTGATGGTGTCGAGGTGCCAGGAATGCACAAGTAGGACTTGGCTAGCCTGGCCAATATCGGATATTTGTCCTCGTTATCCTTCCACCACTGCAATGGGTTTTCTTCCTTAGCAAGTTTCTTTTCTCCAAAGTATCTGAGGACTTCTTCCCCTACTTTGGTGTTGACATCATCATCATCTCCACTTGCTCCATCCCCTTCTTCACTGCTGGAACCAAGGAGTGAATCGAGTAGAGTGGCAGGAGGTGCTGATGCAGAAGCTGGTTCGGTGGAAGTGACGGGCTGCTGCACATCCATCTCCATCTCTCCCAGCGCCAGTCTTTGCACTCTGGTTTGAACACGGAGGATTTCTTCAGGGCAAAGAAACTTCAGTTTCTTAAACCTTGGGTCAAGTGCTGACGCAATAATCACTGTGTTTGCTGCTGTGTCTGAAAAGGAAGTCTCTCTTTTCCATCGGTCCTGTAGCTGCTTGGTAGCAGTGATTTGAAAAGCCTGCAACGGGCCAGACTCGTAGGCAGCACTCTCGGTGGACTTCAATAGCCCCTTCACAAGTGGAGGTATTGCAGATATTGTTGTGTATTTCTCTGCACTCATGAACACAGTGGCACATTCAAAAGGCTTGAGGGCTGTTAAAAGTTCTTCCAGCAGGATCCACTGTTCTGGTTTCAAGTCAAGGTACCTTTTTCCTTTCTGTGTGACAGAGATGTCAGACAGTGTTGCTGTTACAGGCCATCTTTGCTCAATCAGTCGACTGACCATGTAAAAGGTGCTGTTCCACCTTGTGCTTACATCTTGAACAAGGCTGTGCTCAGGTGTGGCCATCTGTTGCTGTTTTGCTCGTAGCTTACCGCTGGCTAACTCACTTTTTTTAAAATGCTCCACAAGACATCTTGCAGCCCCGACAGCCTTTTCAATGCTTGGATGCTTTAACGCAGCATTGATCACAAGTTGCAAGGTATGACCAGTGCAACGCACAGAGGACCACCCATTCTTCTCCTCCAGGATGCGTGCCGCAGCCACAACATTGGCACCATTATCATGGACTATGGCAATGATGTTGCTAAGAGGGATTTCAAACCTAGCTACAACTTCTTCCAACCATTCTGCGATGTTGGATGCAGTATGTCTGTCCTGCAGTGGCATGGTTGTGAGGCAGATTGACTTCATGTCCCAATCGTCTGTGATGTAGTGACAAGTAACCCCGAGGTAGGCCTCAATGGCTACACTTGTCCAAACATCAGTGGTGAGCGCAAGTTTGCTGTTGTTGCCGTTGTTTAAAGCAGTCTTCACTTCATTGAATGTCTCTTCATATTTTCTCTCCATAAGCTTAGTGAAATGGGTCCTTGAGGGAAGAGTGTAACCAGGATTCAAGGTGTGAATCATCTTCCTGAAGCCGTCATCTTCGACCATTGACAGAGGCCTCATGTCAGTCACTAGCATGTTAAGGATGCTATCTGTCAGGATAGATGCTTGCTGTGGTGTACATGATTTTGTTCCAATCAGGAAGCCACTCATAGTTGGTTGTTTTTTCCTGCAATGACAAATTTAATATTAGTATGTAAAACAGCACAATTTACATAAACTTAATATGCCTCATTGTTTTAGTTATTTATTACTGTTATGTTAAGGCCAGTTAGTAACCCAAAGATCAATTACAGACAATACACATTTTTATAATAATAATGTATTTATTATTTATTCATATTCATGCAGGTTTAAGTAAAATAGTACTTATTTACACTCATTTAAGTAGAAGTAGTGTAATATGTTGATTTTTGACCCTGTCTGACTACAAAATGTCCTACCCTCACTAGCATGTAGTGCAGTGTTTTTTTAATCTAACCTGGTTTACTACAGAACATTTACACTTGAAGCTTAATCATTAAATTATTAGCCTACATCATTGTAAGTAAGATAGTTTTTAATAAATTACAGCTTAAGTTGTAATTGCTTTAAAAAAAAAGTAACACATACACACAGACACACACTCTCTCTCACACACACACACAGTCATTAACCAGCTAACGCTTACGTTAGTTTAATAAACGTTTCATGCTTGTAAAGCTGGATAACAAATACATTAACACACCAAACGAGAGAGGAGAGACTCATGTTGCATGTTCTTACTTGAAAACGGAATAAATGTGCGATTTTGCATTGACTTACCCTGCTGTCGAGCCCCCTTCCTCGTCACGGATGGCTCCGACATGTTTTCTTTTTAAGTGCTGCATCATTACCGTGGTGCTGCCGTGCCACGCCATTTCGCTTTTGCAAAGATTGCAACAAACACAGTTTTTAGCTTTATGCATTGTAAAGTGCTCCCACACTTTGGAAGATTTCGGCCGAACCGTTTTCTCTGCCTCCGCCATGTTTCGCTGTGGGCATGCATGGACCTGTCGGCGTCAGTAATCAGCATGGCCATGGACATCGCGCATATGGTCCCGCGCTTACCAGTGACGTATTAATCGCGCGACTCAACGAATCGATGACCAAATTCGTTGCCAACGCTTTTAGTCATCGATTTTTATCGATTTTATCGATTCGTTGTTGCAGCCCTAGTTGCCATGCATGGATTTAGTATGAAGTTGGATCTCACACGCTCACAGAATAAGCGAAGGGGTGTAAAGATTTGATAATATCGTGACATCACATCAACAGGTTGTTGTGTCGTTTAGTAACTCATGTTTTTACTGTAAAAATTAAAGCTGGGGAAAGTGTGAGTGCTTTTGAAATGAGATCATGAAGAGAGTTCGTCCATAATTGTACTTGATATGATATATTGATATGAGCTGACCTGTGTATACTGCATGTGTGTACCTCTACTAGAACCTTCTTCTGATCGTCAAGGTAACTAAACTCTGTAAACAATAACTGTAGGCCTATATCATTTATAAATCAAAATACGTTTCAATTAGTTATGTACATTTACAACATACTGTATGAAACAAAAGCATGTATCGGATAAATACATCTGCACACAGCCATATGAAATGACTCATTATAAAATAAACACATTAATGCCATAAAACTAGCACTGAGACGTGAAAATACAATTGTAAAAAATAAATAAAAATAAAACTAATGTACATAATATGAACCATGAACAAAATGTTATATTTCCCCCTCTTCCAATGCTCTGTTTCTTAAACAGCCATGTTGTCTAATCTCGAGATCCCTTCACAACACATAGCTCTATGTTGCATAGAAGTCACTCGGGGACATGATCTGTGGATTTTGGTCAAAGTTTGGCACAGGTCAAACAGTCACAGTCTGACCCCAGTGCCCTTTGCCCCCGAACAAACAAGCTGGACAACAGGAAGTGACACCGCACAGGAAATGACACCGCACAGGAAATTACACAGAAACAGAGTGTATGACACGAAAGCAGGTAGCTAAATATGAAGATGTCACTGACGCATCCTAAACAAGTCATGACAGTTCATTATCAGTACACACATTGATGAATACCAACCATCTCACTAAGGATTGGGGTATCCTGATGACATGTATTTAAACTTGGGGAAGCACAATACGCTGAACAAGTATCTGAATAAATGTTGGGAATGTTGGAATGTTTGGTACAGAAAACCCCTTTAGTTGTTTTAAAATCTTTTTAGCAGTCCCTGGTACTGGAATAACTGTCGCTACTGTCGCTAATAACTGTGATTCAAAGTATCTTTCAAGGGTAGCTTCTACAGTGGTTATTTCTATATTAGAAATAATGAGAAAAGTGCAAAGTAAAACGTAAAAGTCTGCAAGATTGACGCTGTTTATCTCGTCCAGTTTACATATTGTAGATAGGACCTTCAATATGTAATGAATTAACAACGAATCATAAGAAGAAAAACAAGAATGATCAAAGCGTTTAAATATGATGTGCTTAGTGGTCCACATCCTAAGAGGTGAAACCAGTCAAACATTTAAACCTCAATCATACACATTGGATTGTCAGTGATAGGTAGATATTTATTATATATATATATATATATGTGTGTGTTTATATATACCGTATATACAGTATAATCTCCAACAATTACATTGTACTCCACTACGTACGAAGTGACCGTCAGGTAGTGGATGGACATATTCCACTTGTGCAGAGTGTGGTACTACAGAAATACCTCACAGGATAGATATACGACTGTATAGATATACGGCTGTGCACAATGCACACTCTCCCATCTGATCACATCACACCAACTAGAGATATAGAACATCTTATCTGTTATGTACTATGTTAGATATATCTACATTTACATCTAAGAAAGGAGCAATGGAGAAGAGAAAAGGCTGATATATAGTCTATAAATGCAAAACAAAATCATGCTTAGAGCAACTTTAAGATCGGAATGAAGTAAGTGTATGTTCGAAAATAGACTGTGTATACTCTCTGGATAGAAATTCTGGACTGAAATACATTACTTGACCGAGGAGAAGAAAAATGACCATTCGTACATCTCTGATGAAATCAAACTACAAAAATAAGATGTGCATCTCAATAGGTAATATTAAATATGTAATTCTCCAAATTCTTCAAGAATAAATTAAAATTCTGATATCAATACATAAATGTATAGGGAGTCCCCATAATTATAATTTAATTTGTGAACAAAACTTACAATTAAAATATAAATAAATGAGAATCTACAAGTGTCCATTCCCTGTATCTATTTATTCACTTTCTCTGTGGCTTAAGCGTGTTCATATGAACGTGAGTGAACATGTATCTGTGTGTGCGTGTACGTGTGTTTACACGCCCGTGCGTGTAAACGTGAGTATGTTTGTAAGACCTGGTTAGTTCAGTTCTCGCTTCGTTTCCGGACGCTACTTCCTGTAAACACTAGCTCATTTCCTGTAAACACATAACCATGTCCTCTCAACTTTCCAGTAGTCACAAAAAACACTTTAGTACTCTACGAAGATAATCTCTCTCCATTCACAGCTCAACCCTGTTATCCTGACACTAAGACCCACACCGTCAGAACAACGTACCTCCCTGCTGCACCCCAAAAGTCTGTGTCCCCCCTCAGGGGTGCGTCCTGTGAGCAGGTCAGGAGAGAACGGAGCAGTGATCACAGAAGACGGGGATGTACATTTACATTAAGTCATTTAGCAGACGCTCTTATTCAGAGTGACTTACAGTAAGTACAGGGACATCCCCCGAGGCAAGTAGGGTGAAGTGCCTTGCACAAGGACACTACGTCATTTAGCACGGTCGAAAATCAAACTGGCAACCTTCTGATTACTAGCCTGATTCCCTAACCGCTCAGCCACCTGACTCCCGCCCAGTATGTACAGTACAATCAGAATTCGTTTTATTCAACATGTATGTTGTACAAACACAGAATTTACTGTGGCAGGGAGGTGCAAACACTAAAGGATGAGCAGAGGCCTGATTTATGAGCGTGTCTGAGGCCGCTAAAGATGTCTGATCTGACGAGGCACAAATGCACACAAGTTAAATTAACACACTGTACTAAAACAGACAGAGCTAATGGGACAAATACACACTTTGTCTGGGCCACACCGGCTTGTTCTCTGGCACACACACACACACACACACACGCACACAGTGGTGTGTGTTTGCTTGTGAATGAGCCACGATCTTCCACTAAAAATAACAGTAGGGAAGGGGAAACATTTCTTTCTATACTGCCAAACTGTAAAACCTGTTTTTTTATCTGTTTTTTTTACTGCCAAAATGTAAACATTTTGATTTATCATATATATCAAAACTATGCATGAAATTGGGATTACATTTTTCTAATATAACGTTAAAATGGTTTAAAGATTAAGATTAAGATGACATAATCTATAGATACTGCAGTTCATTGATGTCCTGGACTGCCACCTTGTGAACATCTTGAGGCACTACATATTCCAACATTCAAGAATAAACAAAAACTTCAGTCTATGCTCCATAATATTGTAAAGGGTAGCGTGCTTACTGTTTGGAATCCTGTCTATAATGTTATCTATGTTTTGACATCACACCCAGACATCACACCCAACAGTTCCTGATTGGTCAGTTACTTGAGAAATTTGTATGGGCTCAAAATCATGCCAAAGGTACTTCTAATAGTTTAACCTAGCAACAGTTCCTGATTGGTTAGTTACTTGAGAGATTTGGTTAAGATCATCATCTTCCCTCTATAAATATGACAAACACCGCCTGAACAGGAAACAGTGTCTGTAAAACGTTTCACATATCCAGAAGGCTGAGAGTTCAAACAGAGTTTGAAGTCAACACGGAAAAAGATGAGTGGTAAGTGAACACATTTAATGCATCTCTCTAATAATGCCAGGAATCTCTGTGTCTCAGAATCAGAATACATTTGATTGCCAAGTTTGCAAAGACACATACAAGGAATGTGTCTTGTGACATGAGCTGCCAGTACATATCAGAAAGACAGATAATAATGTAAAAATACATAGATAATAAAAACCAATTATACACATACATACAGACACACACATACCTACATGCAAAATACAAATATGATATGTACAGTGCCATTTGTTTTTTGATTTAGTTATTCAGAGGAATGAAATGGTAGAAACGGCAGAAGAGTTTGATGGATATATAAAAAAGACTAAACTGTATATTGCACATGAGTACTGCTCAACGGGGGATTTTTAACTGTTCATGATGTAGATCGCCTGATGGAGAAACCTGTTCCTGTGTCTGACGGTTCTGGTGAACAGAGCTCTGAAGATGATGGGCAGGGTGAGTTTTTTTCTGCCTTTTTCCTTACTCTGGAAGTGTAGGGGGGCAGCCTTCCCTTCAAGGACACTTATGTGTGTGTGTTTGTGAGTGTGTGTATCTGTGTGAATTTTAGGGCAGCGAGTTTCCAATGATTCTCTTAAGTACTGGGCACTCTGCAAAGTTCATATTTGGCAGGTGTCCTTTTCATAATCCAACAGAGTGCGGTGCCGCGATTAACGTTGTTTGGATAAGCATTTCGCCATTTAAAAAAACTAAACAATTCGCCAGTTTTGCTTGCTTCGCTCTCAACTTTCACCATATTGAGTTGACTGTCTGAGTTACACAAAGATAGCTCTCGTGAGCCAAAACAATATGGATAAAGTGATCCGAAAACAGGCACAGGAAGAATATTATTAATGTCAGTGCGATATAGAAAATCCAATAATATTTTACTTAAGATTCGTATATGTTTATCGTATGCACCTTCCTGCCACATAAAATTACTTGTTTGTGTGACTTGCATGGCAAATAAAGCCCATTCTGATGAAATACTGACTAGCTAACTAAGAAAATATTACTTAAAGTGGGTATAGCTGGAAGCGTATTGGCTACAATTACTTTGCAGTACTGCTTTCAAAAGGTTAGCTTTATGGATGAATTACAACAGATCTGTATGTCTCCCTCAAGCATCTGAAGAACTGAAGATTGTTGTTCTTGGCAAAACGGGGTCTGGAAAGAGCAGCGTTGGAAACACCCTTCTGAAACAACGACTCCTTTACCTCTAAATGTTCCCCAGTGGCTGTAATGGAGAGGTTCAAAGAGCCAAACGGCATAATCTGTGGGAGAAATGTCACAATTATTGATACCCCTGGGATCCTTGACCCAAACAGATCTGAGAAAGATCTTCGTTATGAAATAGTGTCATGTCTAACAGAGTGTGCACCTGGACCCCATGTCTTTTTGCTGGTGTTTCCAGTGGAAAGATTACACACCAGAGTCCATTGACACTGCGAAGAAAATTCAGGGATGGTTTGGTAAAGATGCACTGAAGCACACAGTTGTCCTTTTTCACTCATGGTGACAATCTTGATGATCAGATGACCATTCAGCAGTTTTTAGATCTGGACAAGAGTGACAAAAAGAGCAAGACCAGTGTCTTTGAAGAGCTTTGTGGAAAGTTGTGGAAACAGAGTTCATGTCATTGACAATACATATTGGAAGTCAGGTGAAGGCTACAGAAAACAATAGTTTCAAACATTTCACAGCTCATGGACACCATAGATGTGATGGTTAAAGAGAATGGTGGTAAACCTTACACCAATGAAACTCTGGAGACTCATAGCTAGAGCCATAGAAGATGAGGTGGAAAACATTAAGAAAGAGTTGAAAGAGGCAGGGAAGCCAAAAGATATGTCTGAGATCAAGCAACAAGCCAGAGATAGGGTGAAGACGCAAGCTTTAAGAAAGCTGGCAGGTATAGGCACTGGGGCATTACTAGGGGCACTGCTTGGTGTAGCGCTTGGAGTATCAGTCCCTGTGATCCTACTAGCTGGACTCTGTGCAGCAGGGGTAACCAAGAAAGCCATGGAAGTCAAATCCTCAAAGTCTGATACGGCAGGGGGAATGTCAGCAATAGGGGCAGCATAGCTGGTTAACTGTTGAAGGGGCAGCAGCAGTTGGGGCAGCGGTAGCTGCTGCAGAAGGGGCAGTAGCAGCACCGTCAGTAGTGCTGGTGATTGGACGGGGCTGTAGGATTGGAGTAGCAGGGTGTTTTTGCTGTGTGGGGCAGTAAAGGTGGTGTGAAGGGAGCAGAAGCTGCAAAGAGGGCCGATAATGCCAAAGAAGCAGCAGATAATGCAGCTCAGTCCGTCTTGGATGAAGCCAAAAAGATCTTTCAAGGAGCCTGGGAAGCCCCTCAGAAGCTTGTCAAACCAAAACAACCACAATACCAACCATTAGTAGAAAAAGAGTGGACGGGGGAGGAGACATAAGATGTACAGAACACCTAACCATCTTTAGAGTGAAAGCAGCAGACTAGACTAACCATACAATGATGTGAACTACCTGTACATTTAAATGGATATGTGCTTACAGAGCACATGATAGCAAATGTCCGAGATTAAATAAATTGTGTGAGGATTTAAATTTCAGAACAGTTAGCAGAAATCCATGGGTCTTTGTTTTTTTATAATATGTCGTGCTTTGTTTTGTTAATGCCATTCTTAAGGTTGTTAAAACTATTGTAAACACATGATGAGGTGTAACTGAAGTTCGTTCTTATGTGCTTGTTGATTTTATTGTTCTTTTACCAAATTACGTCCTTTGATTTTATAACAGTGAATTATTATTAATGTAATTTCTCATTTTAACCTGATGATTTAATTTCATGTCTCTTTAATTTTGTTATTTGTTTTAAACTTTGGAAATGTATTCTTTATCTTAACATTCTGTAATTGAAATGAAAACAATTTGTACAAATATTAAAACATAGGTAGCAATAAGGACTTGCATTCTCTGTGAGTGAGATTGTAATTATTCATAAGTAAAACATATATACTTTTCATGTACATGCAGGCCTGAAAATGAATTACAATGAAAATATCTGGTATTGTAAAAAAATAAAAACTTAGCGAAGTACTAATGCTTTACTTTTTGAATTGCGTATGTTGAGAACATTATCGAGAATGTGCATCACAATGTGGCTGGAAAATGTAGTTGCCTTTTGTCTGTTTCAAAGACGACACATTTATTGACATCGTTCCTAGACCTTGTCGAGATTTCCTCCACAGATTATCAACCCGTGGAACAGGTTGAAAGATTGATTCCAGAGAACATTTATGGACTAACTAGTTAATGTTGTGTGATTACCTGCATATTAATACTTGCAAGATGGAGTCGATGGCTACTTATTGAACATGATACCATGAAACAGCAGAAACTGCTTCAGGTAAATGGGAAGACAACAGTTCCTTTTTCACCTTGGTCTCTCTGTTGTACAGAGGTTTCAGTATGCTGTGTGAAGAGAAGGCGACAGGACATGTTGATTTAAAAGGTTGACACGCCAAAACGAACTCAAGTCTATGCTCCATCATTTCTCTTCAATTTTAAAGGTTTGTATGCTTAACGTTCGAAATCTATAATTATTATTATTTTGATCTATGTTTTGATATCCCACTCTATATCTGTGAAAAGTTGTGGAAACAGAGTTCATGTCATTGACAATAAATATTGGAAGTCATGTGAGGGCAACAAAAACAATAGTTTCCACATTTCACAGCTCATGACCACCATAGATGTGATGGTTAGAGAGAATGGTGGTAAACATAAACCTTACACCAATGAAACTCTGGAGATTCTGTCTCGAGCCATAGAAGCTGAGGTGAAGAAAATTAAGAAAGAGTTGGAAGAGGCAGGGGAGACACAAGATATGTCTGAGATCAAGCAACGAGCCAGGGATAGGGTGCGAAATGTGAGTTGGACACCAGGTTGTAAGCTTCTGTAAAGCCATGATAAAAAGGTGTTACGGAAGCTTTTTCTTTTATAAGTAGCCTACATTGTCTTTTTTTATAGCAGAGTAGCGCACATGCTAATGCTAACCTGGAGGAAGCCGGCTGTCTGTAGTCGTGGTTCTTCGCTCCTTCCCCCATACTGTTTAGCTCCCAGCTTCAGACCGGACCCATGTCGGGGTAAGTAGGCTACCTGCTAACTACTGTGTGAACCAGAACGAAAGGGAGCCCACTTCCATGTACAGAGTCATGTGTAACAGGCGTGATCGCGCAATCTTCGTCAGCAGTACACACAGGTCCTAACTGCCCGTCACTGTACTCAAACTCGGCAGAGATTTTGTCAATCCACATTGACACATATGCTAGTACAACTTTTCACTTTTCAAACATAGCTAGCTACATGTAAGACATTATCACACTGACCTGTGCCTGCAGCTGTCGTTTTGCAGTTTAAACTAGCTAGTCCAGCTCGAGTTAACTAGCTTCATCTTCTTCCCGGGGTTTTTACGGCAGCTGGCATCCATCATGTTTCATTACTGCCATCTTCTGGTTGAATTATATTCAGCACAATCAAGTTGCTTGCTTTCCTACAGGTACACTCTTGCACTTCTTGAGGTTCATGTTGTTTAATTGTAACTTGTTTAACTACATGCTCTTATGTTTCTTCCCATTGGCACTTATTTGCTTCCCATAATGTATGCTTGATGTTTTGGCTACCCACAATGTTTTGGGGCTCGTTGTTTATGATCTGCTATGCACTTTTGTAAAGCTCTCTCTTGAAAGTCACTTTGGATAAATTAATAAAAGTAAATGTAGGTAATGTTGAGCACTTTTTTGTTAAAATGTGCTTAAATTAACTTCCCAACCTGATAGCTAGTCTAAAGGTTTGACAGTAACATTTAATAAATCTGAAATCTGCCACAGGACTGTAATTTACAGCATTCAGATCAATGATTGGACGGGCTATACTTTTCTGTCTTTCTACCTACCTTCTGGAAGTAGCCTAGTCAGGCACACTAATTATACAAAATAAAAAAGTCCTGAACATTTCAATTAGTTAGTCTGTTTGTATACAATGCATTAAAGGACATAATTGCCAACAGTTCTGCAAAAAACAAAACCCTAATGCTTCATTTGTACATATATTTAATATTTAGACTCAGGGCAACAGCCGTTTTTTTACAGCACAATTTGCATAATTTATCAATACCTCCTGTGTACAATCACAAAACCATGACAGTAGATTTTCGGTTTACATAGAAGTGGAAAAACCAGAACGATTTTACAAGCATAATCTTTGTACAGTCAGCATACATCTTTAAATAATTTAGTTTTTCCTCATATTTTTCCCCCTTAAGCATTTGTTTTCCTCTGCGCCTCCTTTTGTAAATAGAATCTGGACACAAAAATAGTATGGACAGACCACCAACATAACATGCAACATCCAATGTGAGCACATTTAAATTCTCCTGCCACTACTTGAGTTGGTAAGATTAAAACTTTAGTGTGTTTCTACTCTCTGTTGTGTTTAGTGTAAGGGTCAGGATAGATGTGGCTCTTATAGATCGGCAATAAGCGTGTCTCGTCTCCCGCGCTCCGACTCGCGGTCAGGAGATGCGTCGCTCTCCTCTCATGCGTCACAGATCAGAGAAAGTTTATCTGGATCCGTCTCATAGAAAAAAGAAGATATTTATATACAAGGTAACAAACTAAGAAACGGCATCGCCTTGTGGGGGTTTGTGTGTGAGTGTGTGTGTGTGTGTGTGTGTGTGTGTGTGAGAGTGTGTGTGAGAAAGAGAAACAGAGAGAGATTCCATCCGTGTGGAGATCGTAGGCAGACTATACTTTAGAAAAGGGAGGTGCACTTAGGACGTTGCCATGCATGGATTTAGTATGAAGTTGGATCTCACACGCTCACAGAATAAGCGAAGGGGTGTAAAGATTTGATAATATCGTGACATCACATCAACAGGTTGTTGTGTCGTTTAGTAACTCATGTTTTTACTGTAAAAATTAAAGCTGGGGAAAGTGTGAGTGCTTTTGAAATGAGATCATGAAGAGAGTTCGTCCATAATTGTACTTGATATGATATATTGATATGAGCTGACCTGTGTATACTGCATGTGTGTACCTCTACTAGAACCTTCTTCTGATCGTCAAGGTAACTAAACTCTGTAAACAATAACTGTAGGCCTATATCATTTATAAATCAAAATACGTTTCAATTAGTTATGTACATTTACAACATACTGTATGAAACAAAAGCATGTATCGGATAAATACATCTGCACACAGCCATATGAAATGACTCATTATAAAATAAACACATTAATGCCATAAAACTAGCACTGAGACGTGAAAATACAATTGTAAAAAATAAAACTAATGTACATAATATGAACCATGAACAAAATGTTATATTTCCCCCTCTTTCCAATGCTCTGTTTCTTAAACAGCCATGTTGTCTAATCTCGAGATCCCTTCACAACACATAGCTCTATGTTGCATAGAAGTCACTCGGGGACATGATCTGTGGATTTTGGTCAAAGTTTGGCACAGGTCAAACAGTCACAGTCTGACCCCAGTGCCCTTTGCCCCCGAACAAACAAGCTGGACAACAGGAAGTGACACCGCACAGGAAATGACACCGCACAGGAAATGACACAGAAACAGAGTGTATGACACGAAAGCAGGTAGCTAAATATGAAGATGTCACTGACGCATCCTAAACAAGTCATGACAGTTCATTATCAGTACACACATTGATGAATACCAACCATCTCACTAAGGATTGGGGTATCCTGATGAAATGTATTTAAACTTGGGGAAGCACAATACGCTGAACAAGTATCTGAATAAATGTTGGGAATGTTGGAATGTTTGGTACAGAAAACCCCTTTAGTTGTTTTAAAATCTTTTTAGCAGTCCCTGGTACTGGAATAACTGTCGCTACTGTCGCTAATAACTGTGATTCAAAGTATCTTTCAAGGGTAGCTTCTACAGTGGTTATCTCTATATTAGAAATAATTAGAAAAGTGCAAAGTAAAACGTAAAAGTCTGCAAGATTGACGCTGTTTATCTCTTCCAGTTTACATATTGTAGATAGGACCTTTTCAATATGTAATGAATTAACAACGAATCATAAGAAGAAAAACAAGAATGATCAAAGCGTTTAAATATGATGTGCTTAGTGGTCCACATCCTAAGAGGTGAAACCAGTCAAACATTTAAACCTCAATCATACACATTGGATTGTCAGTGATAGGTAGATATTTATTATATATATATATATATGTGTGTGTTTATATATACCGTATATACAGTATAATCTCCAACAATTACATTGTACTCCACTACGTACGAAGTGACCGTCAGGTAGTGGATGGACATATTCCACTTGTGCAGAGTGTGGTACTACAGAAATACCTCACAGGATAGATATACGACTGTATAGATATACGGCTGTGCACAATGCACACTCTCCCATCTGATCACATCACACCAACTAGAGATATAGAACATCTTATCTGTTATGTACTATGTTAGATATATCTACATTTACATCTAAGAAAGGAGCAATGGAGAAGAGAAAAGGCTGATATATAGTCTATAAATGCAAAACAAAATCATGCTTAGAGCAACTTTAAGATCGGAATGAAGTAAGTGTATGTTCGAAAATAGACTGTGTATACTCTCTGGATAGAAATTCTGGACTGAAATACATTACTTGACCGAGGAGAAGAAAAATGACCATTCGTACATCTCTGATGAAATCAAACTACAAAATAAGATGTGCATCTCAATAGGTAATATTAAATATGTAATTCTCCAAATTCTTCAAGAATAAATTAAAATTCTGATATCAATACATAAATGTATAGGGAGTCCCCATAATTATAATTTAATTTGTGAACAAAACTTACAATTAAAATATAAATAAATGAGAATCTACAAGTGTCCATTCCCTGTATCTATTTATTCACTTTCTCTGTGGCTTAAGCGTGTTCATATGAACGTGAGTGAACATGTATCTGTGTGTGCGTGTGCTTGTGTTTACACGCCCGTGCGTGTAAACGTGAGTATGTTTGTAAGACCTGGTTAGTTCAGTTCTCGCTTCGTTTCCGGACGCTACTTCCTGTAAACACTAGCTCATTTCCTGTAAACACATAACCATGTCCTCTCAACTTTCCAGTAGTCACAAAAAACACTTTAGTACTCTACGAAGATAATCTCTCTCCATTCACAGCTCAACCCTGTTATCCTGACACTAAGACCCACACCGTCAGAACAACGTACCTCCCTGCTGCACCCCAAAGTCTGTGTCCCCCCTCAGGGGTGCGTCCTGTGAGCAGGTCAGGAGAGAACGGAGCAGTGATCACAGAAGACGGGGGACCCCGGAGCCCCTCTGCCTTGTCCCACACCAGTTTCAGGGAGTCAGAGATGTTGGGGGGGGGTGGGGGGGGTGGAGGGGGGTATCCTCTTAGGAGTGAATCTGGGCCGAGCTGGCCAGCAGTTTGTGCCAGCTCACCACTCTCTTGCGCAGGTCAACTTTGTCCAGCCACACGTAGGCCTCTCCAATCAGGGTCTTCTTCACAAACTTACCCCCGTTCGACACCAGGAACAGCTGGACGGAGAGAAGAGGTACATATTTGAGACTGACCATACGTTCTGTATCATACTGAGGCTGAACCACACGAGTATCTTAAATAAGGCATCAACAACATGAAGGTAGGTACAATCATAGCTACGAAAGATAGAGACTGAAGTACTTATACACTATGTAGCTTCAGTAGGTAGGTTTAATTATACATACAGACATACATACAGACAGACAGACAGACAGACAGACAGACAGACAGACAGACAGACAGACAGACAGACAGACAGACAGACAGACAGGGCATATACCTGTAGAGAGTGACCGGTGGGGTTCATGCAGAATCTGAAGGTCTCGTTGAAGGAGGGCTCGCGATCATGGCGACACACTCTGGTCTTCTTCTTGATGATCCTCTTCTGCGTGGCGATGTTCACCACATACAGCTTCACGTAGAGGTCTGTAAACACACACAGCCTTTCAAAAGAAGCGCTGCACATCCGTTCTCGCCAGCAGGCACGTGTGCAGAAGGACGGGTTTCCGTCGTGTGTGTGGTGGTGTGTGTGGTGTGTGGTGTGTGTGTGGCTAACCAGGCAGGTGGTCTGGAGACTTGAACTTGTAGGTGATGTTTCTACACTGCAGGATCTCCAACACCAGCTGTTCCCCTTCGCTCTTCACCTCCTTCTTCAGAGCGATCTTGATCTCCCCCATCACCTGGGTCTTACCTGAACACAGACACACATTCCAGACCAGTGTTAGAAGGACGGTTCATGCTGCAGTGCACATGTTTTGACATACACTGTATCGCCGTGGAGACAGCTCACCCTCTGAGTCGCCGTGGCCCAGTGGTGACTTCAGTCCATCTGTACCGTTTGGAATCTTTCCACTGAACAGAACAACAAGATGGAACCTGTTAACCCTAAACCTGTTTTACTGATTACAACTGGCAAACTCTGGATATTCACCCTGATAGACGCTAGGCACACACACGCACACAGACACACAGACACACACAGACACACAGAGACACACACGCACACAGACACACACAGAGACACACATGCACACAGACACACACGCACACGACACACACATGCACACAGACACACATGCACACAGAGACACACATGCACACAGACCACACACGCACACACACAGACTCACCACGCACAGACACACACACACAGACACACGCACACACATGCACACAGACACACACAGAGACACACACGCACACAGAGACACACACGCACACAGACACACACACGCACACAGACACACACGCACAGACACACACACACAGATGCACACAGACACACACAGAGACACACAACCCCCCGCAGACATGCACATGCTCCAGTCTCTTGGAGTCTAAATGACTCACAGTCGCGGGATCTGGAAGATGGCACTGTCCACCGCGTTGGTCTCCCCGTCTTCGTCCAATAGGCTGTAGGCGCTGCCACTCAGACCGCTGTCCAATGAGGCGGCTGTTACCGGGGCATCCCCAGACCTGTGGCTGGCCCGGGCTGATTGGAGATTTGACATAGGTCAAAAAAAAGGATATATATATATATATAGAGATATCGAGAGATATAGATATATATACAGAGAGATAGGGAGAGAGGTAGAGAGAGGTAGAGAGAGGGAGAGATAGGGAGAGAGGTGAGAGAGGGAGAGAGGGTAGAGAGAGAGAGGTAGAGAGATAGGGAGAGGTAGAGAGAGAGAGAGATAGGGAGAGAGGGAGGGAGAGATAGCCCTGACAGTATAGTGTGCACTGCATGTTCTGAGGAGTATTGATACCATATGCATTACATGTAGATATATTACAATACTACAATATGTGCCGTGGATGCCGATATATAAGTGTGTGTACATCTTAAACATGAATGAAAACAACAGCTTGTACAGGTACAGTCCGAAGCAGCAGCTGAACAAACACAGCATCGGCTGAACGCAGCGTTGCTTCAGAAAGAGACAGTACCCTCGTTCTTTAACCACAGAAGAAGCATGGACATCAACAACATAGAGATAGAGTGTCTAGACACACACACGTCAAGCAAACATAGATATGTACACAGAAGACTGAAGAAGAGGCACACAGACCTTAACAAACACTGTTAGTACGCTAAATGTTGGACCGTAAACTTTGGAGTGTGTTTCTGACCAGCCTATACATGTAAGAGATGTGACTACAGGACTTCATATACTGTTAGACTATAAAGACCTGTCCCCAAACGTCCCCGCTCGGGGATTAATGTGTGTCATCTAATCTTATCGCTCACATGTATCAGTTCTATTCCTGTTAAAGGATTTTATGCTTTTTTTCCCCATCCCAACATGTTTCTCATTTTTATCAACTGTTTATGCTGAAAGAAACAAGGTCATTCATCACCATCCTATCAGGATCGGCCTCTAGACTGGTCACGTGGGCCGAGGACCGTACGCGTGCCAGTGATACAGAACATGATTGGCTGTAGGACCGTACGTGTGGCAGTGATACAGAACATGATTGGCTGTGAATGACGTGGGATGCGTGAATGTGATATTACCCAGAATTCATGCCGACGCTCTTCTCTCTCAGGCCAGAACGACACGTTGTGACTACAGGAGAAAAGCTTGCTAATGCCAGTCGAGAAGTCTTAGCAGATAGGCACTTACTGAGTTCAATTAGGAGAAGAAGAATCTTCAATAGACAGGAAATGATGTCACACCCCCCAGTTCTCATTTTCCTGATATTAGCAAGCTGTGTCGTCGGCCATCAAGAGATGAATCTCTCCGCATGAATCTCTGGCTGGCTGTGGCTGTGTGTGTATGATCTCTTATCTTTTATCCTTTTATTCATCTATTTAAAATTCTATCTCTTCTCTCTTGTCTTTTTAATTCTTTAGTTCTCCCTCTCTGGTTCTCTGCAGGTGTGCGTTAGTAGCATCCTCTCTCTCCCCCTCTCTCCTCCTCCTCCTCCTCCCCCCCCGCTCCAGTCAATATGACTGAGGGGGGCCGCTGGTGTCTCACCTCCGTCCCTCCACGGTCTCTCCTCAGACAAGGCCTTTCTGAGGGTCAGCTGACGGCCGTCTGCTCTGCTCCAATTGGCTGAAGGAGCCGCCGGCGGCAAGGGCGGGGAGCGAATCGGACTGGGGTCTCCGAATGGTGACCACGCCCACTACGCTGTGCCTGTGATGCCTCAGGGAGAGGTGGGCGGAGTTTCGTTGGGCTTGGGTGGGGTGGGCGGAGATTCGCAGGCGCATGGGCGGGGTCAACGTGGGGTCACGCCGAGGGAGCAAAAGGTCATGGCCAGGGGTGGCGGGCGGTTCATAGGTCAGGATGAGGGCGGAGGGAGGGGAAGGGGGGGCGAGATGGAGACTCAGAAAGCGAAATTATCCTCACCAATGGCAAGCAGCGTTACTGTCAACGGCATGCAGCCAGAGTGACTGGTGCAGTTAGCCCCGCCCACATGTCACTAAGGGGAGGGGTGTGCAGCGTCTACTGAGGTGCATTGTGGGTAGAAAAATAAAGTTGGGGGAATCAAAAATCAAACCTTGGGTGGAGGGCAGTGGACTGCATGCACAACGATCTCAGTGGAGTAGCTTTTCACAGAAAGCTGACAGTAAAAAAAATCGGGATTAAATAATAGCCAAAATGAACTCTGAAAACCGTTAAAAGGCTTCATGGTAAAGTAAGGGACGGGCTTAGATAAAGTTCTTAGATGTGTTTTGGATCAGATTGTACAGATTGTACAAAATGTCCAACTGACAATTTATAATGACAACCAGTATTCTTATTTAACTTAAACTCATCACTGCTGCCAATCTAATGCTAGACTCGAGAGTGTTCTGACACTAGACACAAGTGTGCTTGTCTAGTCGAGTCTGATGACAGGTCATTCTGACTCAACCTTTCAAATACAGCCAAGCTAGTTTGGTACAAGTCAGTCTTTGTTAAGATTACATACAGTTAGACATTAGCCTACATGTACAAATATGTTCTACGTTTTTTTCTTATTTGTTGTAGGGTCTACTATTTAAAATAAATTACTTTTGGTTAACTTCTCTAATAAAGTTCAAAATTCTGCCTGTCAGATACTGACGATAAAAAAAATGTCTACAACGCTTTTACCCGGCCTTTTATGCCTCTTCAGTTCAAAAAGAGTGAACGTAAAGTGCTCGGGTTTGTGTGATGTGCTAGATCCACAGACCGCGGGAACATACAGGAAGAGACGCGCTGAGAGGGCAACAACAGACTTACTGTGTGGACAAGGACCGGGAGAGGAGCAAGGGAGGAAAACGAAGAGGTCTAACAGAACAGAAGGTGGAACAGATGAGCGCGATGCGGCCATGCTGCGGATTTCTTTTTTATTTGCGTCGTTTACTTGGTTGGAGACGCTGCGGCGTATGCTGCTGCTGAGGGGCGGAAGCTTCGCCCGTTGCCACGGCAACACCGCCGCCGGCACTTCCGCCGTCCTTGGGGTGGTGCGGCCGCGAGGCGGATTTGCCGCCAGCGGATTTGCCGCCATGAGAGCGAGTGTGCTGATGTTGGCTCTCTGACTGGGAAGGCTTCGATGTGCTGGGGCTACTGTGTGATTTCTCAATAGTGGGCACCTGCGTGTCTAAAACAACCAAATTCACCAAATTACAAAAAATTAGCTCATACTAGCTACTAGGACTTGGACTAGGCTACTAGTAGTGATCCCTATAGTGTTTACCAGCTAGCTAGTTAACTCTGCATGCTACATTTAGGAGGATCTGGCATTCAGTGGCATTTATGTTTATGTTTAGGACAGTGGTTCTCAAACCGGTCCTCAGGGACCACCTGTCCTGCATGTTTTAGATGTTTCCCTGCTCCAACACACCGCATTCAAATGAATGGGTCGTTATCTAGTTCTGTAGAAGCCTGATAGCGACCATTCATTTGAATCAGGTGTGTTGGAGCAGGGAAACATCTAAAACATGCAGACAGGTGGTCCCTGAAGACCGGTTTGAGAACCACTGGTTTAGGAGGACACATTTGAGATGTAGCCTAAGTTAAGGATGTTTTCAAAGCCTTCCACTGCCAGCTTGTGTGGGTGGTTGAAGGGTCGTTCGTGGAGCTGGGTTGGTTTATGCACACAACTGAGGACCATAACATGAGAAAGCAAGAAGCATGAAGCCAAAGCTACAATGGGTGTCAGAATGGGAGAAACAGCGGGAGGGAGAAAGAGAGAGAAGAGGAGGGAGGGAAAGAGATAGAAAGAAAGACAAACCAGTAGATAGTGGGAGAAAGAGATAAAACTGCAAAGAGAGACACAGAAGAAGAAAAAAGAGAGACAGAGAGGACCAGGAGAGAGAAACCAAAAAAGGAGGAAAGAGGGAGAGAGACCAGGAGAGAGACCCAAAAAAAGAAGGAAAGAGAGAGACCAGGAGAGAGAAACCAAAAAAAGGAGGAAAGAGAGAGAGAGACCAGGAGAGAGAACCCAAAAAAAGAGGAGAGAGAGAGAGACCAGGAGAGAGAAACCAAAAAAAAAGGAAAGAGAGACCAGAAAAAGGGAAGCACGAGGCGTCGGGGGAGATGTGTACGATGGCGGTGAGGAGGCGGGAGAGAGGAGGGCGGGTGTGTGTGTGTGTGTTTCTCCTACCCTTGGCCGGGTCGGGGAAGATCCCGTGGCTTCTGCTCTTGATGACGGAGGACTTGGGGGTGTCCTGGGCGGAGTCCTGGGCGGAGCCCCCGGTCTTGGGGGAGGCGTGCTGGCTGCCGTGGGAGGGCTGTTTGGGGGAGGGCTGTTTGGGGGAGTGTTGGCGTCCCTGGCCCGTGTGTGAACGTCGGTGATGCTCGCCCTCGGTCTGCTCCTTCAACAGGAGCCAGCGTGGGATGTTGTCCAGCTGGGCTGTGTTCGACAGGTCGATGAGAACCTGGATACACCAACACACACACGCGTGTGCGACACACACAGACATGTTTTGGGTTGTTAGATGTGTCGCTTTGAACGGAGTACTGTGAAAAAACATTATTTTTTTGGAGGGATGTTTTTACTAAGAGTGGGGGGCGGAATCGATTCACATTCACGATTCAGTCTTCGAGCGATTCACATCAATTCCAAATTTCAAAAATCGAACCCAAGAATCGATTCGATTCGAATCGTGAGGTACCAAACGATTCACAACGTTCACAAGAAAGTATCACCTCTCCCAGGAAGTCGTTAGACGAGCTCTTGTCGTAGTCCCAGACGCTCACCTCCAACGTCTTCTTCCTTAGCTGGGACACAACAAACACAGGCTTCAACTCCAAACACAGGCTTCAACTCCAACCACAGGCTTCAACTCCAAACACAGGCTTCAACTCCAACCACAGGCTTCAACTCCAACCACAGGCTTCAACTCCAAACACAGGCTTCAACTCCAACCACAGGCTTCAACTCCAACCACAGGCTTCAACTCCAAACACAGGCTTCAACTCCAACCACAGGCTTCAACTCCAAACACAACCTAACCTTCAAGTGACCCATGGTGAATGTGTGGGCCGTCTAGTACCTGTTCCAGGTGGATGTTCTTGTAGATGACCGTCTGGTTCCACTCTGGATTCAGACTCTTGCCTGCATGTTTTGACCTTCTCTTATTCTCAGCGCTGAAATCACATACAACGTATCCACACACACACACCCCCACACACACACACACCATGCACCCCCACACACACGCACCACACACCCACAAGTCAGTAACATGACTGACAGGAGTAACGGGAGTCCAGAGGAGAATGGAAACAACACAACATCTTGTCTCAGGCAATGCCGGGGGGGAAGGTACAGTAGGATCTAGGGATGTACTGTGATGTCACAATGTACTGTGAAGATGCAGGGCACATTGTTAGATCACAATGGGTGGGGTTAAGGGTCAGAGGTTATGTCATCAGGATGTAGGTATCACAGTATAGGTCACGATGTAGGAAGTGATCTGCCTGGCGGGGTACCAACAGTACAACTGACGGTTGGTCAGGATGTAAAGCATGCTGTCAGGGTGTACTGAAGGGTGTAGGACACAACGTAGGAAAAAGAAGATTGCACGGAAATGAAATAAGACCACGATGTAAATCTAAGGATGTAGGCCTACATCCAGGGCTTGGATATGCCTGGGGGGAGGAACACAAACTAAGTCATCCGGAAGAGGAATTTAGTACAATTAGTTGGGAGAGAAGAGGGGATATGGGGAGAATATCTACAGCACAAAGTTAGCATGTCTAGGGGCAGAGGCATGGTGTGTAGAGGATGCAGTGTTCAGAGTAAGGGTGTGAGGAAGAGTTAGAGGTAGAGAGGCACACCCCAGGGGTGAGGGGTGTTAGAGGGGGGTCTCTCCTGTCTATGAGCCGTGAGCTCCAATGCAAGTCAGGGGAGACAGTGGTCCAACCACAACCGCTTCCTTCAACTAAAAGTCAACCAAACAACGACCATATTCAAGATCAGAGTGGGCAGTCACATACCTGGCATTCTGGACAACCATGACCTGACTGAGAAGATCCAGCATGCATTAAATATAAACACAACATACACAAAGAAAAAGTTGTCAGAAGAGGGAGGGGGGAAGGGTGTGTTTGTGTGTGTGTGTGGGGGGGGGGATATGGGGGGGGGGTTGTGATCATAATGGGACTGAGTTACAGTAAGTAGTAGTAACATGAGCGGGGTGTGTGTGTGTTGTGGGCGTGGGGGGGCTGCAGTGTGTGTGTGTGTGAGAGTGTGTTTGTCAGAGACAGTAACTGTGTGAACGTGTGTGTGTGTGTGTGTGTGTGTGTGTGTGTGTGTGTATCCACTGAACACAGTCGCTGAGGACCCTGTCGATAAGGATGGAAAGGTGGGAGAGCCAATTAGAACACAGTGTAATCACATTCAGGGAGCGAGGGCAGGCTGGCTGAGTGTGTGAGGATCACATTACAAGCTAATATGAGACGTATCAATTTCCCTGTCCTGCCGCCTAGCAACCACACCGTAGGAGGTAAATCAGCTAAACTGCATGGAAGAGATCAGATCATTTACATTACTTCTATCTACATACAGTATCTAAATATTACACACGTCTCGATTGACGCTGACAGGGTGTTAAAAAGTCTAAAAATAAGAATGTAGTATCACAGGGGGCTTTTAAGAAATGAGGAAAAGGTAATTGAACCTATACAGTAATGTCCGCTGTGGCGTTATGGAGCTGATAGCAAGCGAGGGTGAAGTTTAGAACACTGAAAGATGCCATGGCAACGCTAAAATCAATTGTAAATCGATTTTAAAATGAATGGATTAAGGTTTAAAGCTTTTACAAAATGGCTGCCGTTCAAGAACCCGAGCCTTGATTTCCATTTCTGTGAGTTTGATCAGCATGGATGTGCGTGTCCACAAGAAGACTTTTTCTTATTGCCACCATCAGTGTCTGTTATGCTCACCAAAGTGTGCATGAGATGTAAATCTTTGTGTGTCTGGCATGTGTGCAAGTGTCTCTCTGGGCTGTGTGTGTGTCTCACTCTTAGGTGTGTGAGTGTGGCATGTGTGTGAGTGTCTTTCCGGTGTGTGTGTGTGTGTGTGTGAAGTGTGTGTGTGTGTGTGTGTGTGTGTGAAGTGTGTGTGTGTGTGTGTGTGTGTGTTCAGTGTGTGTGTGTGTGTGTGTGTGTGAAGTGTGTGTGTGTGTTCAGTGTGTGTGTGTGTGTGTGTGTGTGTGTGTGTGTGTGAAGTGTGTGTGCGTGTGTGTGTGACGTGTGTGTGTGTGTGTGAAGTGTGTGTGTGTGTTCAGTGTGTGTGTGTGTGTGTGTGACGTGTGTGTGTGTGTGTTCAGTGTGTGTGTGTGTGTGTGACGTGTGTGTTCACAGCGACTCACCCTCTCCCAGGCAGCAGGTAAACTTTAACGAAGGGGTCTGAGTACGCGTTGTTGTCGCGAGGCGCCAGGTTCCTGGCCTGGAGCACGTGCACGATCAGGTTCCCCATCTGCTTGTCGTAGTTAATCTGGAGCTGCAGTCCACACACCAGCGGCACGTTAGCTCACCTTTTATCCATGGACACTTTGACGTGTGTGTGTGTGTGTTAAGTGTGTGTGTGTGTGTGTGTGTGTGTGTGTGTGTGTGTGTGTGTGTGTATGTTTGTGTGTGTGTGTGTGTGTGTGTGTGTGTGTGTGTGTGTGTGTGTGTGTGTATGTTTGTGTGTGTGTGTGTGTGTGTGTGTGTGTGTGTGTGTGTGTGTGTGTGTGTGTGTGTATGTTTGTGTGTGTGTGTGTGTGTGTGTGTGTGTTAAGTGTGTGTGTGTGAATCTAGAATGGCTTGTTTTGCCCCGAGACAGAGTGACGTGATCTAAAGCACTTGACTTGTGTGTGTCTGAACTTCCAGAAGCTGACCTGGATCTCCCCGCTGACAGGGTGGGTCTGGGTCTTCGCCGCCTCCACTGTCTGCAGGGTTGGAGAAACAAAACACATGTAGGTACAGCAGGCGTGTGCTCAATTTACATCTCCAAACATATCTGTGAAATTACATCTCAATCCTTCAGCTAGTAGAGCCCCTCTCCGCTCCTCACCTCTCCTCACCTCACCTCACCTCTCCTCTCCTCTCCTCTCCTCTCCTCACCTGACGTCTCCTCTCCTGTCCTCACCTCTCCTCACCTCTCCTCACCTCTCCTCTCCTCTCCTCTCCTCTCCTCTCCTCTCCTCTCCTCTCCTCTCCTCTCCTCTCCTCTCCTCTCCTCTCCTCTCCTCTCCTCTCCTCTCCTCACCTCTCCTCACCTCTCCTCTCCTCACCTCACCTCTCCTCTCCTCACCTCACCTCACCTCTCCTCACCTCTCCTCACCTCTCCTCACCTCTCCTCACTTCACCTCTCCGCTCCTCACCTCTCCTCACCTCATCTCTCCTCACCTCACCTCACCTCACCTCTCCTCTCCTCTCCTCTCCTCACCTCACCCCACCTCTCCTCACCTCACCCCACCTCTCCTCTCCTCACCTCACCTCACCTCTCCTCTCCTCACCTCATCTCTCACCTTGCTGCTGTGTCGTTTCTTGCTGACGGAGGGCGACCCTGGCTGTCCGGGGCTGGCGACGACGCTGGAGGTGGTGGAGGTGGTTCCTGACAGGCCGTGGGATCCCCTGTCTCCCCCCGCCGGGAGCGAGGAGGAGGAGGTGGTGGTCGGGGGCGGAGCCTGCTGCTGGGACACCTTCTGCAGCTCGGCAGCCAGCTGCTTGGGGTCGACCCCCGGAGACCTGGGGGGCCTGTCGCCTGCAGGGGGCGCACAAGCACCACACACACACAAGCACCACACACACACAGGCACCACACACACACACAAGCACCACACACACACAAGCACACACACACACAGGCACCACACACACACACAAGCACCACACACACACAAGCACCACACACACACAGGCACCACACACACACACAATCACCACACACACACAAGCACCACACACACACAGTCACCACACACACACACAATCACCACACACACACAATCACCACACACACACAGGCACCACACACACACAGTCTCACACACACACATCACACACACACAAGCACCACACACACACAATCACCACACACACACAGTCACCACACACACACATGCTCGCACACACAGCGCTCACACACACAGTCACACACCACACTCACACACACACCACACACACAGTCTCACACACACACAGTCGCACACACACAATCACCACACACACACAAGCACCACACACACACATTCACCACACACACACATGCTCACACACACACATTCTCGCACACACACATGCGCACACACACAATCACCACACACACACAATCACCACACACACACATGCACCACACACACACAGTCGCACACACACACATTCGCTCACACACACACAGTCACACACACACACATGCTCACACACACATGCTCACGCACACACATGCACACACACACACACAGGCACACACACACACACAGTCGCGCACACACACACATGCGCACACACACAGTCGCACACACACACACAAGCGAAAAAAAACATTGTTTTTGTTTTGTTCACAAGCAACAGTCCACACCGACATACCGTACATACATGCAAAGATATAGAAATAAGAATTTAAAAATGAGTTCTAGAGAACCAGGTACCTTTAGTCTGGTCTTGGAAATCCAGATGCTGGGAGGCATCTGAGTCATCCAGCATGTTCAGATCCCTGAGAGAGATAGAGAGAGAGTAGAGAAGAGAAGAAGAGAGAGAGAGAGAAGAGAGAGATGAGAGAGACATGAGATAGCGTCTATATAGAGACATAGCGATAGATAGAGAGGATATGAGCTCTCTCGCTTCTCTCGTCTCGATCTACTAGCTCTATCGCTCTCTCCTCTCTGCTCTATCTCGCGCTCGTCTCTCTCTCTCTCGTCTCGATCTCTCTCTCGCTCTCTCTCGTCTCTCTCTCTCTCTCTCGCTCTCTTTCTCTCGCTCTCCTCTCTCTCTCGCGCTCTCTCTCTCTCTCTCTCTCTCTCCTCTCTCTCTCCCTCTCCTCTCTTTCTCTCTCGCGCTCTCTCTCTCGTCTCTCCTCTCTCTCTGCTCTCTCTCATCGCTCTCTTCTCTCTCTCTCGCCCTCTCCCCTCTCATCTCTCCTCTCTCTCTTTCTACGCTCTACTCTCGCTGATATCATATCGCGTAGCGCAGCGTACTCATAGCTCATACTCCACACCGCGCTAGAATTGTGGAAGTGCCGACTGTATGTGAGGACGAGAGACAGAAGGAGGAGAGATACTCACAGCCTGACGCAGAGCTCAGCCTCCCCACAGAGCTGTCCCACAAGCCCCTGCACCTCCTCGTAGGTCTTCCCTGTGAGGGGAACACCGTTCCACTCCAACACCTGCATTCCTGGACAGCACACAGTCACACGCTCAGGGTCAACACAGTGTTTACTACCACACCAGCTGCTACCAACACACGAGAGGGGGTGAAAAATACATTTTTGGAAGAAGCAGTTTGGCTTTGAGACACTCGGATCGGATGTGGATCTGTGTGTCTGAAATCAAGTTGAACTGGATGTTCCAATGTTAGGTCAAAACCCATGCACAGAAGAAGAGAGGTTTTATTTTACACGTGTCCGTTTGAGGTGGACAGATGTGCTGATGACAAAGCAGTATAGGCGGAGGTCAAACTCTCGTAACAGGAAGTCAAGGAAGTCAAGAAGGGAGATGAATGTGACCCACTGGTTAGAAATAACGGGTGAAATAACACAGGGCACAGAACAGCAAAGCAACCACAGCACACACCTCTCTCGCAGCATCCCACCCCACTCTCGAGGTATCACCCCTGTGATCTTTCTCTCTCACCCACCCCGTCTCTATCTGTCTCACCCTTTCTCTCTCTCGCTCTCTCTCTGTCTCCCCCTCTCTCTCTCTCTGTCTCCCCTCTCCCGCCCTCTCTCTCACTCTCTCTCTCACCTCCTCCTCTCTCTCTCTCTCTCTCTCTCCCCCCCCTCTCTCTCTCCCCCTCTCGCTCTCCACACACCCTCTCTTCAAAAACTACAGAGGTGACCTTGTCTCTTCCGGACGCTCTTCTGCCTGCGCGGGAGATGTTGAGCTGTGTGTGTGTGTGTGTGACACGCAGGCTAGTTTTACACTGGGATTCATCGGCAGTGTGATCAGATATCCTTTCTCTCGTTCACACACACGTATGCAAGCAAACAAATACTATTTACATATACGCACACAAACTCATGGACAATGTACAGACAAATAATATGGCTGGAAGAACGTTATCCCTGAAAACCGTCTCTATCTGACCATCCTCTCTCTCTCTCTCTGTCTCTCTCTGCCCACCTCTACATCACGCCCTGACAGCCGTACAAAGCACCCGGGGACCCTCATCAACCTTAAGTCACCGTGGCCCTGAATGGCCCTTGGTCACCTGACACAGACAGAGAGAGTGTATCGCTGTCCCAAGCCTCCCTCTGCTCGAATCAATACGGCTCATGAAATACCTTTAATTTAATACGCGACACAGCCATCCATCTCTGGGAGAGTGTCAGGGAAAGCTAGCCCAGGGTGAGATCACTGCCAGTAAATCTGGAGACTGATACACAGTGCTTACAGACCACTGATATATATGCTAGGCTGGGGCGATGAATGATATGCTTCACTGGTACGGTAGATTGTGTTCTGAGGGGGTGATGTTTCTTGAATTAAGGGACATTATCTTATACCGTGTGTATCATATTTTCTATCATTTTTTGTTTGATGTTTTCACATCAATTATACCATTTACTTATAATTATATTCAGTCTATGCAACATTTCATAGGACACACTATGTAGAATGTGTCTCTCTGTGAGGGAACAAACGTACCTTCTAGAATCTTCCCAGATTGTTCCGCTGCTCCGCCAGGAAGGACCTTGGCAACGTAGGCTCCGATGTCTCCGTTGCTGCCGGCAACCTCTTTCCCCTCCCCACCACACGGATTCCTAAGCCGTTTCCTGATTGAGAAGAGAATCCAGTTCACACACACCGGTGAGATAAATGAGGGAAACACAGAAAATATCGAAAGATACTGACACAAACACGCAGCACACTATCCATACACACACACACACGACTCACACACACTCACACACGCTCACACACACTCACACACACTCACACACACGCTCACACACACACACGAATGTTGTTCACATGACCAAAAACACACATCGTCAAACAGTCTGTTCTCTGACAGGGGGCCAGTGTTTACTGTTCTTCAATGGAAGGGGCCACTCTGCTTCGTCGCTTCTCTGTCAGACGCGTCGACGCGATCAGGAGCGTGACAAATCACGAAGACAAACGATTCATTCTCAAAGAGACTCATAAGCTGGCTCCTCCTTTGTGGGACGCTCCTTAATTGCATCAAGTAATTTTCCCTGTGAAGGTTACGCCATTTTGAGCGGCGGATGACTGATGAGAGTGGAAAGGCGCCGGAACGACGGAGGTGGAGAGATGTGAGGGTGGAGAGATGTGAGGTGGAGAGATGTGAGGGAGCAGTGTGGGCGATCTGATTCAACGTTATGATTCAGGGTTTATAAATCAGACCAGGATTATCTGCCCGGTTTATGATTTTCTAAATGCGATGTGTTTATTGTTAGCGTTAGCATCGAAAATGCAGTAACTGAAGATTTATCTGATACGATGTTCAACTTATTGTATTCTTAGCCTAACAGTCAATGGGTATTTGATATGATGATCTATACTTAACAATATATACCAACATAAAATGTGACAGAATCCTATGTACATCGTTCATCGTCATTTTTGAAAGAGAACCCAAATCTTTTGTGTGCGAGAACAAACGTAACTGCCAGCTACAGGAAGCCGTTGACCTGACTTATGCAATATGCGGAAGTGATGCGTGGACAATGGTGAATTGAAGTGGGTGTATGCAAGACAAGAAACTAGGAATTTGTTCATCTAGTGAACAGAATGATTTAAATACATGACCGTAAAGAGTCTGTTTTTCTGTAGGTAAGATTCTCCTGTTTTGACTCTGGAAAACAGGCCCAACAGTTAGATATTACATTATACCTGCGAAAGTACAATCCCTGTTTTAATTACCTGATACACTGCGATCCTTGGGGTTTCTCTGCAGTGCGACCCTGGTGTGAGGGAAAGGGGTAGTACAGATCCTTTCCCTGAGAGACAGAAAGGATGGGGTATTAGGAGACGGGGTATTAGGAGACGGGGATGGGACGGGGTATTAGCACGGTTAAACATGAACAGGTGCGTGAACTTTCATGTCCCCCCAAAAACCAAACTGCCAAATCTGTCCCATCCCAGAACATTAGTTTTAACAGCCGCATCTTCAGTTAAAAACAATCCCCAAACCTACACCCCTGGACCACTGGTAACCACAGTGATGTATAAACGATCTGTGGATCAAGTGTTTTCCTTTTGCAAGTTTCATGTCCCCCAAAAAAACAATCTGCCAAATCTGTCCCATCTCACTTTTCATTAAGAATATTACTTTTAACAGCTGCATCTTCAGTTAAAAACAATCCCCCATTTGAAAACAAACCTACACCCCTAGACCACTGGTAACCACAGTGATGTATATACGATCTTTGGATCAAGTGTTTTCCTTTTGCAAGTTTCATGTCCCCCCAAAAACCTGCCAAATCTGTCCCATCCCACTTTTCATTAAGAGCATTAGTTTTAACAGCTGCATCTTCACTTAAAAACAATCCCCCATTTGAAAACAAACATACACCCCTGGACCACTGGTAACCACAGTGATGTATATGTAACGGGTATGTAACGGGTATGTAACGTGGTCTTGCAAGTTCCTTCAGAGGTATCTGGCACTGTTCACTCCCACACCGGGGAGATCGCTCCCCACCGGGAGTCGAACTCGCCACCTCTGGCTTCCCAAGCGCCACCACTACCAACTACGCCAAACAAAAGCTAGCTCTACAATGACGTGGGTGGCTCATTACATACCTGAGGAGTGAGTTTCACCGTACGCATCGCTACATATACGAAAGTGTTTTCCTTTTGCATGTAGAAGGGTAGGGGTACTATCGTGTACCCCCAAAAACCAAACTGCCAAATCCCATCCCACTTTTCATTAAGAACATTACTTTTAACAGCCGCATCTTCAGTTACAAAACAATCCCCCATTTGAAAACAAACCTACACCCCTGAACCACTGGTAACCACGGTGATGTATATACGATCTGGGATCAAATATTTTCCTTTTGCACGTGTATGAAGGGTAGTATTGTGTCACCTGTCTCCTCTCATGGCCGTTCTCAGGTCGTCCGTCTCTCGGCTGATCAAACCAGTCCGTCTCGTCCCGCCGATGGCGATAGGCTTCACACAGGTGAGGAGGGAACCAATCAAATCAAGTCATTTCACCCCATCTGACCTATCCACGAGGAGACACTCTCTGATTGGTGGAAACATGAGCGTGAGGCTCACTCTCTGATTGGTGGAAACATGAGCGTGAGGCTGACTTCCATTTTGTTTAGTATTTAACAATTTTGAAAGTCTACCCTCAAAACATAACACGTTGACACATAGAGGACCAAATCTGGAATGCAGAATTAATGATACAAAAACTGAAAGGGCAATGAGGCCCCCGAGGTAAAAGAGTAGATTTGTTTGGACACTGCTAACATTTGATTTGTAAACCACAGAGAATATGAATGACAAGCTGCTAAATGCTAATGCTAATTTTTAAGCTTCAGGGACAGGGACAACTATCTTTTCAAATGGGCAATTGTGGTTAATGGATTGACTAGTGTACATGAAATGAGAACTAGATGAATGCATATACATGAATTAGTTCAATCTGTAGTTTTTGTTTGTAATTACTTCTCATACTAGTTTGGAAGCAGCAGTTGCATGTCTCACACTCAGCATTTAGTCACCCCAATGTGTCACTATGCAAATAACATTTATAGATTTTATTATTTTTTATGTGTTGATGGGTAAGTGTCAGGGGTGGAGGATATGAACTGATACTCTACCTATATTCTCATTTGAGTCTCGTGGATCTTCTCTGTTCAAAGCCATCATGGAGTCACTGAGGGCTAGAACCAAGGCAAACTGATTTACACCGTGTCGTGCTGCCAAGCAGGACATTGCATGGGTTGGATTGTAGTACAGTTGAATGACAGTTGGAAATGTGGGCAAGGAGATTTTCATATGAGATGATCGTTTTGCTGTTTTTAAAATGTAGAGGCATTGAAAATCATTCGACTTAGTTGGTGGAGAAGAATGCTAAAAACATTTGGCAGGTGATGCTTGTCAGTAGAATATTATCTCACTCTGTAAACACACTAAGTCAACTTGTAATCATGTTTTCATTTGTTTACTTCCTGTACCATAACCAACAAAAAAAACGAAACCTCATAATTTCAAAGACATGCATATTCAAAGACGGGCATGCAAATTATTGTTTTGTATTTATTACACAGCACAACATGCATTTACATAACATGCACTGTCAAACATTTAACAATGTTAATTCTAGAAAGAGAAAGATCTTTCCACTGTTATCTGGTAGACTAACAAGTACAGTTTCATAACTAGATCTGCCTTAATCAACATGACAGTAGCTCAAGTTAATAACTTCTTCGTAGGTGAATTGTCGACTGAGATAAACATTATATGATATATAAATATATAAATTTGTCTGAGTTTGTCCACGTAAAATATCGCAAAGTATTACATGGAAGATGATACAGTATTATTTTCATAAGATTTAGCTGGTCAGGGAGGCACTTATATATATATCATTATGATAAAGCAAGAAGCGTTTTCCTTGCATGGTTTTGACCTGAGCTTTCAGGAGGGATTACACACTTATTGTGGCTCAACACACAAAGGAACTGGTGCGCTTAATAAGCAGGATTTGGAAAAAAAATACGCCAATCCTTTAAGACGTAAAGAATAAAACCTTCATTTCAAGTACGCCAGTTATGAAATACTGTTCATTTGAGATGACAGTATGTCAGAAATGCAGAAATGCAGATTGTGAACAGACACAACTAGAGGCTATACACAGTAACCACACTAATATGTGCGTTCATATAACAGATAACAAAATACTGATACTATCTGAATGTCATGCAAGGACAGCAATACACAGACATGCATGCAGGGCAACAATATTTAAATAAAATTAAGCCCTAAATAACAAACACAAAAAGTAAATGACGAAAAGAAAGACGACATGCATTGAGAGTAAAGAATAAACAACCAAAACTGAGATAAAAGACAACAAACGAAAACAACACAAAGTCTAAAGTGAAGAAAGCCAGTGTCTGACGCATGCAAGAAGTCCCAAACAGGAAACAGGAAACAGGAAGTAGGAAGTGCCCAACAGCGTGACAAGGCAGTTTTTTACCTTCGCCGTCTATGGTGCCCTGAAGGTCGTCCATCATCACGTAGCCCCTCCCCCTTGTCGGCTCCTCCATCAGATGCTGCTGTTGCTGGGTCTCCTGCAGGGAGAGGCAGGAGCCAAACTGATCCCTCGAGTCAGCTGAGATGGGTGGCAGAGGTCCTGCGGATGCCCGGGCCATGCCCATGGGTTGCCCCACAGGACTCAACGGGCTTTCCTCCTCCGAGTTCTGTGCCACGATGGGAATGCGCCCCCGACCCCCTTGCACTATGGGCAGACTGGTCGGCTTGGTGCGACCGGAGGCGGCTGGGTAGCTTGAACCCTCCAGCGACACCTCCCCATCCCGCCTTAGCGAAGAGCTAGAAGGATCTCTCTTGATTGACAGGTCCAGGCCGTACACGGACGTGGGACGGGAGGTCGGACGGGAGCGGCTGCCGCTAGGATAGGCAGAGTCCAGGTTCATGCTCTGGCCCAGGTTGAGAGAACCAGCCAGGTTGGTTCCCAAGGTGGACCCGAGATACTTCTGCTGTTCGGCGATGTTCTTGCGCAGTCCGAATGTGATCTCGTCCTGCATCAGGCGACTGGACCTCGGGGAACTGCCGCTGGAACCCAGGTAGCTGCTGTAGTCCGTCTCCAGGCCACGGCTGTCCTGGACGGATGAGTACTTGGTGGATATCTTGGGCTCCATCTGTGGGGTTTTGTGTTTCTGGTAGAGCATCGAAGCAGGAAGCTGCTTGGCAGCCTGCTTCTCTAGGGTCAGCCGGCTGATGCTGTATTTTTCCGTCTTAGGATAGTGTCTTTGGGAGTAGCTTGACCCTCCGGAACTGGGGGTGTAGTAGTGCTGAGGGAGGCCGGTCAGCTGTTCCAGGCTCTCCGTCCCCCCCCCGCTCCTCCTGAACTCCTGCTTCAGTTGCTGCTTCAACAGCTTCAGCTCGTACGGCTCCTCCATGGCGTCCTCTTCGTCGGGCGTCTTCCCATACGTATGCAGCCTGGAGGTGGAGCCCAGGTAGTCCGTCGAGCCCAGATCGGCCGCGCTTCTCCGCAGAAGCCTCTCCGCCTTGGCTAGCTCCTTCTCGGCCAGGCTGTACGACGAGGAAGCCAGGCTGGTGGAGCTCTTGGCCAGCTCGGCTGCGTCCTCCAGGAGGACGTAGCTCCTGGGTGTGTGATGATCCATGTCGGTGTAAAAGGAATCAGAGACGTTGGACATTGGGCTGCCCGCCATGCTACCCCCTTCCAGGGCCCGCAGGTCCAAGTGGTTGCCATACTTGTCGTACCTCACCCCCAAGTAGGAGGAGGACGTGGGGTCGGGCTGACGGCTGATGACGTCGTAAGCGGAGGCCATCTTGGTGGCGTCGAGCTCGGAGAGAAGGGCAGCTTGTCGCGCTGCCTTCTGCTGGAGGAGGAGCATCTGGTGGTATCTCTCCTGCTGGGAGCTGGAGAGGGAGGGGACGGACGAGTAGAGGGACTGGGATTGGTAGGACTGGGGGGCTTGGTAGAGGGACTGCTGCTGGTACATCGTCTGGCTCTGGGAGTACTGGTACTGGGAGTACTTGCTGTAGTCGTGTGTAGTCTGCGGTGGGACGAATTCCTCCAATTCGGACTGTGGTGCCGTCCTGGGACGCTCCAGCCCGTGACTTCCATCCTCCTCGACCCCGCTGACCCCTCGGCTCCCCCGCGTCTCCCGGATGTTGCTAACCTCGCTGTCCGACATGTAGTCGCGGTCTTCAGCCACGCTCTGCAGATACGCCCTCTCCCTCTTCTCCCTCTCCTTCAGCAGGACGTCTTTCCTCCGGTTGATTCCCATCTCCAGGTACCTCAGCTTGGCGTCGATCTCCTTCTCTTCCTCGTCCAGCTCCGCCTGTTTGTGACGAAGCTTGGAAGACTCCCGCTCCACCAGGTTGAGCTCTCGATCGATGTCCTGGAGGATCTTGGCTCGCGCCATGTTGGAGTTGCGGCACATGCGCCGACGTGCCGAGCCGGTGCTGTAGCCGGGCTGACCGGCGGACGTCGACTCGTCTTCGGAAGGTGGGTTTGGGAGGGTTCTCTTCACCTTCTTCTGAGTTCCTGTTGGCGTGCTGCCTGATGAACTCTTTCCCTGTGGAAAATAACAAATTATACAAGTTAGACTAATAAGTTGTATAACGTGGTACTTTTCATTTCACTTGAATAACCTCAGCTGGCCCTTTGACTGGAAATATAAAAAAAAGAAGTAGAAAACACGAGTGATTTGTACAAACCAAGGATTATGCTTAGCTGAAAATGGCCTCAACACCAGCTATTTATTTTACTAGTGCACAGTGCCCCTGATGCAGGTGATTAAGATGTCGGTGACACACATATTTCTGGAATTATAGATTGAATAATATTATGATTAATTATGAGGTTGGTGAGGAAAACCCTGTAGTTAATGGCCTTGTAGTTGTAGAATATGGTCATGCATGATAAGTCATTAATAAGGGCTAACTAAGGACTAATAAAGAGTCAAGTTGCTACTAAGTTGCCATGGTAATAAGCAACTAGTAAAGGGGGAATATGTGTACCTTAACATAAAGTGTTACTGTACATTCCTATGTGATGCACTACACAAAAATGTGCCTTCTTAGGGGAAGCCACAAAATATGTAATTTATTCAGATAAACCTCCATGGATGTGTGGTGGCTCGATATTTTCTTGCAAGCTAAGCTTTTTGCCCTCCGATCTTCATGCGTATATGAGGTGCTTCTCAACGAACCGCTCAGACAGATAAGTGTTCTTATATCCTGAGAGGAGCAGAGGGAAAACTGCTACTGTCGTATAACGAGAATTCATTAATTCAATTAATCTAATCCTACAGTGTCATGATAGGTTTTCTTTTAATTGATAGAGATACTACCCCAAACAATGGCGTGCCCGTTCCAATACGTATTCCCACTATTATCAGAATTATTTTAATAGGTATATAGATAGGTATGGAGGAGTGTGTGTGTGTGTGTGTGTGTGTGTGTGTGTGTGTGTGTGTGTGTGTGTGTGTGTGTGAGTGTGTGAGAGAGTGTGTGTGTGTGAGTGTGTGTGTCTGTGTGTGTGTGTGAGAGAGACTATTATCCCACTATTTGTTGACTTACAGAGTAACCTTCTCCAAACTGGTTAGATGCTCTCTCCTCTCCGGTGGGGCTCATGGACAGGGATCGATGCATGACCTTCGACGACCTTGGGCTCGCAGGAGAGACGTCGTTGCTCCCTCTTATCCTCTGAGGACTGGTGTCACCTAGCGATTTCTCATAGGACACAAACTCCAAAGATTTGCTGGGGGATACGCAAGGAGATATGGGGGAGTAGAGAACTTTGGGAGATTTGGGAGGGGCTTGAAGGTGTGGAGACGTGCCTATCTCTAAGGGGGCGAGTCTTCTCTGAGGGGAAGTTCTCTCCGAGTCTGACAGCTCCATTCTCGTGTCCATTCTGACGTTTCCCTCTTCGTCAGTCTGTATGGAGATCTCAGCATGGGCCTGGATAGACATGTCGGACTGTCCCCCTCTCTCTCCCCGGGACGTGCGAGGCCTGCTCCGTCTCCCCCTCGCCGGCACCTCCCACTCCTCCTGGTCCTCGTCGTCCGTCTGCACGCAGCTGTCCACGCTCTTCTTCACCGTCCTCTTCTTCCTCCCCGCCGTGTAGGCCTTCTCGACCGCCCCGTCTTCCTCGTCCGTCTGAACCCCGCTGTCCATGATCTTGCGGGACAACTCCGTGCCGTCCGGCCCCAGGATGATGGCCTCTTGCTGGCCGTGACCCAGGGTATCGGCCCCTGGATACATCTTAATGAACCTCTGTTCCTCCAGCTGCTGCCTGAGTTGCTCCTGCAGCCTTTGGATTTGCTCCAGCTGCTGCTGCTGCTGGGCGTAGGTCTCCTTCTGCATCATTAGATGAGCCTGGCGTTCCTCCTCCTGCTGGCAGAGGATCTGCTGCTTCATCGACTGCAGCTCCTCCAGCTCCTTCTGCACCAGAACCTGCTCCTGCTCACGGAAGCGCTGGATCTCCTGCCTCTCCCACTCCAGCTCCTCCGCCAGCCGCTGTTGCTTCATCTTCTCCACCTCCAGCATCTCCCGCTCCATCTGATACTGGCCGTCCCCGGGAACCATGGGGGAGGAGAGTGCCTCTAGGGAGGCCGCGATGGCCTCCAGGGACGCCTCAGTGTAAGAGTCCAGAGCCAGAGAGGTTGCGGCGGAGACGTTGTGTTTGTAAATCTCCAGGTTGAGGGGAGCGTTGCTCTGCTCGTCTGCCGACGTGATGGAGAGGGTAGAGAGGAAGCTGTGGGATCTGGTGAGGGGCTGGTTTTGGAGGTCCGACAGGGACGGCATGGTGTCGCTGGTGTGCATCCCTGACTGGGCGTTGTAGGTGGTGCTGAAGATGGAACCAGGCTGGGTGGTGATGATGACGTAGGTGGAGGGGATTGGTGCGGCCACCGAAGAGTAAACCACGCCATTTGACGACCTCAAGACACTGCTCGTTCCAAAGAGTGTCCCTGTAGAACCTGTTACGCTGGCTTGGGAGTAAGGAGGGATTGTCATCCCAGAGTACGCTCCTTTCTTAGAGTAGTCAACAGCTTCTCCTGTCAAAGGCAAAAAAAATACAATTGAATCCATAGACCTCATTACGTAAAGGGTAAAATAGCTCACAAAAAGCCATGCTCCATCCAAATGAGGAAAGCAACCACAACAAAAAGAATGGATGAAAAGTCCAGCCTTGCAAGATGAGGAGTGAAGCCAGAACGACAGGAAGTGATGTCAAGCCAGAACGACAGGAAGTGATGTCAAGCAAGAACGACAGGAAGTGATGTCAAACCAGAACGACAGGAAGCATGCAGTACGTACATTTGTTCATGAAAATGTGATGGAAGAGCGGGAAAATGAAATGTCCATGCAAACAACTTATATGGAAAGAAAGAAGACAACAAAAAAAAGACAAAAATGATCACAAAACTGACACACTTATTGGCCGTGAATAAGTGGAAGAAATTCAAAGTGATATCTTAGGGAAAGGTCTGCGATATCGCTGCACTGACCTGCATCGGATATCTTCGCTGATGTCAGGTCAACTGCACCTTCAGTGGTGCCATTGAAATTATAACTGTTCTTACTTTTGTAGACAAAAAGGCCAGCCTCGGCCAGGTTAGTGTCTGACATCGACGGTTTGATCCCGCCAAACCCTCTCATTCCATACGGCGTACGATCATACTGATAATGATCATCCCGGTATCCGAAGCGGTCCTCGGGTAAAGGTGTGGTCGCCTGCTGCGTGGTGCAGCTGCCGGTGAACGGGAGCGTGTAGACGACATTGCAGCAAACGGCTCTCCTTCCAGCCGTGAGGTCCACCGGTTTCCCATCGTCCTCCGCGATCACAGCCGTGACGACGTCCACAGAGGAAGGATCGATCGACACCACCGTGTTGAAAGGTTTTACCGTGCTGAGGTCCACCGCCCCTGCTACTGTGGACGTGCCACTGGTTAGGCCATTGGCGACACATGAGGGAGTGGGAGTTGGGGCGATGGTGACCGGCGGAGGCTGGAAGGTTCCACCTCCTGTGCTCGATCCAATGGAGAGGTTTATGGGGATCTCCGCGTTGGCGCTGGTGGAGGGTTGAGAATCGATGGGCCGGTAAACGATTTGAGAAACCGGCTCGAATGCTTTGATTTTTGTGAGCTGAAGAGGCACGCAGGAGGGTGCTTCGGTGGTCTCTACATTCTCGTAACGTTGTATGGTCGCCGCGCACGTTACTATGGTGATGCTGTCCGTCACTATGGAAACTGTGGACTCGGCACTGAGGTTGACAACCGATGACTGCACTGCGGTCGTGGGACGAACACCAATGTCTGGTACCAAGGACTGACGTCTTATCTCGGGGCCGGCGGACAGATCTACGCCGTTCATGGATGATTCAGGATCCTCTTTCATCGTGCGAAGATCGACTACTTCTCCTGGCTGGTAGCCGTGTGTAGTGTGGGTCTGTTGCGGTTTGGGTTTCTCCAACGAGATGGGAACGCCGGTTGCTCTGGGGGCGGCCGTGGGAGCCGGGGATCTTTCATGCACCACGGACACAGTTGTTCTTTGGACTTCTGTCGTTACTACTTGAGAAAGGGCCTGAGCTGAAGCCGATATGGCCTCAATCATATGACAGGAGCTCGACACAACACTCTCTGGTCCACATATCTCTTGGCTTTCCATGGACTCGGTGATTCGAGTGTATGCCAAGGGCACCCTGGTTGTTTGAGGGGGAGGTGGCTGTGGATACTGCTGCGATTGATGTTGGGCTAGTCTTAAAGGAGATACTGGGCCTGGACTTGATGGGGCCTGGGTTGTGAAGCCCTCGACTGGAGAGCTGGGCTGGGATGGCAGAGTGATGACCACATACGTGTCATGGAGGTTGCTGGCGTATCTGGGGGAGGAGGGGGACTTTGGTGAGGCGTAACTCGGCCTTTCAAAGGGGCTCAGATTCAAGGCCATGTCAGAAGAGCCTGTCGGGAGCACAGTAGGTCTTGGTGGATATGTGACATGGGCCGGGGAGGTTGGCTGAGAACCTGGTTTTGGTGCAACAGGTGGTTTTCCACCATCGCCTGGCCTGTGGCTATACCCTATACTAGCAGGGATGGAGGAAGGCTTTGGAGGAACTGGAGGAGGAACGTGGGGCTTGTACGTAGGCTGACTTGCTAACCCTGCTTGTCCTGTTGTCATGGCCACAGCTTCGTACCTGACTGGGGTCGATGAAGCTTGCGGTGGAAGGGGAACAGGAGGTTTCCTTGGGTAAACGTTTGGTTTGGGTAGGGTGGGAGGCGGCAGTGGTGGAGGGATGGGGACGTCCGCGTTTTCCTGAGACAGAGCCCTGCGGAGGACGGCTGGTTTTGGAGGTAAAGGAGGGGCAGTGGACACGATGCTGGGCACAGTGGGTGTGTACTGTGGTACGGTGGGTAAAGGTGATACACTGGAATCTACGGGGGCAGCTGGTTTTGGGACCATGTTTGGAGTCACAGATTGGACACCGGAGAGGTCTATGGCTTCGGGATGGCTAATCTCCACTCGCTGCTCCACCTCTGATGCCGACACTATGGCGTGCGGTTGGTTGGACCTAGTTGCCGGAGGGACCTCGCAAACAACCGCTGTGGGATCTTCAGTCACTGAAGGTGTCCGATCAGCTTCAGGAACATCAGCTTTCGGCTCGTCCTGCATCTTGGCTGCACTGCATTCTTCATCAGATCCCTCCTCTCCAGACGAACATTGCGTCACCCTGAGGTCTGGAATGGGCTGGAGAGCCCTTCTAGGTAGAGCTTTGTCAGCCTCAAGACTAGGAAGAGCCCCCTCTGCTGGGGGAACGTCAGTCTGCTGGGTTGGGCTGAGTCCAGGAGTCAGCGCTTTCTTCATGAGCTCTTCATAAGTAGCTTCTGCGTCTAAGAGGGGTTTCCCATCCTTACCTATGGAAACCGTAGCGCTAGCAGAGGTGCTACTGTCGGCCGGTTGCAATATGATCGTAGGTTTTGGCCTCTCCGACACAGGCTGTGTTTGTTGGAATTCTTGTTCCAACTGCATGAATTCTTTCCTCTTCTGCATCATGTCTACGTAAACCTCATCTGGCGATCTGAGTTTTTTGGGAGAAGCTGGAACTGAGATCTTCTCAGGATTCTGCTGCTGAGTTTTTGATCCATCAACAAGGGACTCGTAGGCGTAGTCTTCAATGAGCATACCTCCGTAAAGGGACTCTTTCCCTGGAGGGATCTCAACCTTTTCAGCCGTAGGGGACTTAGCCTTTAGCATGATCTCTTCATAAGTCTCATCGGCGGTTTTCAGTTGTTTTTTCTGAGTGGCGTCCTGTCCGTCTTTGTCGTCCGTTGGTGAGTACAGGGACATCGATGTGGGAAGCGTGTACACTTTCTGGACAGCTACAATCTTCTCCGCCTTTATTTCAAATCCTTCCGGCTCTGACTCAATGCTGGGGGAGAAATCTGAGCAGGAGGAACGTCTGATCTCCTCCATTTCGGCCTCTTGTCTCAACTCCTCCGTTGGAGACGCATCCTCGATGGGGGAGAGGTTGCTCGGAGGCGTTTTAGGACGCTCTCGTCTCCTCTGCGCTCGTATTTCTTCTTTGTCTTTCTTGGATTTCTTCCCCGAGCCTTTCTGCTTCTCCTGCTCCCTGAGTAGCTCCTCCTCCTCGCGAAGCTCTTCTTCTTCTGAGGAATCCTCGATGGTAGGCAGGATCTGGCCAGGCTGTCTGTGTTTGGCTTTCCTGTGCTGTTTGCCCTCGCCGGAGCGTGCGTGGCTGGGGCTGCTGTCGCTGTCGTCGTCCAGAGAGGAGAGCGACGTCGGGGACGTCCCTGGAGTGAAGCTGGAGGCATGGAGGCTGGAGGAACCGTCACCTCTGGATCGGTCATCTGGCGAATCCGTCAAGTTGTCCATTTCCAGTTCGCCGTCATCTCTTGGTATTCCGGGTACACTTACCGGGTAACTGGTTGTGTTGAGCTCGATGGTTCTGAATTTACGTACGCCCATGCCACCTTCCTGCTCAGTTCCCTCATCCTTCCCAGTGTCCTCAGGAGCGTCAGGAGCGTCTAGCGAGGTGCCGATTTTCTTGATCTCGTCGTCGTCAGGGCTGATGGTACTGTTTTTGAGGAGGCGCCGGGCTTTTCCTGACGCGCTCCTCTCCAAACTTCCTCTCTGGTCTTCGTTACGTTTCTTTTCCTGATCTCGGATCTTTCGCCGGATCAGGTTCTCTTCGTCGGACGGAGAGGCGTCTTCGTTCTCGCTCATCTCCATGATCTGTTTCCGTATGAAGTCTTCCTCGTCCCCGGAAACGGGGCTGTCTTTACCCACGCTCTCGCTGCTGTCCTCCAGCGAGTCGCCTCTGAGGTCCATCGGCACGAGCAGTTTTTTCTTAGGGGCGTCTGATTCTTTTTTCTCCGAGAGCTCCCTGTCGTCCTCGGAGCTGGGGGACTCTGCGATCGGCAGCACTTCCAGTTTGCGTCTGCCCTTGAGTGAATCCGTGAGTTTTTCAGAGTCGTCCTTTGGTTGCGTCGGTTCTTTAGTCTGGGCCTCCAGTATGGGGAGGACAGAGCTCTCCAGCTTGGCCAGATCTGACGGACTGGTGGGGCTGCTCTCCTTTGTGGCGAGGTCTTTGTCTCCGGGCTCTTTCTGCGTCCCCTTAGCCTTTGGAAAAGGGGCGTAAGATAGATCATTAGAAATGTATTTTTAAACATACAACATAACTACAGTACAGTGTGTGTGAGAGGTGAATATGAAATGTGATGATGAACGTGCAGAAGGTAGGGGGGAATCAGACTTCACACTGTCTCTAAATCCACTAGAGTACCACTAAAACAAACAGTGTAACTAATAAGTTTGTAAATTATCTAAACAGTCATGGAGACTGGAGATACCTTAGGGAATAGTTTCTGATGTACTGTAGACACTAGACCACTACAGTTTCTGCATTCTACTGTTACCTCTCCATCTGCATCCACTCCACTGCATACTGGTTGAACTTCAGGTTTTATTTTCTCCTCAAGTTCAGGACATGACTTGTCACCCTTCCGGACTGTGTCCTGCTCACTATCTAGAGGGGCTGGGAAGGTCAGCTCTACTACTGGGGTTGGGTCTGAAGGAACACTACTGGCTTCACATTCATCCTTTGATATTTTAGTTTCCTCAGATTTATTTTCATCCTTCAATTCTTTATCAATGCTGTCCTTTTCATTAATGTCAATTTTACCTCGTGTACAAGCTCCTGTTTTCCCCCAGTGGCGGGCTGTGATTCAACTTGTTTGTTTATGACTGACAGAGCACTCTCAGATACTGAAGGAGATTGCACTGAGTCACCCTCTTTAGATAACACCTCCTTTGCAACTTCTGATACTTTCTTATCATCGCCTGAAGAAGAAGTTCTCTCTCTCTCAGCTACAGACATTTCCTGTTTATTTTTAGCTATGTCATCTGGCTTTGGTTCAAGTTCTGACTCTCTCTGCGTGGGTTTGTCTTCAGCGACCATCTCAGGGGTTTGGGGCTCACTGCTAGCAGCTAAAGCTTGGGGCTCACTGCTAGCAGCTAATGCTAACACGGACCCTACATCTTGTGCTTGCTCTTCAATTTTGACCTTTTCCTCCTCATTAAATCCACAACCCAAAGGTTGAGAAGACTCAACAGATGTATTATCTGCCGCTGGCTCTAGTTTGACTTTCGTGTCGATGGATTTCTGGATTTCCTCTGTGTTAGCTCCACTGTCTGCATTTACCTCAGGTTTCAGTTGATTCTTGTCTACCTCAGGTGGTGCAACATCTTGGGCCAGAGGAGAGGCTAAGTCAAATTTGGGGGATTGTGTCCCAGGTTCTACCTCCATTGGCCTAACATCAGGGACTATTTCTTCAGTGGCCAGAACTGTAGATACTGAATCCTCAGCTACAACAGGTTTGGAGTCTTCCTTCTCTGCCTCTCTCTCAGGACTGCCTCTCTCCGAGTCAGCAACAGGAGCCGCTGGAACCGACTCTGCCAGTTTGATTACAACAGCGTTCTCTTTCTCTACCTTCTCAGGAGGGCCGCTGTCTACAGTCGCAGAAGGCTTCTCCTCAACTTGCGCCGGTGGAGTTGGATCTACCTTACTGTCAGCTACTTCCTTGTTAACTACAGGGGGACATGAACTTTCAGGAGTTTTTTGAGCCGACTCTACTGGTTGTGGCTCTATGTTTTGAGGTTCTGGCTCTGGCTGTAGCTGTGTTGGTTTAGGAGACGGAGGCGCCTCTTCAACAGGGCCAGACTTTTCTGACACCTCTGTCAGAGGGACAGGAGCCTCCTTTTGAATATCTATCATTTCCGAGATTGGCTCTGGTTCTGCCTTGGTTTCTACTGCGGTAACCTTCTCCTTTTCCCCTGCTACACCTGAAGGTTCGGTCTCATTTTTCAAAGCAGAGGCGGCGCTGTCATTTAGAGCGGCGTTGTGTTCCGTAGTCTCTATGGAGACGGCTGTTTTCTCCTGCTCTATAACCTCGAGGGGAACGGGCGGTGGTTCCTCAACCTTGGGTGAGTCAGCAAGTGCTGCTTCTGTACTTCCTGCTTTCTCTCCTGACTCCTTCTCTCCCTGCTCAGTGACTACAGGAGCTGGCGGTTCAGGCTCAGGCTCTGTAGGTTGGTCAGGGACAGTAGAGACAGTAGAGACTATCTCTAGGGGCAAGATTTCCTCTGCCTTTACTACCTCAGCGGGAATTTCCGGAACCTTTCCGAGAACAGGCTCCTCTTTCTCGCTAACTTGAGCAGGGACAACCTCGTCCACTTTTTGTGGTTCTAGCTCAAACTCTTTCTCTGGCACAGCGGCCTTCGCAGAGACAACGTTTTCCTGTTCTGCAACTGCAACAGGAGTGGAAGGAGGTTCCTCTGCTTTGGGTGGTTCAGTAAACTCTACCTCGTTAGTTACAGCTTTCTGTCCTGAGTCCTTCTCATCCTGCTCAGTGACTATAGGAGGTGGAAGTTCAGGTTCAGACTCTCTAGGTGTTTCGGGAAAAATAAAGGTGTCTTGTTTGATCTCTTGTGGTACAATTGCCTCGGCCTCCGCTACCTCAACTGCTGCATCTGGAACCTTCTCTAGAACAGGCTCCTCCTTCTCACTACCTACAGGGGGCGCCTGTGAGCTGTTCTCTCCTTCAGCCACTAACTCAACTACTCCTTTGTTTTCATCTGGTTCTGGTGCTGCCTCACTGAGCCCAGTTGCCTCCTCTGGTCCTTCGTTGACACGAGGCTGCTCCTGTGGAACCTCCACAGGTGGTACCTCCACAGGTGGTACCTCCACAGGGGGGTGTTCCTGTGGAACCTCCACAGGTTGTACCTCCACAGGGGGGTGTTCCTGTGGAACCTCCACAGGTTGTACCTCCACAGGGGGGTGTTCCTGTGGAACCTCCACAGGTTGTACCTCCACAGGATGTTGTTCCTGTGGAACCTCCACAGGTGTTACCTCCACAGGGGGTTGTTCCTGTGGAACCTCCACAGAGGGAGCAGTGACAGGTTCTTCTAACATCTCAGCCTTCTCTGGTTCTTTCGACTCTGTCTTCTCCTCAAGAGGGCTGTCAGAGGGACGGGGAACATGCTCTGATGGGATGGGTGTAGCCTCCGCTACGACAGACGCAGTGTCTATCGTCTCGGGCTGGGAGGGTTCGGGTACTACCTTGGGATCGGGAAGGTGCGGGGTCTCCTCTACAGCTGCTGCCTCTGCCTCGGGTTTGCCTTCCACTGCCTCCGGAGTGGCACGAGGCATGGAGGCAGTTCTGGTTAAACCTTTGGCAGGGGAGGCAGGAGCTGGGGCAGGGGAGGCAGGAGGGATGTGGAGGGGCGGGGGCGGTTGCTTCTTGGTCGGAGAGGCCATGGGCGGAGTGGTCATGTCCGCCGTCTGGGCGGAGAGGGCTCTTTGGGTCTGGCAGTTGAGGCAAAGCCATTCTTTCTGTAAGAAGAAGAAGAAAAAAGACAAGGTAAGATACTGGTAACGTTTTACTGGTATTTGTGTTTGCAGCTGGTACATAGTTTGGACATGAGTGTTAAAAATAGAACAAGAGACGTCACGTTTCCTGTTAAAACAGCTATGAGGCAAACGTACACTGACTTGTATACGTCTGTTTTACAGGTCACTATGACAAGGAGCCGGAGTAACTTAATCTATTTCAGGAGAGCTTTTCACATTTATGTAACTTAGGAGATAGGCCATGTATAATGCATGATAACGGGCCAAAGGGTTTACCAGTGCATGTTAGAGAGACAGGCGGGGCAGCCATTTCAGACATGTCCAGACATGTCCAGTACATCTGTATATAGAGGATAATGTATTGACCAGAACCGACTATACTAATAATATCCAGGCCCCCAAGTCCAACCCCCTAAACTGTTTAATGTTTTACATTTACTAACCACAATAGGGAGAATCTTACAGATTCTGTAAACACGATTTGGAACTGATTAAATCTTCCAGTTGACAGAGTGCAAAAGCACGCAATTAAACACAGTTTTCTGGAAGCATTTTTACTCTGAAAGTGCAATGACTTTATCATCATTTATCCTGTCCACTTGGGAATAAAGCATCCAGAAATAATTAGTGCTTTTTCAGCTTAGCAACGAGGCAACACACCATTACGATTACAGCTGTTCACATCTGGCCCCAGAGGACCGCTGATTCAGCCTTGTCATGGTTATCTTATCAATGTTTCACATTCTTTGACACTCACTTGAACAAGCATTAAATAAACACATCATCTGCCCCACTGAGAATTGCAATTTGAGGGTAATTTTAATGGAATGAGGTGATTCAACATGCAGCATTAGCAATTACTGTAAGGTAGCTCTACAAAACTGCTACGGCTACTGAAAACTAGTTTCTAACATCATAAGGGTTTCTAGACAAGATCCAAAGCGCACACACACACACACACACACACACACACACACACACACACACCACACACACACACACACACACACACACACACACACACACACACAGGTCCCAGAGTGGGTAGACAGCCTCGGCTTCTCCATCTCTGACGCAGGACCAAGTCCATGTTTCCCAAAACACAATGCCGTGCTTCACAGCGCTGTGATGTAACCTTGAACGGTGGTGCTGGTGTTAGATCTGGCCCATAGATCATAGATGGGCAGACAGACAGACAGGGACAGACAAGTAGATAGATAGATGGGGCAATGCTAAGTCACACTAAGGGAACTGTGGGGGTGTTGAGAACAAGAGGCAGCAAGCAGGGATGAGTGAGAGAGACAGAACGAGAAGAGAGAGCGAGAGAGAGAGAGAGAGAGAGAGAGAGAGAGAGAGCAAGCAGGGATGTGTGAGAGAGACAGAACGAGAGAGAGATAGATAGAGAGAAGAGAGAGAGAAGATGAGAGAGAAGAGATAGAGAGATAAGAGAGAGAGATAGAGACGAGAGAGAGAGACTAGATAGAGAGGCAGCAAGCAGGGATTAGTGAGTGAGACAGAACGATAACGATAGTCGAGAGCAGAGATAGAGATAGAGAGCTAGTAGAGATATAGAAGAGAGAGTAGCTAGATGGTGGGTGGGGGGGAGACAAGGCACTGTAAGTAGAGCGTGAATCTGTACACACAGTCTGTCTGGAAAGACACGCCCCCACTGAGACGGGCACGCCTGTAAACACAGCAGGGGTGGGGCGTGTTCACCGTTCAGCCAGGGGAAACACCTCCAATGGAATATGGGTTTTGCATTGATTAGAGTTTTGAACGGCTTCATCGTGAATCACTGTCACGAGACAGAGACAGAGACAGAGACAGAGACAGAGACAGAGACAGAGAGAGAGAGAGAGAGAGACAGAGAGAGAGAGAGACAGAGACAGAGACAGAGACAGAGACAGAGACAGAGACAGAGACAGAGACAGAGACAGAGAGACAGAGAGACATAGAGAGAGAGACAGAGAGACAGAGAGACAGAGACAGAGACAGAGACAGAGACAGAGAGAGAGAGAGAGAGAGAGAGAGAGAGAGACAGAGAGAGAGACAGAGACAGAGACAGAGACAGAGACAGAGACAGAGACAGAGACAGAGAGACAGAGACAGAGACAGAGACAGAGACAGAGACATAGACAGAGACAGAGAGAGAGAGAGAGAGAGAGAGAGAGAGACAGAGAGAGAGAGAGAGAGAGAGAGAGAGATAGAGAGAGAGAGACAGAGACAGAGACAGAGACAGAGACAGAGACAGAGACAGAGACAGAGACAGAGACAGAGACAGAGACAGAGACAGAGACAGAGACAGAGACAGAGACAGAGACAGAGACAGAGACAGAGACAGAGAACAGAGAGACAGAGACAGAGACAGAGACAGAGACAGAGACAGAGACAGAGACAGAGACAGAGACAGAGACAGAGACAGAGACAGAGACAGAGAGAGAGAGAGACAGAGACATAGACAGAGAGAGAGAAGAGAGAGAGAGAGAGAGAGAGAGAGAGAGAGAGAGATAGAGAGAGATAGAGAGATAGAGAGAGAGAGAGATCGCTATACTCGATCTAGACTCTCTCTCTCTGAGATCAGATCGACTATCAGTCCGACGATCAGAGACCTAGTACTAGTCCTTCACGCTCGACTGCTCGATCTATTACACACCATGAGATAGACTACTGCGAGAGATGCCCAGTGATAAGGAATAATGAGAATCTAGCCAGCCAGCCAGGATGTCAGTTAGCCAGCAAGCCGGCCAGACAGTCAGCCAATCACCCTCTGTTAAGTTGACACAGGGCCACTCATGGCCTTGTCATCGCTGACGTTATCACAAATCACAAACCAGGCCCCCTGGAAGTCCTCCACAATAAACAGATACACACACACACAAACACTTGCTTTCCATGCACTCTGTTTTGGAGGATTTCACCTCATCCAGACAGGAAGCAAGAATCCTCCTTCATATACTACATGATGGAACCTCTCTCTCCCCCTCTCTCTCTGTAGATCTTAGTCTCTCTCTCTCTCTCTCTATACAACATCCACACCACCAGCTAGTGTGGTGAGAGGTTCCCAAAGCAGCGTTCACACACAAAGGGGGACTGCAGGGGCTCATGTCACACACACACACACTAGTGTGTATACACACACACATACACACAGACATACACACTTGTGTCCACACACACAAAGGCAAGTCTTTGACAACTTCAAATTCAAAAGAGTGGAAATACTTCCAACGTCTTCCTAGACAAGTGAAAAACTCTCAAGGACACTAGAATCAGAATCAGAATTGGTTTTTTATTCGCCATGAAGTTTGCACAACAAGGAATTTACTTTGGCAGGAAAGAGCCCACCATGGCAGCCATTTTTAGGCGCCAATTATAGAAAGTTACAGCATAACATGAGGAGAGGATTGTTGACCAGAAAAGTGGAAACT
>CAEFZP010002754.1:240000-249387 GCA_903064625.1 Mallotus villosus | reverse complement strand
CTTAACTAGACACACCTGCCACCAATCAAGGATTGATGGCTAGGCTACACCAAACGAACACTAAGACTCACAAAAAGACTATGGACAAAATTAAACAAACAATATTCAACCCAAAAGGGGGTGAATACTAAACAAAACAGACAATAAACTACTAACAATAGCTAAACAAATAAGACACACTAAACAAACAAGGAGCTAAACAGAAAACAGGATAAACTACACAAACACAAGACAAAGGCCCACAGGGGGACCGGAAAAGTACTGGCCTTGGAGGCACTCACCTGGCCTAGCACTGGGCTAGGCCAGTGGAAGAATGTAAATTTCCGGTGAGTGACTCCTCCTCCAGCACTGGCTCCGGTAACCGTCTGTGGACCTGTGAACAAAACAGAAACAGAAATCAGAAACAAGGACAACACCAAACAAACTCAAATAATAGGACAACTGAAAGCAAAGGGTAACGCCCACCGGCCGGCTGATCGCTTCTCAACTAAAAGGGCGGGAAAACGCCCCCGGCAGACAGGGCTCCGCGCGCACCCCCTTTTCACCCCGTTTTTGGGACCCCCAAAAAAACCCAAGCCCAAACCCCTCTCCCCCCAACCTCAATCCTTCTCTCCTCAATCCTACTTTCCCTACCTACCTACCTCCCTTTTTCCTTTGACACGCTTAGAAAGAGTGCACCCTTCCCGGAGGCGCTGCAATACCGGGGCGATGCGCGGAGCGGACGGAGCGAGCCCCTGTTCTGACTCCCTGTTGCAAAAATTCGTTTAAAAATGTTGTCCTCGCATGGAGGACATATCAGATATTAAACTGATAAGAACAGATTTTTTATTTTTTCTTCAAAAAACCCTTACCCTAACCCTAACCCATCCAACGGTTAGAAAAAACATATGCAGACACACTCAAAACAAACAAACATACACCTCAACAACACATATCCAAAAACATTACATCACAACCAGTCCCATCTAACATCACACACATAGTCCCTAGCACTAAACCACACTCAAAACACCCTATAACACACACACCCAGCAACACTACATCACGCACAGCACGTCCAACTGACAACATTCCACAATCTACATCACACATAACTGACAACACAGCATCACTCTCACCCCCTCAACACACTCATATCATACACACAGCAAACTACATTACAACACATACTCTCCTCACAACTACCTACACCACACATAGACACCAACACAACACATACAGATACGCCACAACTACTGATTAGTACACACACAGATAGTGCACCCATTTCTACCACACACTCACCCACTTCACACTCACCCATTACACATACAGACACGCAACAACTACGGATTAGTACACACACAGACAGCGCACCCATTTCCACCACACACTCACCCACTCCACACTCACCCACCTCTGCACCACACATAACTGACAGCACTGCATCACCTTCACCCCCTCATCACACACATATAGCACACACAGCAAACAACACTACAACACATACACTCTCCTCACCATTACCTACACCACACATAGACACCAACACAACACATACAGACACAAAACTACTGATGAGTACACACATTGATTACACCACCATTACACCACCATCACGTGGACATACTCAAGAACCACGGGTCATCCCACAGTCAGCTCCACCAATGCACAGAGCAGCAGTCACCCAACACCCACCCCGGCAGATTGTCCAGTCCACCACCTTGCCTCCATCACAATTTCTTATAACAAATGCACCCACACATCGAATAATTCATGAACACATAGAAATACCCACCTCACAAGACATCGCACCCACCCCACTCCCCAACATACAGACATCCCCAGAAATTCCACCCCTCCCTAGGAACCCTCCCTCATACAAACTCACACTATCCTTAGGTGGACGCACATCCCAAATCCCCCTCCTAGCCCCCACACACCCTCCCTCCGTTAAAGGAAAGGATGGCACACCCAACAAACCCCCTGCAGCACTCACTGGGTCCCTCAAACAAGCACATTTCAAAAAGCACACCTACTCTCCCTCCAGCACACACACACGCACAGGGGGAGTTTTCTCCAATGAGTTAAACTTCCCCTCCCCCGTAGGTCACCGGGCTTCCCCCTCCTCAGCATCCCCCATCCCTCACAAACCGGTTTCACTAATTCCTCCCCCTGTATTTCCATCCCCAGGCGCCAGACCGGAGAGTCCCCTCAATAACAGGCCCCTATCAAAACAACCAAACAAAATGATGATAGGGCAACCAAAAGGCGATTTGTCTTTGGGACAGGCCTGTTCTGAGCCCCCCCCTTTCCACCTTACCGGGGGGGTCTGTTGGGGACTCTCCAACACTGGGCGCCTCACCATCAGTACGCACACTCCCACAGACAACACTCACCCCTTGGAAAACCCTATCACAGGACCGGACCAGTTCTCCTCATACACAAACACATAAACCTACATATCACATAGCTAGGGTAGCCCGCAAGGTGGCGTACTGTAAAATCAAGGGAACAAAGCCATACCTGTTTTTAGGGGATTCCAATCTAAACCGAATCCCCGCAATCCAAAACCCTGAGATACAGGTGGACAGCTACCCTGGGGCCACATTCCAGCACTTCTTAAGAGTGCTGGAAAAAACGGATATACACCCACACACCCAGCTGGTGGTCCTCTCAGTGGGTCTTAACAACAAGGACCTCGACCCATATCAAACATCACTCAAACAGTTATCTAGCATGAATAGGGAGGCCAAGACCACCTTCCCCAATGCCACGGTTTTGATTCCAATCATGAACCACTCACCACACCTCACCGCAAAAAAAACAATATAAAAATCATGAACAATTACATCACCACGAACATACCCACACTTTCCGAAATACCGGCAGACACATTTCAAACCAACAGGGACAACATTCACTGGGCACCGGAAACCGCAACAGCCATCTTTTCACACTGGTGTGCACAACTAAATTTACAATAACCCCTACCCATAACCCGGACATTTCCAACACCATCACACACTCATTAACCACACACACACCCACTGCCCCCCCTCTCTCTGGCTCCCAACTTCCCCATACACCACTACCACCCAACTGCAATATCCTCAACCTATCCAAAACATTCCACCCATCACCAGCACAAATAATGTTACTGGAGAGAGGGCTCACTTTTGTCCCCCGCCCCACCACGTTTGACCAGGAGGAACTTCAAAGGGACATTCACAAATACCACAGACGCCTCAAAATCCTGGATTACTTCGACTACACAGACAGTGACACCCACCTGCCATTTATCAACCCCTCCACCTGGGAGCCTAAACTCTCCCAGGTGGACCACCACATCAGGACTCTGATTAAGACGGACAGAAGGACATTATGGGACTACCACACACAGACGGACAGACAAGACAACCTCACTACTACACTCAGGGAATCAATAAATACACTTAAAAACAACCCACACATAGTCATCAAACCGGCAGATAAAGGATCAAAGATTGTCATTCTAGACAACCATCAGTACATTTTCGAGGCCAACAGGCAACTAGGTAACACCCAACATTACAAACCCATCCAGGACAGCATACAACCACACACACAGGTCAGACTGAGGACTATCATCAAATCACTATACGAAAGACGTTACATCACAGCCAAACAACGCGACTACCTTTACGGACCGGACACACCACGACAAAGACTGTTTTATTTACTCCCTAAAATACATAAATAAAGACATGCGTATGAATGCGTATGAATGTTGAATGAATGTTGGTGGTCAGAGGGGCCGTATGGCGCGAATTGGCAGCCTCGCTTCTGCACCACCGGTATGACTGGGTCTGAATGAATACTTGACTCTGTAAAGCGACTTTGAGTGTCCTGGAAAAGCGCTATACAAATAAAATGTATTATTATTATTATTATTATTATTATAAAGAACCGGACACTTGGACCATTCCCTTTGAAGTTCTTCCTGGCAGACCCATCGTGTCCGACTGCAACAGCGAATCATACAACATTTCAGAATACATTGACCAGTACATCAACCCCCTTTCCACCCACCACCCCAGTTATCTTAAGGACACATACCACTTTTTAGAAAAACTGAAGCCCATAGCTGTTCCCTCCCATACACACATTTTTACAATTGACGTTGACAGTCTGTACACCAACATTAACACCACAATGGGTGTGCAGGCTGTCAGGTCTCTATTTCAACAACACCCGGACAATAACAGACCAGATCAGGACATTCTTCAATTACTCCAAATTAGTTTAGACAGCAATGATTTTTTATTTAACAATAAGCAATACCTTCAGATATCGGGAACAGCTATGGGCAAGAAGTTTGCACCAGCTTATGCCAACATATACATGGCTGAGTGGGAGAGAGAAGCCCTGTCAAAGTGTCCACTACAGCAATCATTTTACTACAGGTTTTTGGACGATATCATAGGGGCATGGCCGCACGACATCAAACACTTCACGGAATTCATAAACATACTCAATTCACATCACCCCTCCATAACAGTAAAATACATTATCGACCCACAACAGATTCACTTTTTGGACACCACGGTTTATTTTCAGCCCATAAACACAACACATAAATCACTACAGACACGGGTGTATTTCAAACCTACAGACACACACGCATTACTACACAAACACAGTTATCACCCGAAACACACATTTAAGGGCATAGTTAAATCACAAATAATCCGGTTTCATAGGATATCTTCTCACAAAGAAGATTTACACATAGCCATCTCAACACTATTTCACGCACAGGGGATATTCCAAGAGGTTTCTACGCACAATCAAAAATGACACTTTGGCAGCCCTCTCTCCCACTCAGCCCACACGCACACATACACCCACCACACCACTCATAGGCACACACACAACCAAGACACACACGACACACACACCACGTACAACCCCTGCACTTCAAATACAAGTCATCATACACCCACAACCCGCAGCACGGTCCCTAGCCCTCCTTTCCCCCTTCCCCTCCCCCCGAAGCCTTCCCCTCACCCTACACCGGGTCCGTATCCTGTATCCTCCCCCAGCCCCCCTCCTAGCCCTAAACTTTCCCGGGACTCCGCAGCGACACCCCATCCAACACTCCGTCACTATCCAATCTTCAACCTCACCCACCGTCACAGCCCCAAACTTAACCTCCCCTTTAACCCCATTCCTCTTCCTTTACAGACCACACCCAGCCTGGCCCCCTATCCTAACCCCAACCCCTTGAACCCCACGCCTAAACCCAACCCTCCCTATAATCCCACCCCTCCCTTTAACCCTGAAGCCAAACCCCAGCCCGTCTCCTAACCATAACCCCAACCCCTTGAACCCCACGCCTAAACCCAACCCTCCCCATAATCCCACCCCTCCCTTTAACCCTAAATCTAAACCCTTTAAACCCACCCCTCCCTCTAACCCTAAGGCTAACCCCAGCCCATCTATTAATCCTAACCTTAACCCTTCCTTTAAAGTTCCCTCCAACCCTCCCTTTAAAACTCCTTCCAACCCTCCCTTTAAAAACCCTCCCAACCCTCCCTTTAGAACTCCTTACAACCCGCCCTTTAATCCCACCACGCCTCCCCATCCCCACCCTACCTTTAATTCCCTCTCCCTCACAACCACTACTGACACACCGAACACTTCAGACACTACCACGGACGCACTAAAGATAATTATCCCCTTGGTCACCACATTCTCACACAAAACTCGACCCCTACAACATGCACTCAAACACAACTTCACCACGTCCCAACACACATACCCTGCACTAAAACCCTACAGAATTATATCAGCATACAGGAAGAATAAAAGTTTAAAAGACATACTCATACACACTAAATTCAGCACTGACCCTCCCCCACCCGCCAAACCGCACACACTTCACTACAGACACAGAAAATTCATCACAAACCCTCACAGTCACACATCGGCCCACGGTCCCCAACAACCTAACTCTACAAACCTCCAACGTGGTGTACATTATCACCTGCACCCGTTGTTACAAACACTACAGAGGAGAAACCGGAGCGTCGATCGAAACCAGACTTAAACAACATCTCAACAACATCTCACGGGCACATCTCACAACAACACTCGTCACACATTTCCAGGAGCACCCCGTCACTCACCTCATCATCTCTGGTGTGGAGTCGGGGTCCGGGTGGTCCAGTGGACAGCGGAAGCACGGGGAAAGACATTGGATCACACAGCTAAACACCATTGCACCCCTGGGCTTGAATGAGAAAACATAACTCTTTTCTCCCATACAGCAAACAGACACAGTGAATTAAAATAAAGTACACCTATTCATTTTTCAACTCTGTTTATGTATGTATTCCCCTGGTACTGATGATGTAAAGTTTCACCCACATGCATACACATCTTTGGGTTGATACACAAAATTAGAACATACACATATACACACCTGCACATAAACATAGGTAGACATAGAACCAATAATTATACATACACATAGTCTATATACTCGTACACTTGCATATACACATCCCTACATACAGACACATAGTGCTACACATCAAGAAAACACATCCCACAAAATACACCTACCTTGGTCTCCATCCTTAGTACCATCTAGCCATCACTCAGCATCACACAGCACCTGAAAAAACATACATATTACTGCACTACATTTCCATTTTTATCTTTATTTTCTTTTGGTCTATCTTTAGTTATAAACACAGCAGTAATAGGCCCGTGCTTTTCATAATCATCCAGTTTACTTTTGAACCCTACCCCTAACCCAAACCTAACCCTAACCCTAAACCCTAAACCCTAAACCCTAACCCTAACGCTCACACACATATACACGCCACGCTCACCCACTAGGCCCCCTCCTTTGTTATTTTGCCCCCCCTCCTCCTCTCCTCTAGTTATTATCCAGCCTCCACCCTCTCTTGTTTGTCTCCCCACCTGCCCCCCCCTCCCTCTCCTCTTCCCTCTGCGCTCCCCTCTGGAAAGAAGAACACCCTTCAGCTCAGTGCTTGGCCATCAGTGTGGCTGACAGCACGAGCGAGGTGACGCCTCAACAACATCCCTCAGAAGAACGAAGGACACCCTTCAGCTCAGTGCTTCGCCCATGCGGGCTGATAGCACTAGCTAGGTGATACCTCGACTACATAACTCACGTCTGGGGCTGACGCAGAACTGCAGTCCGCGCTCCCCTTTGGTGAGAAGAACGCCCACGGCGCGTTACCCTCTGTGAGGGTGAAGAGAAGAAGAGAAGAGTACTAGAAGAGAAGAGGAGAAGAAGAGAAGAGAGAAGACAGAGCTGACCCTGTTTTACTTTTAGTTAGTGTGTATATAAATTTGGGTGAATTAGGAGTTTGTCTATCCATGTGTCCGGTCTCTGTCTCCTGCCTCCCACAGAGCCCACGCTCCAGAGTCCGGGCGGCTTGGTGGCATTGGACACCCGGTCCAATTCCTTCACCAGGAAAACACCCCTTTCTGTGTGTTTTAGTCCCTGCCTGTCTCTTGGCAGTGCCCGTGCATCACTCTGATCCTGGTTTCGGCCAGGTGATGGGATTTTTCAGACTTAAAACGCTAGTCATGAGATGAAAACCACTTTAAAGCAATAAAAAAACGAAAGTCTCAAAAAAGGAATCTAATGAGTTAATCTTGTCAGTAGCATTAGGATGAGTTGATATACAGTTGATTTGAGTCAGTGTGGCCTGTTTTAGGCTGAAATCTAGGCACTGTCATGTAATGTGAACCAGTACAATGCACATGATTTTACTTACTAGGAACTAAAGAATGTACAATACATTACAGCACAATACATGAACTGTCATCACCAGCTGCATCACGGGCACTGCACCTTCTATAATTCCAGACATCTGTGTGCCACCAATTCTATCAAGGGCTATCATTATCTATAGGCTAGTTCAAGTTATCAATATTTGTGGCATCTTAATCACCGAATGCATCACGGGCACTGTACACTAGTGGATATAGCAACAGGAACAATGTTCGTACTACTTTATAAAGGATGCATGTCTTAAAGAATATATTGTGCTTATTAACATTATACATTGTGCTTATTAAAGTAATGTTTTATGAACTTAGAAGTTTGCTTAGGCTTAAACATTGTGTCTCACTCAGGATGGGGGGAACAGGCTGTATTTGGTGTCTTAATCTCTTCATTTTAGGAGCAACCTTGAAGCCGGGCTGAGATGGCACCGGAGCGTGGGGCGCGCCAGCAAGAACAACTCCCGCATGAGAAAGCTCAACCCTCTTTTGATCATTTTGTATGACGGCACTGTAGCCTATAATATATCCTGGGGCAGGGACAGATAGCCAGTTGGACTTCGTGAACCTAACATTGTTGCGGTTAGGGAAACATAGACAACCCCAGAGCTCTGTACTTGTTGATTTCCAACTGCTGCATTAAAGCTGATATTATCGGACCTCTGCGACTCCAGACCACTCTTTCTAGAACACAGACTTGTGTCATTGAAAACTAGCATTACATAGGCCTATTGGAATAGACACAAAGAATCTCAACCCTTCAGAACGCAGAATATCTATTCCAAAACACCTTCAACATGTATTTATATGCCATGTATATATATGCCAAACGTGGTAAATGCATTGTAAACGCTAGTCATGAGCTGAAAAGCACTTTAAAGCAATAAAAAACGAAAGTCTCAAAAAAGGAATCTAATGAGTTAATCTTGTCAGTAGCATTAGGATGAGTTGATATACAGTTGATTTGAGTCAGTGTGGCCTGTTTTAGGCTGAAATCTAGGCACTGTCATGTAATGTGAACCAGTACAATGCACATGATTTTACTTACTAGGAACACAGAAAATCTATTCCAAAACACCTTTACCATGTATAAACTAGCCACATAAAACAGGTGATAACAGTTAAAGATAAAGGAAAACCATTCAGAGAGAAGTTACATGCCAAACGTGGTAAACGTGGTAGAGACTTTCAGTTTCAGCTAGTCATGAGCTGAAAAGCACTTTAAAGCAATAAAAAAACGAAAGTCTCAAAAAAGGAATCTAATGAGTTAATCTTGTCAGTAGCATTAGGATGAGTTGATATACAGTTGATTTGAGTCAGTGTGGCCTGTTTTAGGCTGAAATCTAGGCACTGTCATGTAATGTGAACCAGTACAATGCACATGATTTTACTTACTAGGAACACAGAATATCTATTCCAAAACACCTTCAACATGTATATATATGCCATGTATATATATGCTAAACGTGGTAAATGCATTGTAAACGCTAGTCATGAGCTGAAAACCACTTTAAAGCAATAAAAAACTGAAAGTCTCAAAAAAGGAATCTAATGAGTAAATCTTGTCAGTAGCATTAGGATGAGTTGATATACAGTTGATTT
>CAEFZP010002754.1:0-232500 GCA_903064625.1 Mallotus villosus | reverse complement strand
TTTTTGACTGGCTTCCACAAGGGTTTCCGGGACTTTTTTCTTCCCAGCCTTGGCCTCAAGCCAGGGTGACAATGTCTCTGTGTCTCTTGTATGGGCAGTTATTTCTAGGCCTCCCCTTTTTTATTGAAGGAAATAGTATTTGGACGCTCAAACATGATGACCTGCTGGCTGGCTCTGACTGTGAACACCCCTTCCCCCTCTTTTCCCCCCGTCCCTCCCTATCTCTCTCCCTCAAAACACCTCTGTTCACACTTTCTCACTTGGTGCAGGACATCCAGAATCCCAGAGCAGGCGACTCTCTCCCTGTCACTTTTTTTCTTTCTCATATAGAATACTTCCTGTGAAACACGACACGATTGGACAACTAAGGATTAAGAAAAGGCTTTTCAGTCTTCAGGATGGTGTTGCCACTGACCTAATCACACATCCCTTAAAGATCCTGTAAAACAGATTCCATGATTTGCTTCTCAGTACATTATATACTGTGTAATGAGTTACTGCAAAACGCAAAAACTTTGTTGCACTGAAATGTGGAGTTGAACACAGTTGAAAAATGTATCTTCAGTTTTCAACTCAGGTTTTGTATAGGTAGAGCCAAAACCAGACCGATCTACGTCAGACCCCCAGTCTCAAGCAGAGAAGACTGCTGATTTTCTCACAATTTCAAAGCCTTCGGCGAGCACAACCTTTGTTATCTCACATATATATTATTTCTTTATTATAATTTTTGCCCCCCTAAGCCTCGGCCAATATTTGGACTACATAGAAAACGTTGGTGTCCAAAGTTTTGTCTTGGTCCCGATTGAGTTGCTTTTATTGGAATTTACCTTCCGTTGCACAGTTTAGGTACATACAACGTTTTTGTGGCAAAATGTGTCTTTTGTCGCCGACGGGTACTCAGTTCTAGCCTACGTCACTACGTCTAAACACATTGGCAACGACGCATGGATACAATGTGATAGAGACGTTCTAGCACGCAAATTGGAGTTAAGATTGTGAGTTTAAAAATACCACCCCCAAAAAATCCCAACCGTTGGGATTTTGTTAAATCTCCGATTTTTGATTTAGGTTGTGAAAGTCTTTGAAATTTGAGCGAGTGCGGGTCGCCCGTGAGACTGCCATGGCGGCAGCCATGCTAGAAAGCGTCAGAGTAGTATTTCCGTAATAGCACGCAAGTTTGAGTTTAGATTATGAGTGAAAAATCCCACCCCTAAAAAATCCCAACCATTTGGCGATTTCGAGTGGAACTGCAATCTCGGATTTTTGATTTAGGTCGTGAAAGTCTTGAAATTTGAGCGAGTGCGGGTCGCCCGTGAGACCACCTAGTCTTAGGCGGCAGCCATGCTAGAAAGCGTGTGTAGTAGTATTTTCGTAATTTGATAGTTCTGTAAGGCTGGGTGTCAAACCTGCCCCCACCTCTCATATGCTAAAGTCTGGAGTTTCTGGAGGTCTCAACTTGATGGTCCTCACACCCCATTCAAGATGTGGTCTGATTAGTTGTTCTTGTGTATAAAAGGAAATGTAATGCATTGTTCTTTGGATTCTTTATCTCCCGAGACCTTCTCCTCAGTTCTCCCTTGCCCTACTGTGCTCACTCTTGCTTTCTCTCTGATTTACAATGATCACGTAGAGTAGGTAAGATTTAAAGCCTTCATTTGTAACATGTTTGCCTTGTAATTGATTTCATTCATTTGCAATGTTATTAAATGCGTATTCCATTCGACCGTACTTTGACCATTCTTGCTCTGATTTAACCCATAGTCAAATAACTATAATTTATATTTGTATTGGCATTATTTGGTTCATGCTAATACACTGTTCAGTTTCCCATCTTCCTTTAAACCATAGGGGAATTCGTTTTGGTTCTTTCAACCATATTTTACCCCCTACAGTTTGGTCAATTCTAAACCAAAAAACAGAAGGAAGGCAATGTTATGACGATATGACTATTGCGAAGACAGCCAGTGGGTCAGCATATTTTTGTGATTTGCGTGAAACTTGGAATTTGAGTGAGACCGCATCTTGTTTTGACGTTAGCTTCAGAGTCAGACTTGGTCGCCCACTGGCAGTGTGTAGTACTGTCCTCATTTCTGGCGCTTTCAAACAATCAGTGAAGTGTGGCTATAGCAACAGCAGGCAGCTTGCCTAGCAAACGTCTTTTGAATTAGCCATTTCCCCCTAAATTAATGGGGGGCATATTTTCAGTTAGCAGACAATACTGTTTGAATCGCGATTCCATCTGAAATATTGCCAGTGACAACATTGTTACAGTAGCTTCTTTCTAAGGGGGTTCGCTTGTTTCAAAGGTTGTTCTTAATGAATTATGCAATATGAGTACAGTAGGCTAAATGCTTGAAAATATCACTAGAAGGGAAAAACTTAACTTAAGGGGACGGACCCACCTGCAACCAAGCAAGCCCACCCTACAATTTCACCAGAAATTGTACGCTCTCTAGTTTAACATACGTGTCTGTGTTTCTTTTCATTCTAATTTGGATGGGTAGTAAACAACACATTCTTCTGTGGTGTGACGAATTTAAAACTCATTTTCAATTCCACTTTACAGGATCTTTAAGAAGAATTGGTTGTAAATACTTTTGAAATCCTTCCAAATAATTCTATGTACTTGACAGGTCTTCCCAGGTACACACGGGCCGGTAATATCTATAGCAATCTCTCTGTGTGTGTCTGTCTGCAAGTTTTATAGTGGGATTTTAGGTTGACTTTAGTGGAAAGATTAGCTTGAGAACTGGGCACTGTGCAGTCATAATTTTGCAGGTGGCACCCAAGGACTTTTGGTGCCGTGTTTGACGTTGTTTGGATGAGCATTTCACATTTCTGAAAGAAAAAAATGTCTATTGGCTATTCCACATTAAGATGACCCCACTTCTTCTTAGTTCCACTTCTATTTTATATCACAGGTTGGTAGATGTATCCCTTCCGTAAATATGCCTTAAATTGAGTGTACAATCTAGATTTGAACATGTTGTTTATTAGAAGGGAACGTGACATTTATTTGAGCTGAGCATGTCATTCATAGAGAGCTGTATTGTATGGAGGATTATCGGGGCCATAACTAAATAAATAAATAAATACCTAAATAAATAAATGAATGGTTAAATACTTGGATAAATAAATAGTTAGATAACAAAATGAGACACTAAATATATAAATGTTACATGTACTCGTGTGTATATATATATCACATTTATTTATTTATACTTACATTTTGTTATTTATACTTACATTTTGTTATTTATACTTACATGTATCCACGGTGTAACTTGCTTGCTGCAAAATAAATCTGTCCTCACCCGCCACCAAGTCAGGGGGCGGGTTAAAGCCTCTGATTGGTGGTTCAACTTGATTCGACTGCTTTTGACTAATTCAAGATGGCAGCATCCAGTGCGGATTCAATAAATGAAATATTGAATGCTACAGTAGTCTAAATGTTGGCTGTAACTGAAGAGATGGAGGCAACTGCCAATTCTAATTTTTTATAACACCATATTGAGAGCTTCGCTGAAATTATAGCAATGATATCGGCCCTGGCTGACATAGACATCATTGAAAATGTGTACAGACATCAATGAAAATGTGTTCACTATCCTCGGCGAGATGGTACGGCATAGGATTGGGCAAATCGATCTAAAGTAGGCTATCAATAGTATCAATACCAACGTTGGTATCAGTATTGATTGATACTGGCGAGATGAGATCGAAACTTGAGTTTCAATTTATCTTCTCTACATTCAGTACACAACTCCCTTTACATCATAGTGCTTGTGCAAACACCACTCCTCTAACTTCGCTCAAGCTCACTTTGCCCCTCCCTTGCTATGCTGTGAGTTGTTGCCGGCGTGCACGTGCAGTACTAATACTGCTCGGCAGCACACTATAATAACAGTATTTTAGACAAAACTCTTCGTCCTGTGTTTTATTATGATCATAATCACGAACAATTAATTAAAGGAAAAATCATTCAATGATCATGAAAATTCAAATTTTGTATTTTCATTCAAATGTTCATATCGATGATGCATTCACTTCATAAATTATGAGGCATTGCTTTCCCCAACATGAAAGTAAATACATCGGTATTGGTATTGGCAATACATTTTGCAGTATCGCACACCTGCTGAATGAGACGATAGAGTTGGATCCCTCTGGATCGAAGAGAGCTCGATCGACTGGTTGAGCCTGCCTGGTGTGTAATACTGTTCATTCACCAATCAGAGGCTTTAACCCGCCCCCTGACTTGGTAACGTGACGACAGATTTATTTTGCAGCAAGCAAAATACCGTGGATAAATGTAAGTATAAATAACAAAATGTAAGTATAAATAAATAAATGTGATATATATATACACAAGAGTACATGTAACATTTATATATTTAGTGTCTCATTTTGTTATCTAATTATTTATTTATCCAAGTATTTAACCATTCATTTATTTATTTATGTATTTATTTATTTATGGCCCCGATAATCCTCCATAGTATTGTAGTAGTGCGAGTTGCGTTAAAAATAGGATTTTTTATTGTTTCCCCAAAAAAATTCATACTGGTTGAAGGACTTCACATCCTGATGGCTTTCAATAATTTAGTGGTCTAAATGTCATTGCGCAGACAATCACAAGTCATTAGCTTGGGTTCCTTGTTGCTGTGTAGAGCAAATGTGACAATGGAGGGCGTAGCAACCTTGTGTTCCTCACTGACAGAGACAGACAGGAAATTGGAGAGGAAGAAATGGCAAGAGCCGTAATCAAACCCGGGATTCTACATGTGGGCCTCAGCTCGATGGTATGCACCCCACCCAGTGAGCTACCAGGGAGCCCCATGCTAAGAAATGTTTCCATTAAAGAGGAGTCAGTCAAAAAAAAAGATCATAGTTAACACAAATACAGTTTATATAGACACAAACAATATATAATATTCTTTCAATCAAAACAGATGTATTTGGGCTTGGAACTAGAGCAAAGGCAAAATATGAAAAGATAGGGCATTCAATCAAATATTTAGCAGTAAAGTACAAGAATGCAACACAATTTTGAAATCAAAGTGCCAATACACTTTCCTCTGCAGGATATTCATTACTTCATCTCTACATAATGATGAATATTTACTTTTCCAATTTTTAAAAATGTTTTTCTACAATTACTCATAAGGAACATAAACGTCAAGGAAAAGGTTAAACAGCACATTCTGCTGTCATGGCCCCTGAAAAAGACCACATGCATTCTCCCACATATGGTACAGCCTTTGAATACCAAACAAAATCTATTCCTAAAATGAGTTTATGGACAACATATTAACCATAGCAGTGACACAAAAACCTTTCCCCAAATGTATGCAGATTTGGCAACTAAGATCCCCATTTAATAAATAAAGATTCTGCACTCTTAATAGTAGATTAATATATAAAAAAAGTAATTATTGACTGTTCCATCTTGGACAGTTACAGCTTTAAACAAGCACAAGCTAATAACTATGTAATGCAGCACCTTTTAGAAATAATTATTCAGTATAAATACAAATGTTTGATACCACAATTATGATATCAATGTGACAATTGAAGTGCATGACTTGTTCCATTGCCCATTTCTGTACTTCATATAACCTCAGAAAGAGCCATCCCCGCTTTGACATTTTATGCCACTCAGTAATTCCTTTTGGTTATAAATAACTTGACTGTCATACACAGCACGAGATATGCTTGCTGTGAGGTGTTGGCGCAAGTATAATTCTGTTCTCGTCATCACACACACTTGGAACTCAAATTCAATAAATTAGCCTGATAATGCAATAAGGCAGTTGCACATACATGTCACAAAGAACAAAACATAACACGCACATACAGTACATGATAACAATATTTAAAGTAAGAGCAATACGGTGTTTTCAATGAGTATTTGTGAATTGTGGACTTTTCAAGGCTTATAAGGTGATCTGGTCAACCTGGGTAATTTCCAGGGTTATGTAGTGGTTAAACCTGTTCTTTGTCTATCACGAGCCAATTCCTGACTAAAGAAAGAAAGAACAAGGACCCAAACCAAATACTGGTCTCAGTCAAGGAGGGAACAGGTTGCACTGCAGTGAACGTTCAAGTAAAAAGAGACAAAATAGTAGTTAGAGGAAGTTAACATTCACCAAACCCACTGGCAGCCTATAGCTCTTCGCCTTACAAAACTCCAGACATTTCCAGGTAACTTTGAAGCTTTCTGACTGTGGTTTTGTCCAAAGAGCAGAGGTCAAAGTCAAAAGTTGTGTTTGTGATATGGAAGTGTCCAGTCTCTTCGATGAGATTCACTATCTGTGGGAACAAGAAACTGTAAGAAAACTGACAAGATGAAGCAGAAGCTGAACAAAAGAGCAGGATGCAGCTTAAATTTGCAGGTGGTGATGTTGCTATTAACAGATTTTCAAGACTAAATGTAACAGACGTGGTCGCGCCCGTAATCCTGATCAACCCCGCCACCCCCGACATCTCAAGAACGACCACTACCAGATACACCAACGAAAAGCCAGCGATTCACTGGCCTTTAACCAATCTACATTGTCTACACTCACCCCTCTAAACTCACTCCACACATCACAGCTACCCCAGCCGGTTGGCTGCAGCTAACCTGATGGAATCCGGGTCACGGAACTAATGTAACAGATGCGGTCACACCCCCTTTAGAGGTACACTTGGCCGAAGCTCGCCCACACCCTGGATCGAACCCCTCACCTCCGACATCTCAAGCATGACCACTACCAGCTACGCCAACTAAAAGCCAGCGATTAGCTGGCACGTGTGGCCTGTATACATACCGGAGTAGTGAGTTTAACCAATCTACACCAGCCACATAAGGTCTGGAATTTGTATACGTTACCTCATACTGAGAGGAACTGACCTTAAGATAGAGTGTGTGTGCAATGTGTATAGAGGACTAAATGTGCCATAATTAAGTAAATAAAATAAAAAATAGACATCGCTTAAGTCAGGGGTCGGCAACCTGCGGCTCGAGAGCCGCATGCAGCTCTTTGGCGCCGCCCTAGTGGCTCCCTGGAGCTTTTTCAAAAATATGAAAATGGAACAAGTTTTTGTTTTAATTATTAAAACCGAAATGTTGAAATTAAATATTTATTATACACATTTTTACAGCATTGGATAATACATTTTATAAAACAATTGGGTTCTATCGACTTATTTAGCTGTTTCTGATGGACGAGAGACGAGTTCCATGAGTTGAAATCCTGGACATCCCAACTCTGACTTTTCACAGCTAATTATACATCACTCCGCGATGAAACATTCGCGTTGATACAAATAAGTAACCATGACAACAAGGACAAGTCAAAGCCTCCATTTACAATTTTGAAAGACTTTAACAAGCTAACTTGTATTTACAACAATGAGTGACTTAACCTATTTGAAAAATGTTTATTTTCAGAATGTACTGTGTTAGTGTCACGTAACCGCTCATCTCACATCCCATTCGGTATTCACCTCGCTAGTCAATCTACTTCGACAGGCTGCGGCCAACACGACAGTAGTACTAGACTAGCAGCAACTCTACACATGGCCGATTATTTTCTTCTTAAAAATAAAAGATTTTATTTGGGGACAATGCTCGAAAGCTGGCTAGTCTTGTTGTTAAACATAGCTCTACTTTCAAATTATAATTAATGTTTGGAGAATATGTCAACTTTGATGAGATCAGCTCACATCCATTTGCTTCCTTCCAGTCTAGTAGGCTACTTTGTTCGTGAAAATCTGGATATTGATTTGGAGACAGTGACATGGCTGGTTAGCTAGCAAATCTTCTTGTCAAACATACTGTAAAATTATATTGACTGTTCGTCAAACGTACACAATGTTATTGCCTTTGAATCTTGCTAGCATAACCTTAGCTTTCGGGCTGATAACTAGCTCAGCTGACGTTGACAATGGAACTATTTTTTTTCATTGCGGAGGAACAATGGCGAAATAAACATGTTTTAAATCAATAACTTCGTGTTTAAATGTTAATTGGTTGACTATAAACTGTTGTATAAAAGCAATATAGTACTCGTGCAAGTGGGGTAGGTAAGGGTACGAACACCACCCGTGGGAATATCCCTTACCTACCCCAGTCTCACGAGGAGCCTACTATATTGTTTAATATTATTTCAACGAAGATTTACGTCAAGCACTAGTTTAAGCACTATTGTACAGCAGAGTAGTCACGTGGTGCGTCATTCTCTCCAGAATGCGCTGCAGGAAAAATAAACATTTATTCATGAATCATAACAAATGTGACATTATGTAGGCCTATTTGTAGCCTACTTATCATTTTGATAGTAAGCTAATATAGCTAATATAGACACTTACAGCATGTGTTGCCTTCATTATAAGGCTTTACATTTTTTGCGGCTCCAGACAGATTAGTTTTTAGTTTTTTTGGTCCAATATGGCTCTTTCAACATTTTGGGTTGCCGACCCCTGGCTTAAGTGATGTGAAGTTGCATGTAGGGATGCAACAATACAATTTTTTAAGGACCGAGTACGAGTACCTATATCTTTTTTTCTGGTACTCGCTGATAACGATACATGTACATTTGAGTATATTATTATTTTATTTTTTGGGGTGTTTTGGCAGTTTCCAAGCACAACACAGTGAGAATAATGAATGTAGGACAGCTTCTTTACTATTACTAAAATTACAATGATTATATTATTTTTATGTGCTTATCACAAACTAAAAGCACAAATGTCAGTGTCCGAAAACATTCAAAGGGCATAATTATCATTAAGAAAGGCTGGTGGGATCAGCCAATAGGAGACAGACTACACTTTCCAACAGACTTTTATCAGCTAGAGTTGTTAGAAATGACGGTTGGTCTCCTGCAGGAGGCTGACACCGCACTGTTTTATGCTCGCAATCTTTAATTTAGTGAAATGGTGCTTTCATGATAAAAGTAAGTTGTTTAGTAGTTGTTGTTAATGGATGTTAATTGTCTACTTTCTGTGTTGTTTCAACACCACCATTCAAGAAACGGAAAACCCCCGTAATTTCCTAGCAATAAATCTAGAGCTACAAAAGAAAGCCATGTCTAAGAGTTGTGTTCTAACAGACTCCCCAGGAGCACACAACGCACCAACTAGTTATATATATATATATATATATACTTAACAAGTACGAGTACACGTACCTGAGCTTGGTATCGGTGCATCCCTAGTTGCATGTATTTCAATTTAAATGCAAAGGGGTGAGACATAAGCCATTACATGGAGCTGTCCACATGTGCATGTGAGCATTGTGATTGGACACTTGAGAGCAAACTGTCAGACCTGAGCTGTCAATCAAGTAGCAGACATACAAGTTTCAGTCTTATTGAAACACAATTGGGCCATTTTGAAAATGATTCAACCAGATATATTATTGTTAATGTGGCCTGTTCTCAGTCACGTTCATTGAAGCAAGCGCATGATCAGGTAGAGGGTCAGAGAAGTGTGTGTGTCTTGGTTGTGCCAGACTGCCAGCATCGTTCTTCAGCTCAATACCAGGGATAAACATTTACAGGTTACGTTTTAGGACCATTTCAAAATATTCAGGAAAATACAAAGCGCATTTCATTTTAAATGCAATGGGGCGGGACATAACCAGTTGCACAGAGCTGTCCATATTGGATTGCAATGTTTTACTCTTGGAGCACTGTGATTGGACACTTGAGAGAAAAACCGACAAAGACCTGAGCTGTCAATCAAGTAGTAGACATATTCAGTCTTATTGAAACACAAATGGGCCAATTTCAAATCTATTATTAACATTTGGCCTGTTCTCAGTCATGTTCATCAAATAAAACCAACCCAGTCGCCTTTTTCGTTGTTTGTTTGATGCCTAGAGTCGCACATTAACTTCGATGTTAATATATTTGGCTTTTCCAGTAGAAAATTCTGAAATATGGCATTGTATTTTTATGAGCTGCTTTCGGATTTTTACAAAACGTCACCAAAATAAAATCGGGTGATTTTATAAAAATCCGGCAGATGTGCTTTATACATGTTTCTTTTGTTATATCCAAGAAAATGCGTTTTTATTTCAACTAACCTCAGTCTTGTTTTATTGTCCAATAAACTTTTGTATTATTTTATAAACACTGATTTGCGTGGTTGGACTCACTTATGTAAGTCTATAAGCCACAGTCGGATCCTTGGCTTGGTGGACATAAGAGTAGACTATGAAGAGAAGATTTACATAAAAAAATGAGGCCATTGCCATTAAAATGTTAAATGATGGAGTCCTTATATGAATATATGAATGAATCATGAATTATAGTGAATTAATTATGAATTATCTGTTTTGGGAGTGCGGCACGATGATGTTGCATTTAGAATAATTCATGCCTTTATAAAGGTGATGGCATGAAGGTCGGCTATATGAATGATATATTCTAATTTTTAGGGTGTTGAACACGTAGTAGTTTTTAAAGGAATTGAATAGGGCTTCATATAATGTGCACTACACAAATGTTTTAACCATAGTGAACTACCTGGACTACAAATACGGCGCATATTATCTTAAAACATATTGGCGGGGTTCTGGGAAATGTTTATTTTCTATTTAAAAACTATTTTTTGTTCTTAGTCTATTATTTATTCTTTGTCTTCAGTTACATTTAAATCACTTAATGACAAATATACGTACATTAGTCTTTTATGAAAGGCGTAATTTATCAGTACTCGAAAAGTAAACATTTAAACCTTAGATGCGTGAGTTCAAAATATTTCCGACGGTCCCACAGCAAAGTTATTTTTCAGAAACGGGAGCTAGCTAGCTTTTGTTAGCCTCTGGGCTAACATACCTAGCATAATACTCGTAGCAATGCTATTACCATGCTAGTGTTACTTGTTAGCCTCCTCATTAGTACATTTGGAAGCCGTACTAAACCGTTTGTCCCATAGTATTTGTCTATCGGAAAATATTCAATTGGAATGTTCGAAATCGCATATGTGCGATGTTACGCTGTGGGGCCCACATTCAAATTAAATTCAAATTCATAACAATTAAATGTTAAATGTAAACATGTATAAAGCACATCTGCCGGATTTTTACGAAAACCCCCGATTTATTTTGGGGATGTTTTGTAAAAATCAGAAAGCAGCTCATCAAAATCTATTGGAGACCTAATGCGTCAAAACAAGGCCATATTTCAGAATTTTCGATGGAAAAAGCCAAACATTAACGTGGAAGCCAATGTGCAACCCTAGGCGCCAAAAAGCGACTGTCAGTATAGTGTAGTATAGACGAAGGGGTCTGCCAATATTTGACTAGTTGGGATGAGACTGGGTTGGTTTTATTCGATGAACGTGACTGAGAACAGGCCAAATGTTAACAATAGATTTTAAATTGGCTCATTTGTGTTTCAATAACACTGAATATGTCTACTACTTAATTGACAGCTCAGGGGTCTCATTTATAAAACTGTGCGTAGGATTCTTCCTAAAAGTGTACGTACGCCCAAAAGCCTAAAATGGCGTACGCCCCCAAAAAATCCTATTTATAAAACCGTGCGTACGCACACCTGTAAGCAACGTTCCCTTTATAAATCACAAGTGTGCGTACGTGAATTACCATTTTACCAGGCCCCGAACACGCCCGTTTTTAACCATAAATGGTCAATGCAAAGCACCTTGTGAATGCTAATCCAGCCCTTGCATGCGATTGTTCTTACTCTACATTACATTGAATCATGGCGTCAGGAGGGAAAAGAACGAAAAGGCGCAACTTCTCAGAAAACTGAAATTGAAATAGCCTTCTTGTAGGCGAGGTGGAGGAGCGAAAGCATATTTGGTGGCCACAGCAAGCAGCGGGATCACCAATAAATAAAAAAGCAATGCGAGATAACAATTTGAAAACAAAAGCGTATAACACACGTTTCTTCATGCCTGTTTTGTTATGAACAGTATTAAAGTTTGGACTGTAAACGAGGATGTGTAGCAATTGCACGGGAGCTTAACGGCTGTATTTCCAGTTTTTGACATATGATAGGCTATCATATATATGCACAGTAGTATTAAATACATATATTTAGTTGGCTACACTGTTTTGCAGTTATGTAAAGGTAGTCCTATGTGATGTTATCCTGTGTATTCCATGCAGTCGGGGAATCCCCCCCCTCCTGCACTCCCGTAGTGGACAATCTGATAGTGAAACAGCGCTGAATTATGATTTAAAATTTGAGTTGGATTGTACAAGGCGTTTATGGAACAATTATCACTCAGTACAAGCACAAATAACACTGCTGGATTTAATCTTCATGATAATGATGAAACGGAGTGAAAACGTGTGTGAGGAAAACAAAATATATAAATATTACTTAATCGTTCTTCCCACACTTAATTTCTGCAGTCTGACTACAGTACGGTCATCTGCGTCGCCAATTCCAACTGTATCCAAAATATGCGCAGGCCTATGGGAGGGTCAGAGTTTGCGTGGACACATTCTTCCGTCAAGTTAGTTTTTTATAACCTTTGCGTGGAAAGTGGCATACGCACATTTCAGCCCCGTTTTATGCGTACGCAAGCTTTAAAAATGAGGCCCCAGGTCTGACAGTTTGCTCTCAAGTGTCCAATCACAGTTCTCCAAGAGTAAAACGTTGCAATCCAATAAGGACAGCTCTGTGCAACTGGTTATGTCCCGCCCAAGGGCGTAGGTTTGCATAGGGTCCATAGGGACTAGTCACGACCAAAGTTTGGGAAAGACACAATTGTCCCCACCAATATTTTATTACTTAAAAAAAAATATATTTTGCACAATATATTTGCAAAACTCGTTCGTATTATTATCTATACTATGTTCGTCGCCCAGAAAAGTGAAACATTTCCAAGTCAACCAATGCGCCCCTCGAGCCTGCGAGACAAGATTATGTCATTTAATTGGCTGAAGTGGCAGAGTCAGAAACCCTTCGTGAATCTTGACTTGCAGAAAGACAGCTGGCAGTGCGCCAGGAATAATAAAGCCTCATAATTAGTATTTCGTTTGGTCTCAGCATTTATATTTTTTACCCTTTTGTGCTTTGTAGTCTAATGGTATTTTTTGACATAGTTACAATATCTATATTTCTTTAAGCGGTAAAAAGTAAGTTCCTTTGTTATAGACAGTGAATGTAACAAAACAGAGGATGTGGTGTGGTTGCTCTGTAAAAGGGACACTCAGATTGTCTTAAGGTATTTATGGTGTTGTTTTATGATACCTAACTAAGAGCCAGAAGGTCTTAAATTGGGTGTGGGGGTTGGGCCCTGAACCATTTGATACAGGAGATTGGGGCTGGTGTCCTGTACATGGTGGGTTTTAATGCCTTAACCTGTCACTGACCAGTACTGACCAATCGTGGTGACCACTAATCAACTATTGATTGATTATTGACATCTGTTCTTTGTTCATAAAAGGGAGATGTTTCCTTTGTTCTGGGCCACTCTCGAACGACCTGTAGGTACATCTGCATGTCTTTCGCTATGACGGGTCCAGAGTATTCTGTTCATTCTTAATTTGTACAAACTAAATGTGTTTTGGCCAACAACTGTTGATTTGTTTGCCTTTATTAAGTGATTCCTTTGTCTCATGATATCTTGCGACATCCCGTGTGTGATACATGATAGCTTGTGATAACAGCCAAATTGATGCGTCCGCCATTTTGAATTACTGAAAAAAATATTTTTCTCTACTCCTCCTACAAATGTTGTCCAATCTTCTAAAAATGTTGCAGAGATTATCTTCAGACCAAGCCTCACAAAAGCCATAATATGTTTTTTAGATTTTCAAAACCGGTTGCCCGGTACAGCCAATCACAATGTGCCGTTAAGCCAGCAAACAGAAAGTTGTGTCGTATCTCAGCACATCTTTGATGGATTCACACCAAACTTGCTGCGTGAATCCTCTTCTGAGGATGTCAAAAGTTTCTTCTGGGTCATCTGACCTGCTTGGCCACCCCATTGCTGCTTGCAGCTGTATTTATTTATTGAATTACTTATTTAATTATGGCACATTTAATCCTCCATACTGTGTACTGTACAATGCTTGTGTCAGATATACACACTGTTGTAATAGGGGTGTAACCTGATTCACACTCAGTCCTCAGCCTCATGTAGTAGTAATTTATTTCAGCCCAAGTGCAGACCAAGAGATCCAGGGGAAAGTCCCTTGGGCGATACACTAAGCTATGTCTTGGAGCAGTCTGCATTGGAAGCACTTAAGACATAAGCGTCTTCTCCAATTTGTGGTTTCAAAGAAAGAGGTCTGTAAGAAAGGATGGTTTGTGAGAATTTTCTAATTTACTCAAATGAGGATAAGAAACACATCTTCAAACATGAACAAATTATCTTAATTCCTTTGGGATTAGTTTCTCTTTCTACATCCTGGGAAAACCTTAGAAGTGCCTTTATACAATAGGCCTTCTGAATCGAAAGGGTTTCTCTGTTGTTATTTAAATACTGTACTGTTAGGGTGACCAGACGTCCTCTTTTACCCGGACATGTCCTCTTTTCGATGTGTCCGGCAGGGATTCCAAAATGGTCTGAGATTTTGCCTCGTTGGATATTTGTGTTTCTCTGGGTCTTTCACAAACTAGTTATTGCGCCCCTACAGGTTTTGGAAAGGGAATCTACCTTACGTTCCACCTTCTTGCGAGAGCTCTGACTGTATGAGATAACTGTCATTGGTCGACCACCTTCTCAGAGTTGTCAGATGCATGATAATTATCCTCCAAATACGATCAGTTTGAGCCTTTTGTACGATACTTCGCCATTTCCAATTTCCAGGCACCTTACCGCCGCCACTAGTTGCACTGTTTACAACAGCACATGACACATGCAGCATTCACATGGTCATGGTGCAGCAGTATAGTGTACTGTACAGTTATAACCGTAGTTGAATGTCACCGCTAATCACCTCAAGCAGGACCTCAAGTATAAAGGTCCCTCAAAGTACTCACATCTTACGAAATACACAGTATTTGAACTCACTTGTTGTAATATGTGCCTTTCTCGCAGTGCCATTAGTCTTCTGTGCAGCTCTAGCAGCTCATCCAGGTAAGCCTGAGACATGGAAGATAGCAGGTTAGTGGAGAAGAAGTTTGGAATTATGCTGGAGTACTGCACCCATGATAGTCACATTTGGATTTCAAGGATGATCTCTTGGTGTAATGATATGCCTGACAACAGAGGAGGAAGATGACCATTATCAAAGAAGGTTCACATCTCTGAAGTACTTGTTTAACCTCCACATCTATTCTAGTCAACTGCCAATGCTATGGTAACCAACATTCATGCACATTATTATGTAGCCTTCATTTGTCAGCTGTTTCCTACATTATTAATAGCTTATTGTTATTAATTGTTATGTTGATCTATTATATTATTATTATAGTCTTAAAATGTACTATATTGGTTCTCCTTTTAAATTGTCTTACCACCACAAACACCTAAACATTTAGTTCATAACAGAAGTGATTACATGCACAAAGGTCGAGTCAGTTGTCATAATTGCAGGCCTAATTCATCATACAGCGCTTGTACATTTGCAATGTGCAGACATCAGTAAACACATTCATATATGTAACAAAATGAACTGATCTATACTGAAAGTACGTTCCAGATTTGAACGTTCCAGACCCATTATCGTCCATAACCGTTCCTTCCATTAATTTCTTAAAGAAGATATGCAGCTGCAACGAATGAAAGTATCATCGATCATGTACCGTATTTTTCGGAAATAAAGCCACAGTTTATACCCCGATTCTACATTTTTCTTGTGGTGGTGCGGTTTATATTTCAAAGCGGCTTATAGCACGTTTTTATAACAAAACAACAGTAGAAACACTTTTTTTCGTGAATGCTATTTAATCCATTAAGGAGTAGCGTCGCACATATGTGATCGTTCGAATGCGGGTCTCACAGCGTAACGTCGCATATGCAATTTCGAACATTCCAACTGAATAATTTCCGATGGACAAAAACGGTGTCACAACACTTTAGAATGGCTTCAAAATGTACTAATGAGAAAGCTAACAAGTAACACTAGCATGGTAGTAGTATTATGCTAGCTAACTTAGCCCGGAAGCAAACTAAAGCTAGCTAGCTACCGTTTTGGAAAAAAATTGCCTTTTCATTGTTTTTCACCATTTGATGTCGAAATACTTATCCAAACAACGTCAATCGCAGCACTGCACTCCTTTGGATTACAAAGACGACACATGCAGAATATGAACCTTGCAGAGAGCCCGGTTTTTACAAAAGTAAAAGTATTCAGGGGAAGAGAGTAGTAGAGGCGGAAGAAAATGCACCCAGGATTTACTAGATGCTCATGATTCCCCTACAGATTTTCTCCTGCCAACCTCTTTTGATATGCAATCAATCACTGTCCTTGATCAAAATCCCACCCTGGAGAAACTGGAGCAACGTTGGAATGCTGCTAAATACGGAATATTGTTGCCGTCACTGTTACGTTTCTTGATTGTGCTAAGGTTTACAAAAGGGTTATTTATGGTAAGTTTGTTGAAGGGATATTGCACCTTGTATTGCACTTTATGTCGGAGTTTTTGCAGTGTTTGAATGCTCCAAACTGAATTTCGTTGTCTTCCATGACAATGACAAATAAATATTGAATTGAATACCCAGGGTAAGCCGGTTAAAGCTATATTTGCTGAGACTGGAATTGCACTAAATGGAACTTGAACTGGTAGTGTGAATGATGGCCATCCAGTAAATGCACACGGAAGCAAATCAATTAACCCAATAAAAAATGCGTAGTAATTATTAATTATGATTGTCACAAAATTGTCTTATTACCACAACAAGATTTGGTGGCTTATATACAGCTACCCGGTTAAAATCGTCACAGCACATTCCTGTCTAGGTTACTGCTGTGCTCTCTGACTATCGGCTCTTTAGGTTCGAGTTAGATATGAGTTTCTATTTGGAGGGAATCAACGTTTGAATTAATTGTTTATTCATTTCTTATTATGGTATTAATAATTAGTAAATTACTCAGTTTCATAGAGAAAAAATAAATGCTGTACTCAATACATGCAGAACTACAAAGTTTTATATTTCTTTGGCATAGGATACTACATATGAAATAGTCTTACCTGGTTATTACTTATCTTTAATAAAGGAGGCGGATTGTTGAGTAAAATGGGTGAAGGAGCAGAGCTGTTTTCACTCTCACTACCGTCACTCAGCCTGATCCTATTAAGGACAAGAGAAGTTAGAGATTATAAAATATAATTATAAACAAAAATAACTAAGATCTCACTTGTTTGCACTTGTGTACATGGCGAATAAACCAAATTCTGATTCTATAACTGAATCCTGTCAGATTGCAAAATCCGGTTAGATTGCAAAATGGCTGGCTTGCCCCACCAGACCAGAGTATCATGCAGTTTCTTTGGAAAAGATGGCATTTGTCAAATCAGATAAGTGTAACTCTGCAATAGTTGACTAGAAAAATTAGTCAACGTGCTAAATTTTAATAGCTCAGTGAATCTTGAGACATGGGACAAAACACGGCCTGCAATGTTGACTGCATTTAGGTTTACAAATGAAAAAATATTCATTTTTAATTGTAGTTGTTCTGAAGGATTATTATACGGTATTGAACATAATCATCCCCTTTAATTTAATTATCATTGTATAAAATCTATAACACTGCCCTACATATACAATAGTGTGTCCACAGACAGGAGTTCAATCAGTTGCATGCTCTAAAATAGATACATATGTTTAGGGTTTTTTTTACAATTAAAAAGAGCTTATTCATCAAACGCAAAACTTAAAAATATCTCATAAAAGTTGTTTTTCAATGCCACATGTGTTTCATAAAGTTTCAAAGTTGTCCAAACTTTTTGTCAACACCTTCAGACATTCATTAAAATGGTATGAAATCATGCAATATCAGACGCAGTTAGCACTCTGCAGAGGTGGCTTGTGGCAAGGGGTTCTTCAGAATCCATCAATGACAGGCAGGCTCAGGAAAGATTTCTAGTTTCAGAATATTTTTACCTTCATGTCAATTTTCTCCCTCCCTCTTCCAGTTTCTGAGGAAATTATTTTGTATTTTTCATTATGCTGTCATGTCCCATTTTAGTTTCTTATATACTACCAGGGGCGGCTTGTCCATAAGGGCGATTGGGGCGACGTACTGCCTAGGGGAAAAGAAAATGTGCAAGCGCAACATCCTTTAAGTCGCGTAAATGACGAAATGTAAATTTATATTTTTTTTCTGTCGGATTCTACCAGTAGACCGTCTGATCTGCCTCTTTATGTCATTAGTCATTCAGTCAGTCTAAAGTCGTGCTTCAAATGGCCCCGCCCATTCTGGGCGATTTGAGGCGAAATGAAAATCGCCCTGGACCTCTCCCATTGACTCCCATGTTAATTTTTTTTATTTTTGTAACTTTTATTTATTGTTTTTTTTCACAAAACAGGGTTCTCAATGCATTCTCTATGGCTTCCGGGAGGGCTCGCCCCTCCATGTCGTGTCATAAGTAATCGACGTAAAAGCATAAGTACGTCATACAGCTTCGACAGAGGCATATTCTGTCGAGATGGTCAGTGCAACAGCAGCAATTCAATCCTCTTCCTTTCGGTCTGCGTACCAATGAAGACGAATTGGCAACAATACAATTAGGACCTCCTAGACCAAATATAACGATTAAACAGGTAGCTACAAAGAAGGGGAAATCCTACACCCGAGCATTTTCAAAGAATTGGTACCAAAGGAAATCGTGGCTAGCACTATTTCCTCACTATCTTGTTGTTCTTGTAATTTGAATTTTGGATCGTATTGTCTTGCTCTTCTTAAATACATAGTTGTTTAAATAAAGTAGTGGTGGTTGTTTTGCCCTGTTTCAAAGTGCTGCTTTTCTGTTTATTATACAAATTACTTGTAAACAACAAAAAAATAATAACTTCACATTGAACGACAATTCTGTCATAATCTGCTATTTAGAAATCTTAAAAACATATTGATTGCTGCTAAAAGGTCAAACACTTTTTACACATTCCCATTCACAAAACACAGATGAAATATGATAATATATTTTTTTATTATATATTTCATATATTTTTTTAATTAGGGTTAAGTAATTTTATCATGGCCTCTGTGAAAATGTGTGTTGACTATACTTCTTATGGTTCTAGCATAATGTAAGTGGAAATTAATTTGTGTTTTTGGTGTCTACACAATAAGTGATGGCAAAGGGAAAAAGCACATTTAGATAAAAAATAAAATAAATGGAAAGGCTGGATCGAAGCATTACTCATTAGCTTAGTACTTGTTAAATATGTACATGTAGTTTAATTTGTGTGAGCAAATTTGTAAAATTTTGAACCCCGTTTTGTCCCACTTCTCCAAAATCACGTAGCATGAGCCGCTGATGTTGCCTTTTAATTTCATTGGTAGGCTAGTCCCAATTTGAGTGACGAGTCATGAGTAAAATGGGTAATCTTTTGGTTGATGTATTTTTTTTTGTAATGTGCTCAGTAATCATTAACATGATGTATTCAGGCAAACCGAGCACAATGAAATATAAACAAGCTTTACAAAGCAAACAGTATAAATATCAATGTTAACAAAGGCTGTAATGCACAATGTAATGATTTGTGACTGTGCAGCGCATGTTAAAAGCATATTTTCCCAATTCAGTGAAGACCAAATTATAACTTTTACATTTTAAAAGTTCATTTCAAAAGTTCCTTTAAAAAAAAGTTAATTTCAAGTATAAAGGGAGTTTTGGTAGTATGGATTTGTATACAAATATCTCCCTGTGGTAGGCTTACGTTTGTTCAATCTAGAGGTTTACCACCTGTTAGTGTGCTACAATCATAACCATTTTTTACATCAATCTTGTAAAGAGAGCTTACACCTGTACGATTAGTCCATATGGACAAATATCAAAATACAAAGTAGTACATTTTGAAGTTCTATCTTGTGAACTCCTACAATTATTAAGCATTGCTATTACAAAATGTAACAATCAAGGTCATATAATTTCCTGTAGGGTTTTGAAAACAGTTGCACACACATTAAATGTTGTCTTTGACAAGGGATTATAGATTTAAAAGTGAATATTCCACTGGGATTTTCAGTCGGTGTTGAATTTGCAGAGATATGAACAACCAGATTTAGGGTTTTGTCTTTAGGTTTATACACAAGATAACAATGGTTGATTAGATTGGTTCACCTGCGGTGGCAATGTGTCATATGTGTGTGCATGGGCCGTTCAAGGTCAGAGTCTGCTTCGCTGTCCTCCTCCTCCTCAGACTCCTCTACATTATCGTCAGAGTGCAGGTCTTGCATGATTGATTGGAGGGGACCCAACACTGCATTTGTGAGAAAGGGGCACACATGTAAAATATTAAAATATTATATTTATAAACAAAGTATATACAAACATGTGTGTGCACACAAGGTTACATCATAGGAGAGAGAGAGATAGAGTAAGATAAATGAAGGGACACATCATAGTACCAATGGCACTTTCTTGCCCAATCGGAGTTAGAAGACTACATGTTTATAGAAAGGAGGTTTTTAAGTGTTTGTGTGCATGTAGAAGGGGGAAGGGGGGCATTCTGAAACACCCCACCGGCATCAGATCAATGGTTACCTGTGTGGGTAGTGGCAGGAACTGCCACAACCTTCCTATGGACAAAGTTGGCCACTGTGTTGGTAAATAAAAGTGCATGCAAACAGGGGTAAGAGGAAAAGAAGAGTATAATCTGCTGTAGCTGCTCATCACATGGAAAAACATTACACAAATTGTTGGCATTAAAGAGAGAGACAGCATGAGTGCAAGCACATCATATCTGTTCGAGCATGTTGTTCCTTTCATTTACCTTGATGCTTGCGACTGGGTATAAAGCTTGAGCTAGAACTTGAACTTGAGCTGGCAGGGCTAGGCTGCTTTGACTGGAATAGAGGAGTAAATAGGGACACAGCATTAGAGAACACATTAGAATGCATACAAACTATCCACACGAGGAATAGTTTAATTAAGGTTACTCGCTTAACTGCAAATAAGAAAATAAATAAGAAAGCGTATTGCATGCACAGTCTTGGATTTATAGAACAAAACATGCAATTTTATGGTTTGACGATGTGGCGTAAATACGGTATAGCACTAAGAGATGCTACAGTCGTGGCCAAAGGTATTGTCAGTGCCAAATGTGTTTTGCAAAGTTTGCAGGTTCAGTATGTGTGGACAATTTTGTCACGTTTCTATGGAATACTGGAAAACAATAATAAACATTTCATATTTTTTTAAACCTTTTATTGGCGAAAACATTCAATATATGAAAAGAGTCCCCTCTTTAACAGCAATCAGTCTGCTCTTAATATCCAATCATTTACATTTAGTCATTTAGCAGACGCTCTTATCCAGAGCGACTTACAGTAAGTACAGGGACATTCCCCCGAGGAAAGTAGGGTCAAATCCTTGCTCAAGGACACAACGTCATTTTGGCACAGCCGGGAATCAAACCAATCAGAATGACAGCCAGGTGGCTGAGTCACAATGTTTTAGTTTTCAATATCGCCAATAAAAAGTAAATACTCTTCAGTTACGAAGCATTTGTTTGTAGGTAACGAACGATAGTTATTGCAGGAAGAACGTAGCTACTTTGTGTACAAATGTATTTTGTGATTCACAAATGTAACGCAATTCTCAAATAAATGACCCCATTACATTACCAAAGAGTATTGAAGACATTACTACAAACACGCACACATGACGTGATGCATTTTTAGTCGCATACTGTGACGTTTGAGAACCTAAAACTCAGTTTTCAATAATCTACACTTTAGCTTGTCCCATACCTTGGATATATCACAGATGTGAAGTTTCTCAAAGAAGAGTGTGGCACAAATGCAACCATCACAACATTAGCCTTGGTCTGTCCTGATCAGATATATAGTACCAAAACACCTCTTCTTGAGGGTACCAATGTTCTCAAACAGCTAATGGGTGATTGCAAAAGAGTGGGTGGATACAAATATGTTGAGAAACTTTTGTGGGAAAATTACACAATGGACTATTGAACACATCTCATGAAGGTAATATCATTTAATAACAGCTCAGGATATCCAGAATTGTTATCTGCACACTTACAACAAGCATACTTCCCATCTTGAGGCACATGCTTTAGTTTGTTATTCAAATTATGGCTGATTTCTCCAGCTGAAGTTATTGCTGAGCCATCAGCAAATGTCATTGATGGCCTGAGCCTGGTAAGTAAGTAAATAAGACTTATTTTTATTTAGAAGACTACTTTATTTAGCACATTTCATACAAGAATTGTAGCTCAAGGTGCTTTACATAAAATCTATAAAAACAATAATACAAGTGATAAAAGTAATAATTAAAATAGCAAATATATAAAAACAATAATATAACTAATAAAAGTAGTAAAACCCTTCTGAGATCAAATTACTTAAATGCTTCGGTAAAAAGGTCGGTTTTAAGATGTCTTTTAAAAATGTGTAGCGTGTTTGCTTCCCTAATATTTATGGGTAATTTGTTCCATAGTTTTGGGGCGTAATTGACAAAGGCCGAATCACCAATCTTCTTACGACTGCTTCTGGTGACCTCTAATAGGCCTGCATTTGATGATCGCAGTGTTCTAGCTGGTGTGTAGTTTATAAGGGAGTTAGCAATGTAGCTAGGTCCTTGTCAGTGTAGAGCTTTGTATGTGAGGAAAAGGACCTTAAAGTCAATTCTGAATGTAACAGGGAGCCAGTGTAAAGTAGCTAGGACATGACTAATGTGTTCTCTTTTTGGTTAATAATCTAGCTGCAGAATTTTGATTGAGCTGTAGTCTTTCAGTGGTTTTATTGGGAAGACCAGTGAAAAGTACGTTACAGTAGTCCAGCCGGCTGGATATAAAAGCATGAATTAACTTCTCATTTTGGTTTATGAAGAATGGTCATACCTTTGCTATATTCCTCAGGTGAAAGAATGCTGTTTTGGTCACTTTATTAATGTGAGAGTTGAATTTCAAATACAGGATTACAAATACAGAGTCTAGGATTACACAGAGACTCATCTCTGGTTTAAGACAGGGGGTTAAGCCTCCTAGATTCTTAGTAAGCATCTCTCTTTTGGATTTTGGGCCACGTAGTAGGACTTCAGTTTTGTCTTCATTAAATTTAGAAAGTTATCATTCATCCATTTGTTTATTGCCAACAGGCAGTTGGTAATGGAATTGATGGCCTGCATCGCTGGGTTCAGTGGATATATATAATTGTGTGTCATACGCATAGCTATGGAAATCTATGTTATGTTCTCTGATTATGTCGCCGAGTGGTAACATATAGAGAAAAAAGTAATGGACTTAAGCAGCTTCCTTGAGCAACCCCGTAGCAGTTCTCATGTTTCTTCGACCTATGGTCTCCTAAACTAACATAAAACTTCCTTCCTGTTGTAGTGAGGTCAGCAGACCAACATCTCGTCACACCTGAAGAGTGATTCAATCACATCAGACAAACCTAATCAGCTCTTGTGACACCCTCAGTATGCTAATTACTCACCAAACGCTGATGAAAAGGAACCATAGAATTGGGGAAGGGACCTCCCCATGCTACCTAATCAGCCCCCCTGCTAGCTTGCAGGTTCAAAGGGCCTGCTTGAGACACAGTCTCCGGCAACCATTTGTGCTCTCCGTGCGATTTGAACAAAGAATACACCTTGATCAGAACTTTTGAAGAAAGTTCTTGCGACTTCACCTTTACCACAAGAGTAGAAGGTGAAGGAGTATGACAGGGATATTTGTGTCATGTTTGTTATTTTGTTTCAATGTTGTGTTCACAGAAATCGTCATTCTAGTAACTACTCCTTCTTCTTGAAAGATAACCAAGTCGATCTTGGTATCTACACAAAGCTTATATAATAAAACAATCATTCAACTATATATTGTAACTGTACCAGGATGTCCAGAACAATATTTGAACAATCGTATCAACCAGCCAGAGACCAGATCACACCTTTGGTAGGTGTGAAGGAAGGAGGGGGGAGTTGAGAACCAAGCTTCCCCCAATCAACGTCTGACCCCAGACAGGTCCTCCCTTGAACTCTGAACTGTATAAAAGCCTAAAATGACCATCAATCCAGGACTCCAGCGAAACCGACCTTGGCATGAACGCCATCGGGAGTGGCGTTCCAAGGACGTCGCCAAGCTTCTCCTGAGATTTAACTTGATAGTAAACGTGTTACTATCTGGACGTTTCAACAGAAGAACCAAAAATGCAATTCTAATTGCGACCTGACTGAGATCACGCAGACTCAGTCCCATGCAGCGCAGCCGCGCTTTGACTTCAGATTCTTCAAATGGACCTTTGGCGCAAACCGGCCTCGAACTCATTGATCGAACCCTGATCAAACGTAAGCATGGCAACGCTCTTTCCTCCCAGACATGGTATTGGCGTAGGCTGTTTATGATTTGTAAGGATGTAATCATTGACTGTACCATTTCTGTCTTTCTTTAAGTTAGACCATTTCATTCTGTTCATTGAAACCAATATCTCATATCTAATCCATAATCTAACTTGTTCATACGATCTAAAAACCTTAATTGAATAAATTCATTGTAAAGATATTTTTTACTTGTGCGATGATGATATTGATATTGGTCTGTAATTTGCAAGTAGACTGTTATCCAATTTGGGTTTCTTTAATAGGGGCTTTACAACAGCTGTTTTGAAGGCATCTGGGAAGACGCCAGTTCTAAGGGATGTGTTTATAATCTCTAGCACCGGACCTGAAACACTCGCTTAAAGAATGTTGTGGGTATATATAATCAATATCTGAGGTTAGATTCGCTGACAATTTTGGAAAGTTCACCAAGTGTGATATAGGTAAATGTGTGGTTTACACATGGTTATGTTGCAGAATGCAATGCTGTCTATGTAACCTGCAAGGAGGTCTGCTACAAGCTCATCAAGGACCACTGGGAGGAAGTGGCAGAGCTCAAGTCCACGCAGGAGGAAGCAGACACCCGAATGCTTCTGCATGCTCTGCATGCAGCCGGGGGCTGGGTACAAGACTGTAGTGATCACTGCCAAATATACAGATGTCCTTGTGCTGTGTCTTGCCTTCAATAAGGACATTCCATGCCCCGTGTATCAGAAGTTTTCTACGCAAATCCGAACACGGTTCGTAGACATTGACAAGCTTGCTAGATCGATGGGAGGCAGTGTCTTTGATGCCCTGGTTGGACTGCACGTGTTCTGCGGCTGTGATACAGTCAGTGCCTTTGCAGGCTGGGGAAAGATGGGGGCCTTGAAGCAAAAGAAGTCGGATAAGACCTACCAAGAGGCCATCAGTCAGCTCGGTCATTCATGGAAAGTATCCACCGAGCTCTTTCAGAAGCTGCAAGAGGTCACCTGCCACATGTACGTGCCGTCTACCAACACCACGAAAGTCAATGAACTCCGACATCAACTCTTCTGTGCCAGACGGGGAGAGATAGAGTCCAGTCAGCTTCCACCGCTATGTTGAATTGACCGTGGCGGCCCGCCGCGGCTAAATTTCTGCCGCCACGGTATCAAAAATAGGGCTGTACAGAATTTTAGGCCGTCTACCAGCAGTGATTGTTAGAGTGCATGTCGGAGAATAGCACGGACACAGGGTTTTTCCTGCATAGAGAAAATGTGGGCGCGCGCCTATGCCGAATTCCCGAGGGCCTATGAGAAATCCCGAGCGCCTATGGCAAAAAAAGGTCCGCGATGGATGATTTTTTTTATTTTAAAGCTGTGTTCATCACGCGTGCAATGCATGTCAGCGAATATGTACTCAATAGTATGTTTCAAGTAGGCTACAGCCGAACCCTTGTTCTGTTTTGATCAATTAGTAATCGAGTTGATAAGCCGATCAATACGCAACTGTGAGGTGCACGAATGGACAGAGCGGCCAGTAAACTGTCGTTCTGCTGCGAGGGCCGGCCCGACGTGAACGAACACACCTGTACGAATGTAAAGGAAATTTCCACTCAAAATGCTGACAAAAGTTTGATTAACGATTTGGGAACACCTGGGAATAAATACATTGATTAGAAGATATATATGTGCTCGCTATAACTTCTATCGGAGCCGTCATAGCCGTCATCGCATCGTGCAGTGCATGTCCGTGAATATGTTTAATATTATTTTTCAATTAGGCCTATAGTAATCGCGTTGATAGAAAGATTGATAGTGTCTTCTTGTCTGATCAAGGCAAGAACAATATCTTGCTTCTAAGAGAAAAATAACAATGGAAAACCAGGCTAAGCAACTCCCTGATGCATGACAAAGCACCGTATAATATATGCTGGCGCAGGGACAGATAGCCAAGTTGGACTTTGTGAACCAACCCAAACTCTGTTGCAGGTAGGGAAACGTAGACAACCCCAGAGCTCTGTAGGCTACTTGTTGATTTCCAACTGCTGTATTAAAGCTGATATTATCGGACCTCTGCGACTCCAGACCACTCTTTCTAGAACACAGACTTGAGTCATTGAATACTAGCATTACATAGGCCTATTGGAATAGACACAAATTATTTCAGTCCTTCAACAACAAAAGTAAAGCTTTATTCAGTTTGGTGTTCATTTTAGGACATAGTGGAGTTTGTTTGTAGTATCCATGGCAACCAGAGGACTACACATGGTTTTACTCTACAGGAGTGAACTACCTAGCTTGCAGAAAACAACGATTTCGTATTACTCTTATTACTTTTGTATTGTTTCGTAACTTTTTATCTGAAAAAGACAGTTTTTTTTTACTGTGTTTTGTCTGAGAATGACAAAGGTTTTTCTGACAGCGTTTGGTTTGAAAAAGTTTGGTTTTTCTGAGACTGAAGCCGTTTCGCCTGAATATGACGACTTTTTTTTCGTTTGAGTCTGACACTTCTTTGAATCTGAGATCTGAGAATGTCCTAAAATGAACACCGTAATTCAGTCTACCAAAAGTGACCTCTTTCTTTGGTCCAGCATCTGTAGAGCTAAACCCTACCGGCGACAGCAGCTGTGCGCCCGGTGAGCTGCATCGTTGTAGAGCTAGCCTAGCTAGCTATTTATGATAAGTTCGTTCAGTGTCACTTCACTCTTCTTTGCTTTTGTTAAATAATTCAAGTTAAGGGGATGTTTGAGCTGTTTTTTTCAGCCCAGACAACGGAAAATATAATGCGCAATTAAGCAGTGAAGTTGCTGTGCGTGAAAGGGCAAGGCTTATTCCAACGTAAAACGCTGTATAATTATATATTGTTTGTATTATTTGGATGTTGAGCTGCCCTGTTCACGAAGCTGAAAGTGCACGTAATAAAATAATATACCATTGATGCAAACCAACAGCAATCCTTGCTTTTTCTGCTCTATTATGTTTATGTTTTATGTGGGTAGGGCCCCATATTAGTTATTGAAATGGGCCCCCAGATGCTTAAGGCTGCCCCTGGCTGGTCTGTATAGATTTTGTATCCCTGGAGCCAGACTCAGGAGACATTAGAAATGTTTTAGTGATCACCGATCATTTGACTAAATATGCTATGGCCATAGATCTTTGTTTTGGGATTTGTCCAGCTGGATATGACCCAAAGACCCACTCTCAGTATGTGAGTGATTTGAAGAAAAGACTGAAGTACGCCTACGAGCTAGCCACAGAGTCGGCTGAAAAGCGGCAGCTGCTTAATAAGAGAAGATGGGATAGAAAGGTAACTGCTGCTGCCATTGATGTGGGTGACTGAGTGTTAGTGCGGAATGTGAACATCAGAAAGAAACACAAGATTGCAGATCTATGGGAGTCTACAGTATATGTGGTCACAACAGCCTAATACAGACATCCCAGTGTATGTTGTCACTCCAGAAGATGGGGATGGAAGAGTGTGTGTTGCACAGGGACCTGCTGCTCCCTTGTGGGTTTTTGCCAGTCAAGCATATTGTTCATGAGGAACCGGCATCCACAACAGTTGATCAATCTTGTTCATGCTCCAGAGTAAGAGAGGGACAAACAAAGAGTAAAGAGGATAGTTGTTGGCAGGAAGTGCTCCTTGATCCTCAGAGTTCCAAATGCCAGGAAACGAGACCAGAGAAGACAGTCTCTCTTGGTGGATGAAGGGGATCTCAGTTCTCCGAGTGAAGGAGAGAAGATCAGTTTTCAAGTAGAAGGTGAAACCTGTGATGAAGAGCAAATCCCAGCCTGTCCACTTACCTGTTCTGAAGAGACCTGTACGGGTGCCACATTTACATCTGCTTGTGTCCTGTGAAAGTCCTGCCTCAATACCTACCTGCGGCAGTGAAACCTGGGATACGGTTGAGGAAACCTTACAAAGACAAGGCACTCGGAAGCCTCAGCTATGCCCCAAAGGCCCAGACGGGAATGACGTCCGCCAGTAAAACTTCAAGATTGGGTTGGACAGGTTGGACAGCTAGATGTAACCAGCAGACAGTAGATAACAAACCAAAGTTGGACCTTTTAAGCCTTATGGCAATGATGCAAACTCAAATTGTTATGTTACTGAATATGATGAATGCAGCTATGTAAATATCTGACGAGGACGTCAGTGTTTAGTAGGGGAGGATGTAACCCACCCCAAATCTGATGGTTGTGTTCAGAACTTTTAAGCAAGGATGATGTTATTGTGTGATCAGTTTTTGTCGTAATAATAGGACATTTTGTATATTCATCCAAGTTAAACACAAAGTATTTCAACCGGAGTTTCCTATTAAAAAAAATAAAAGTTGACTTTCCGTTTGAATAGTTAGCAGTTCTTTAAGAGAGAGGCGTTAGCTAGTTTACAGTAGCCTAATGATATCACAGTCATCACATATACAAAAACCTTGCGGTTTTTAGAGGAAAAAATACAGCAGCGGGTGCTGTATATGGATTGCAAGTGCCCAACATTTGCCGTTTGTGTCCATATCTTTCCTTTTCTTTAGCTAAGAGGTGATCCAAAGAAATGTGGGAAGGTAAATGTTCCGACTTTTGCTGCATCTCAACGGTGTGAGCCACCATCGCCGGCAGCTTTCTGCCCTCCAGGTCACGTGACTGAACACCTTTTTTTTGCCAGCAGAGAGCGCCAAACATAAAACTTGCGGGAAATGCCAAGAGTGCATGGCTGCAGCCTGAAGCCTCCCATATCATGCCCTCCCGTCTCATGCCCAGCGTGTCCAACGGTAAGTTCAGAGGTTCAAAAATACGAAATTGCGAATTATTTTCCAGATGGAGTGACGGGTACATTTCTGAACACGTTTGTTGCAATCAATTGAAAAACTTTTAAACTGTTATTCATACATATAGTTTTCTGGATGTTATTGTTGTGTCCCTGATGTTAACGTAGCCTATATTTGATGAAACCTGCGATGACATCCATTTAAAACTGCATCAGCGTTTTATGTTGACATTGGTTAGCGAATATTAGCCAATGTTATCTAGAGCAATTTATGGTTGCAGACTTTGATGGTTTCTTTCTGTGATTTTCCTTAAGGTACACATCAGTGTCTTTACAAAAAATATACAAAAAAAATTTTTTTTACACCCTTTCCAAGAATCCTTTTTATGTTTATATTTGGGTGTAACTTTGTAACTTTGTTATCTCACATATATCTTCATCTTATTATTATTGCCCCCCTAAGGCTAGTCAATATTTGGACTACATAGAAAACGTCGGTGTCAAAAGATTTGTCTTGGTCCCGACGCTAGCAACGACGCATGGATAAAACGTGATAGAGACGTTATGACTATTGTGAAGACAGCCAGTGGGTCAGCATTTGTGTGAAACTTGGAATTTGAGTGAGACCGCATCTTGTTTTGACGTTAGCCTCAGAGTCAGACTCGGTCGCCCACTGGTGAAGTGTGGCTATAGCAACAGCAGCCAGTTTGCCTAGCAAACTTCTTTTGAAATAGCCATTTCCCCCTAAATTAATGTCAAATGTATTTAAGTTTTGGGGGGCATATTTTTAGTTAGCAGAAAGTACTACTTGAATTGCGATTCCATCTGAATTATTGAGTGACAACGTTGTTACAGTAGCTTCTTTCTAGGGGGTTCGCTTGTTTCAAAGGGTGTTCTTAATGAATTATGCAATATGAGTACAGTAGGCTAAATGCTTGAAAATATCCCTAAAAGGGCAAAACTTAAGGGGACGGACCCACCTGCAACCAAGCAGGCACACCCTACAATTTCCCCAGAAATTGTACGCTCTCTAGTCTATATTGTTTTCACACTTCACTGGGAAATTGCTGCAAATACAATTGCTTATCAGCAAAGCGAAGGCATGAGACGGGAAGCTCCAGACTGCAGACGTAGATTTTATTCATTTGTATGATGCCGTTATACTGTTTAGTAGAGGTGAGCATATATATATTTTTTTAATCTAGATTAATCTCACTGTAATCTTGAAATTAATCTAGATTAACGCCGATCAGTAGATCAGTGGTTCCTAGATTGACCACCGGGGGGTGCGTGAGAGAATGTTTGTAATGGCGAGTGAAAAAAACATATATTTTTTACGTATTTAACTGAGGTAAACTTCTACGACGGCGTATTAGGGAAGATTTGTTTTGTTGTTTGTTTGTTGTCCTCTCATTGTTTAAACATATTTCAATCTGTATAGTTTATAGTCTCGGTAGGTCGGATCATTGTATGTGGAATGCTTCGTTTCGTTTTCAACAGCGATCGGAATTCATTGATATAATGTCAACAGACTATAATATTTGTTCAATAATAATAGGAAACGTACTAGTCTTTATATTCTGTTATATGCTTTGTCGGGAGCATGAGGGTAATTGTTTACGTTTTGTGTTGTTCCAGCACCACTCTCATTTAACTGTCATGTAAACTCCGCTAGCAATAAATCAGCTAAAAGAAAGCTGTTTGAAGAGTTGTGTTCTGACAGACACACCGGGAGCGAGAACAACGCACTAACCAGCTGCACATACACCCTATCCTAGTCCCTCACCTACACTTAAGGCCTCAATATGCTTCTGCGTCTCCGTTTATGGATGGGCGGGCTCACGGATACGCACGGATAGACTTCGTTTATAGTTCTTCGTAGGCTGTGGGTGCTGAAAACAATTCACCGCCAGGAGAGTAGGTGGTGCTGCACTGCGATGCTAGCTATAGGTTATCGAAAACTCGGAGCAAATTTACAAATGAGCCGTTTCATCAATAAAATAAGCAGTTTCAGCGACTACACTGCCCATTTCTCGTCACATTTTAATTCAAATGCCGATTTACATGTACTGTTTAGCTGATATGAATTGTAAAAACTGCTTCTCTTTGGTGATGTTTGTGATGCTAGTTGGAAGGGCAGCCTGCTTTGACTGGGTGTGCAGTGAACATTTCTGGGGGGTTATTATGATTACGGAAAGGGGTCGTATATGTTTTTATATTGCTACCATTTTAGAGACTGCTTATCGATCCGAGTGTTAATCAGGCGCGGAGCCAGACGTTGTAAACATTCCGGGTTTAGCCCAAACCAACAACGTATTGGGGCTTGATTTGCAAGAACGCGACGCTGAGCGCCTCCACGGTCCTCTTCCACATATTAAAATTGTGCTGCTGCCAACTAATAATGCACCTAATAATATGGTGCCTGCACTGCAATGCTATGGCGGGCTGGACCAAATGATTTTTCGGGCTGCATATGGCCCGCAGGTCGGACGTTCCCCACCCCTGGTCTTGTTGGTCACGGCAACCCATAGCGGCAACCCTGCCCCTGACTTCTTAATACGGACCAATCACAGCCAAGGGGGTCTCCGTCGCTCTGCATCATTTCGACGGATAGTTAGAAAATTCGGGAGGTGCACGTCAATCCGTCAAAAGCTCTCCGAGGGCTGACGGACAGCACGCAGAGGGCGTTCCACGGAGACGAGGGCGTTCCCTCGTCTGCGTTTAAATCCCTTCGTCTGCGTTTTTCGAAAAACGCAGAAGCATATATAAGCCTTTATATTGAAAAGTATAATTTGATCAGGCATCCATTACTGCAGGCTTGGTAAGCGGCGGCATGCAATTCGGCTAGGTATACATCCACGCTAAAATATCAAGGTGAAAGTCATCATAGCTTGCGTAGTATAGACCCAGCTCCCAACCCAACTTTAATAGATTAACGGCAATATTTTTGTTATCGCCTGATAAGGGTCTCGCGTTAACGCCGATAACGGCCCACCACTACAGTTTAGTTTAAAAAAAACAAAGTAGGAAAGATTATTTTAATTTGTATATATATATATTTCACTTTATTTTTGTTGTTAATTTTTTAGGTCTTCGGTTTAGTTAAACTATGGTACTTTTTAACTTCTGATTTAAGATCCGTACATGTTTATTGTTTGCATCTTCCTGCCACAGTAAATTCTGTGTTTGTGTAAACAAATAAAACCGATTCAGATTCTGAGACATAGCGGACTAGGCGCAAGCTTTTACTTAGAGAAGTAGAAGCTCGAAGACGGCATGAGACGGGAGGGCATGACACGGGAGGCTCCAGGTTGCAGCCATACCCATCTCGAAAATGCCGCCCTTCTCTTCATGGCACCCTGGGCGGCTGCCCGGTCTGCCCATGCCTAAAACCTCCCCTGACGAAAAGAGCGTACCTACTGGGTAGTAACAAGCTAGCTCAAGCATTTTCTCCTCAGCGTCAGGGTGCTCAAACTGCTTTGGGCAGAGTACTGTGATCAATTTGTACATCATTTACTCTGAAAATCAACTTACAAACAGCCCCACAAAAACATTGACAATGTAAAAATAACTATCTGCTTTGAAGCGGCGTCTGCGGTCCTCGATCTGGTCATCCTCTGCGTCCTTTTCAAAATGCCTTTGTCTCTTGCAAACCCTCTGCTCCGCAAACACGGTGGCTACGTCGTTTTCTCTGGCCATATATCTTGCTATGTTCTCCATTCTGCCTCCTCTGTGCGCAACTCTCTGATCTGAGCCAGAGTGTTGACATCCAGTGATTCCATTTGTAGGTAATTCGACAGGATGTATGTCCTCTTCAACAAATCGTTCCAAAACAAAACAAAAATTTAGAACAAACATGAAAACAAATTCAAATGTGCTGAGTTTTGACAGCAGGCTGTCAGCTTCAGAGACTACTTGGGTGTGCTGTTGTGGTGGTGTTTGGATAAGGTTCAGGGATTTGAGAATTTCTGGGAGGCTCTGTATCACCGCTTCTGTGGCCTGCTTCCTGGAGGCCCACCTTGTGTCAGAAAGGTTTTTCAGCGTAAGAACGGTTCTTTCCAGTTGAATGTTTTCCTGCTCCTCCTCCAGTAATAAGGCTGTGCCTGAAAACGTCTATACAGCATATCATATATTTATTAATGAATGAATGCAATATGAGTAGGCTAAATGCCTGAAAATATCAGGCATATTTTTATATTTTTACACCGGTCTGCCAAATGTATTTGTTTTGATTCAACTATGAGGCTGCTCACCATTAGCCTGGGTGCCAGCCAAACTTATCCCCGCCCAAAGTGATTTGGTCGGGAAAGTGGGTCTCAGTCCGGAAAACACTATACCGAACAGGAGCTGTTCGGACCAATAAAATTGTCAGGGCGGGCTTTATACGGTGATGGACAGATGATCAACAGTAACGTATCCAACCACGTCACAAAATAGCGCTCGAGTTGAATTCGTTTTCAACAAACATGGCTACCGCTGGAGAGCTGAGATGTTATGATTCTGCCATCGAGTCTGTTTTAGAAGACATCGACAGCGCATCATTTTGAAAGAGAAACAGAGAAACGCAACCAAGGCATTTGTCGATGGAAAATATGTTTTTGCCGGCCTTCCTACGGGGTTTGGTAAAAGTTCAATTTATCAGGTCTATCCAATTGAGCGAAGAGGCATTTGTTTTCCGGGTTCGTTTAAAACATGCCCCATACATAGTCACAGCCTACGGGAGAGTTTTCAGACTCATATTCTGACCAGAAATATGAGGATGAGAACGTCAGACTAGCTCACCATTCCCTCTTGCAGGGGAAATGAGAACACAACTATTTCATTCTACACTTCACTCTTAGTATTTTGAGTTGTAAGCAGCAAAAACAAATATGCTTTAAAAATCTATGTAATCTTTATAAATAATAAGTATGCATTTTTATATCAAATATACAAAAATATCAGTTGTAAAAATGTCATTAAAAAAACAGACCCCTCTGCAACCAAACAAGCACACCCTACAATTTCCCCAGAAATTGTACGCTCTCTAGTTGAAATTGTATTATGTCTTCTTCATTGCCTACTGTAGTAAATTGAAATCTAACAATGAGTAGCCTAATTCTATCGGCTATTGTTCCTACAATTTACATGATTCACATTATTCCTACAATTTACATGATGTAGCCTATACCGTCCTGTAACTTTGTAGGGGGTCAATATTGGCCAAAACACTGAAACTAATTCCCCTATGGTTTGAAGGAAGATGGGAAACTGAACAGTGTATTAATATTAACCAAATAATGCCAATACCAATGGAATAAGTTATTTGAGGTTAAATCAGAGCAAGAATGGTCAAATTAAGGTGAAATAATATAATCATTTAATCATATTGCTAATTAATGAAATCAATTAAGGTTAACTCTTAGGCCTACTCTACCATGATTATTGTAAACCAGAGATAGAAAGCAAGAGGTGAGGAAGAAGGAGTAGGACAAGCCAGAGCTGAGGAGAAGGTCTCAGGAGATCAATAATCCACAGAACAATGCTTCACAATTCCTTTTATACCCAGAAACAACTACAATCACACCACAATCTTGACCCTTTCTTATCAACATGACTAGCAATGCTACAGTAAGTTAAACAATAAGATGTGAGAGCCATCAAGTTGAGACTCCATCCATTAACTCGATGGTTTTACCAACTATTTTACCATATGAGAGGTAGGGGCAGGTTGATAGCCTTACAAGATCAGCCTTTATTCTTCTGCCCTAAGTACACCATCTCTTGGTCAAAACAGAAATTCAGCAAATCAACAATTGATATTCCTGTGACCATGCATCCTCCCGTAACTGGAGTTCCAGTAAATCTTTTTCGATATTAGTCTTTATTCTTCTACCCTAAGTAGGCCTACACCATCTCTTGGTCAGTTTTTGGCACTTTCTTTATGAGGTGCAGTTTATACAACTCATTTACTTGTAACTGGGAATACATGAGAATACATTAGCTACATTTCACAGTTCCACATGCAGAATGCACCTGCCATTAAATGAACATCTCACTGTATACAGCATCCATGCCCTGTTCAACAGGATCAGAATGTGCAAATCGTTTTTTATATTCATTATTCTCATAATGTCAGTGCAACTGACAATTCCGCACAAGCCTGTAAATAAAAGTACATGGGGAGAGAACTACCAGTAGCTAAGTTACCATACATGATTCTCTGCATCCATTTCTGCGGCAGCAGTCAATGTCTATTCGTCATCTTAATCATCATCATCATCTTTTGAAACATTCTGTTGGGGGCAACTGCTACTACAAAACCTAGGTGACGAGGCTACAATCACAAGCCTATAAGCAAAATAGGCATTACCTGTTCGTAGTATGTTTTTATATTTAATAAAACATTGAACATGCTATTTTTCTAAGACCACCACTTTTTCTCCTGTAATATTAACAGACGGTGGGGTAAATGTTCAATGTATGGACTGGCTATTATATTTAAATGTATGCTCGGCAGCAATTGTCTCCCACGCTACTTGTATACGCTGCTACAGCCGTGTTGCTTTTCCCCCGGAATATGTGCTCAACCATTAACACGAAATAAAACTTGAATCTGAAGTTGTGAAGTCGGACAATGTTTTTTGTCGCCGGGTGGCATGGTGGATCCTAGTATCGGAGCTCCATTGATGTTGGCTTTTAATAGTTCTCATGCCCGCGCTTAACTCTGAGTTGACGTATGCCTACTCTGAGTTGAGTTAACTAATTCATATTGGCTTTTTTGGAAACGAATTTTCGGAGTTTCCCATTTTAGAGTAACTCAACTCAGAGTTCAGGGTTAATCTCAGAGTTTAGGGTTAATCTCAGAGTTTGTTAAACCCCCTACCTGGAATACCCCCCTGGACCACGTCAAACATTTTAGAGTCAGAGGCTCCCAGCCCAGCATACTCTCTGTGGCCAAACTGTCATTGGGTGTGCTTCGGCAAGCTCACATATATATTATTATTATTATTCTTTTTGCGCCCCTAAGGATCTGTCAATATTTGGACTACATAGACGGTGGCAAACGTTTCGTCTTGGTAGCGATTGAGTTGCTTGTCTTTATATTTACGTTCCGTTGCACAGGAGGTTACAATGTTTTTGGGGCAAAAAGTGTCTTCTGTCAACGAAGGGTACTCAGTGCTAGCCTACGTCACTACGTCAGCAACGACGCATGGATACATAGGGATAGACATTCTAGCACACAAATTGGAGTTTAGATTATGAGTGAAAAATCCCACCCCAAAAAAATCCCAACCATTGGGCTTTGTTAACAAAGCGATTGAGTGGAACTGAAATCTCAGATTTTTTATTTAGATCATGAAAGTCTTAGTAATTAGTTAGAAAGTAGTAATTTGAGCGAGTGCGGGTCGCCCGTGAGGCCGCCTAGTCTTAGGCGGCAGCCATGCAAGAAAGCGTCATAGTAGTATTTTCGTAATTTTATAGTTCTGTCAATTCTAAACAAAAACCAGAAGCAGGGCAATGGTATGACGATATGACTATTGTGAAGACAGCCAGGTGGTGGATAGAAAAATATGCCCCCCAACACGTAAATAAGTTTAACATTAGCACCGGAAAAGAGAACGTAACTTTATGTCATAAGGTTTGGCTGTGGCAAACGAAGACAGTACACACTATCGATAGTCTGACTCTGAGGCTAACGTCAAAACAAGCAAGGTCTCACTCAAATTCTTTAGCTAAAGATATGCCGATTGCGAAGACAGCCAGCGGGTCAGCATATTTTTTCGATGTGTAAAACTTGGAATTTGAGTGAGACCGCATCTTGTTTTGACGTTAGCCTCAGAGTCAGACTCGGTCGCCCACTGGCAGTGTGTAGTACTGTCCTCATTTCTGGCGCTTTCAAACAATCAGTGAAGTGTGGCTATAGCAACAGCAGCCAGCTTGCCTCCACTGTAGCAAACTTCTTTTGAATTAGCCATTTCCCCCTAACTTATGTACGTTTTGGGGGGCATATTTTCAGTTAGCAGACGGTACAGTTTGAATCGCGATTCCATCTGAAATATTGCCAATGACAACGTTGTTACAGTAGCTTGTTTCAAAGGGTGTTCTTAATGAATTATGCAATATGAGTAGGCTACTTGTAAATGCTTTAAAATATCACTAGAAGGGAAACATTTAAGGGGACGGACCCACCTGCAACCAATGCAGGCAAGCACACCCAAGCAATTTCCCCAGAAATTGTACACTCTCTAGTTAGATATTTCTTCTCTGCCTCCCCGTGAGCGCCAGACCTTTCATGCGTCTCAACCCGCTCTGTCCCTTTTTTAAATGAAGAAAACCCCATACATGGGTAAGCCCAGGCTTTCCCAGCACCGTCATTGGACTTTTTACCGAAAAGCCAGCAACAGAAACAGAACAGTCGGTTCGCCCTGGGTGAATACACCAACCACACCACGCTCCACTAACATTACCTCCCATTTGGCCGTATACCAAGCCGGCCTGAAGTGTCGCTTATCCTGGTCATATGGGAACTCTTTGTAGCCGTCCCTCAAACCAGGCTGGCAAGGAGCATGTCCAATCACCGCACGGATCAATTCAGTGGAGAGAGGCCGGTGATGAAAAAGGTACGGGTGTACGCGTTACAGCATGTGTGTTCACACACATGATGCTATCTACCTTTACATTAGCGACAGTAACTCAGCTGTTAGCTGCAGAGCTAACGTTACAGCCACATTCTAAGTGTAACAAGCTAGGTAACCATATACAGTAAAGCAACAAAATGATATAGCGTTAGTTAACTTACTTGTCCGAGGTTTGTAGCTGGACCAAGGAGAGTAAGCACTGATCCATAATTTAATTTCAGCAAGGCCAGCTTTGTATTGGCTCAAGTTGAGGAAACAGTTGTAGCTGAAATGTTTGGTCCAGAAGTTGTGTCGGCACATTTCCAGAAAAAAAAATTAAGACACGGTCTTCAGAGGCTCAGATGAAGGAACTGTAAAAATACTTTTGTTTTTCTTTGTACATCAAAACTAAGCAAATGTAATGCTTAGTTCGTTTGCAAGCTATGATGTTGATCGAGGATAAAAACACTTGGTTTACACCTATCAACATTTCTAGCCACTGGGGGACCAAAGGCAGGCTAGGGGGACTTATATTAATGTTAAATAACCCCCTAAAGTGAAGTTTTCATGTCATGTGACTTTTAAAAACACAAAACCTGAATCCTGGATCTCAGCAATTACTGGCCAATTTCAAAACTGCCATTTATCTCAAAGAGTCCAAAAAAGTTGTGGTAAAACAGCTCACCGAACACCTCTCCTCAAAAAGTAGCACTAGGGCACAGTGCCCATGATACAGTCAGTGATTAAGATGTCAGTAAAACACACAAATACAGATTCCTAGGAATTATATTTAGGGCAAAGTGATACACTGACTTCTGGAATTATAGAAAGATAGTGCAGTGCCCGTGATGCAGCTGGTGGTGAAAGATCTAGTTTCGATACTGAAATTCTATGTCATCTACTCTCTGTCAAGTACTTTTTCAACCTCCACATCTAGTGTTTAAACTTTTTGTATTCAGAGCTGGGGAGGAGCACTGTCTTTACAAAACAAAGACAAATTGGACAAAGTCGTTAAAGTCGGGAGCGAGATTACCGGTGAAACCATGAACATTTCATTGCTGACTGATAAATACACTGCGAATCTGGCCCAAAAGATTATTCTGATTCACATCACCCCCTGTGGCCTAAGTACGAACTCTTACCTTCAGGACGCACGTACATGATTCCATGGATGAGGCACTCTGCACTTTACATTGTACTGGACCTGCTGACATTCTTAAGTTATTCCTGTGATGCCTTCAGTTGTATTTTGTATTATTTTACTCTTGTATTTATTTATTGTCTCAAAGTGCTTTTTATTAATTGTGTTATGTCCACTGTACTGTCCTGTGTGCAGTGTAGAATGTATCTCTGTCTTCGAGCTCTTGGTGCAGAACAAATTCCCCTCAAGGCAATAAAGGTTTCCAATCAATTTAATCAATAAATAAATCTATTGTAGTCACATTGCCAATGCTGTGGTAGCCTACATTCATGCAAATGATTATGTAGCCTTCATTTGTCTGCTGTTTCCTACGTTATGAATTGCTTATGTTATGTTGATCCAAATGTACTATATTGGTTCTCTGTTAAATAGTTTTACCACCACAAACACCTAAACATTTAGTTCATAACAGAAGTCATTACATGCACAACTAGAGAGCATACAATTTCTGTGGAAATTGTGAGGGTGTGCCTGCTTGTCCGTCCCTTTAAGTTTTTCCCTTCTAGTGATATTTTCAAGCATTTAGCCTACTCATAGGCTATTGCATAATATTTCATTAAGAACACCCTTGGAAAGAAGCTACTGTAACAACGTTATGACTGGAAATATTTCAGATGGAATCGCGATTCAAACAGTAGCTCTATGTCTGCTAACTTAAATGCCCCCAAAAACGTAAATAGGCTTGACATTTATTTAGTTGAAAATCGCTCATGCATAAAAAGCTCAATAGCGATCATTGTCAGTAACAACGCAAAATGCGATATAGCCCTTTGTGGAGAAGCTGCCCCGGTAAATTGTATACTACAGTGTTCGTCTTGGTGGTGATCGTTGGTTGAATTCGATGTAGCTAACGTTCCGTTGTACGGTTTAGGCTGAAATTAAAGATTGTTTTCTTGAACAGATTGACACGTTTAGGCTGTGTCAATGAAGTTCGGGTTAGTAGTCAGACAGTTTCACCTATTGAAATACTTTTGATTTAAGGGAGTGCCGAACATGTTCTGTCGCCGTTTGACTTCCTACTGTAAACAGCTGATGTTTTTGTTAGCTACACAGTGTCTCGCGTAGGCTACAGCGTTGCAGTACTGGTTTGAAATCACAGGTAATGATTATTTCACCAACAAATCGTTTACTTGTAATCTAATGTCATAATAAATCGTACAACGAAAATGTATTTGTGAGTAATGTTTATTTTAAAGATTGAAAACGGATGCATCATAGACCGCTGCAGTATGTGTTGCCCGGGCAACATAGGCTAATGTCATGACGCTAATGCTTCAGTGAAATAGTAGACTACCGTTTCCGAAAGTAGATGTAGTTCCTCAATAATATCAGCTTATATTGTACATTACACTTCACAATTGTGTTTCATATCACAAAGTAAAATGAGTAAATAGTTATCACCCTGGCCTCTTTGCTTGTGGCGTTTCTCCAGCTGCCTTGCAGTAGCGTTAAAGCTATAGTTAGCCTAGCTATCTCCCAGAAGTTAACAAGCTGCTAAACTAATGTTCTGCTACAGGTAGTCACGCGTGTTTCGTGACGTTAGTAGCGTCAGTGACTGTGGCTAACAAGTTAGCCAGGTAAATAACAAGACAAGCAACTCAATGACTACCAACTTTTGACGTTTTCTAAGTAATCAAAATATTGACGGATGCTAGGGGGGCGGCACGATACCATCTTTGCTGTGCAACAGTCTTCTATGCACGTCGTATCTAATGCGTCGTTGCTAACATGTGCCGACGCTGTGACGTAGGCTATTATAAACGAGTAGTCTACCCTTTGCCGCCAAAATCAACTTTATGCCACAAAAACGTTGTATGGTCCTAAACTGTGCAACGGAACGTACATAAAAGTAATAGCATATCAATCGCTAGCAAGACTAAACTTTTGACACGTAGTTTGTCTATGTAGTCCAAATATTGACCGAGGATTAGGGGGGCTAAAATAAATAATAATAATAATATATATGTGAGATAACAAAGGATGCGTCACGACTTTGTTGTGGCACACCCAATAATGGTTGAGCACGTTGTCATAATTGTAGGCCTAAAAACAATAAAGCATTGTAGATTTGCAAGCGCTGCATTATCTATCTATAATTCCAGAAATCTGTGTGTGTCACAACATCATCGCGGGCACTGTGTCCTAGGGCTGTCAACGAATATTTTAAATTCGAATAGTTATTGAAAACATAATTTCGAATGCGAAAATTAATATTCGAATGTTAAAAAAAAGCGGGGGAAAAGGTGGAGCGACTGTCTGCTTTGCGGGTGGGCGCGTGTCTGAGGTCAGAGACAGTTCACAGGAGTCACACTGTCTGGCACAGCGTCACTGCTGACAGTTGAAAGTTGAAGATGGCAGAAAGTGGAGAACCCAGCTTGACCGCAGCAGAAAAGGAATATTAACTCCCAAAAATCTAAAAAGTGACGCATGGAAACATTTTGGATTTTGGTCAGTTAATGGGAAACTGGTTGAGCCTACAACTAAAGTATTGTGTAAGCTATGCAAACAAGAGTTAGCGTACCATTCAACGACAAGCAACATCTCCAGAATGTACATCCAAGAGAATACGGCATAAAATGTGGTACTTTAGCGAAACAGCCACGTCTGGATACGTATTTTGCGCTGCCCGCCAAACGTTCTTTGTCTGCACGCAAAAAATGGTTTTGTTTATATGCAAGGACATGAGGCAGATCAGTGTGGTGGATGGGATAGGCTTCAGGGAGTTCTGTAAAGCACTGGAACCGAGGTACCATATCCCTAGCCGTGGAACCGTCACAAATAGAATTGAACCTCAGGGTAAAAGTTATTTGTTGTAACATTTCTCGGAATTGTGTGCCTTATTTCATTTAACGTTCATTTAAACCGCTATGCGCAGAGAGCGCAACAGTGCGGGGGAGAGAGAGAGAGAAAGAAAGAGTGAGTGCGAGCGAGAGGCCAAGGTCTGCGGTCTTGGCCATTAGTTCATTTACGTATTTTTGTGTAGGTAATATGTTGTGAAATATGTTTAAACCTAAATAAATTACCTATACAAGTAGTTATGTCTCGTTGTATTCATTTGTCCTGTTATTGACGTGCCTGATGCGCAACCAGAAATTCAAATGTGTTTTTTGAAGCGAATATTCAAACGTAATTTTTGAGCAATTTTGACAGCCCTACCGTGTCCTATCTATAATTCCAGGAATGTGTGCGTGTATGCCACCAATTTTATCACAGGCACTATGCATTAGTGTAACAAAAGCAGTGTTGCCACGGTTACTTTGAAAAAGTAATCTGATTACTCCTTTAAAAAGTAACTTAGTTACTTTACAGATTACTTAATTTTAAAAGTAACTAAATTAGATTACAAGTGACTTTTTTTGTTACATTCAGCAGCTTCTGACAACACCCCCGCCGCCTCAACATAAAAATGACAACCGGTTTTGCCAACACTCACTTCATTAGAAGTGCATTTTTAACAGTAATGCACACAACATAAATGTATCTCCTGACATTTTAAGTTGAATTTAAAAACTAATTCCAAAACAAAAAAGGCTATGCTTTAATAAAAAAATCAATAATGACAGTCTTTCTTGACCTGACATATTAACACTGTAATGGCAAAACTTACTATTTATGATCTACATTGTTTATAAATGTAACTATTAAATGATTTCCAACATGTTTTATGCACATTGTACCTGTTGTTCACAGCATTAGAGAAGCAAGGAGTGGTTTTAGAAAACAAAACAAGCGTATAACACCACATGTAGGCTGATATCATGTCTACATTTGTAACTTTGGCCTAATCTAATGTTGTAATCGCATGTTATGAGTGAAACAGTGGAGCGAGTAACCCGTGGTTGTACCTTAGTCACAGAAAATGGGATTTGCTCTGTAAATTTGACTGTGCAGTGCTGCGACTCCAAATGTTTCTTCAAATTTGACGTTGTGTTTTCGTAGCTTAATTGATAGCACTTTGTCGCCACCAGCAGAGTGTACAACGAACCTTGATATATGACTGCTTGGCCACCTCATTGCTGCTTGCAGCTATATTTGAGAATGCCTTCGTTTATCCCATTAGTTGATTAACAAAACAAAATTAACTGAAGTTATCGGTCTCCTAGTACACGCGCTAGTGAAGTGTAAGCTGTGAGGGATGACCAGAGGACCAATTAGAATGAAAGGGCTGGCACCAATCAGATTGAAGTGGCTGGGATCAGTTCCCATGATGCCGGTGGAGGCACATGAAAGATGGGGATTTAAAAAAAATTACAAAGTAAATGCTGATCAGAACAACATTAATCGTGGCACTGCACTGTTGGATTATAAACAGGACACATGCAACATTTCCAACTTTGCAGAGAGCCTGGTTTTACAGATAATTGAGGGAACTAACACTGACACACAAACACACACACAAACAAGAGATTCCTGTCATTACGAGTGATACAGAAATAAAAAAATGACTGCCATCATGGGTTCTTGAGTTATTTTTTGTTCCCCACGAGAAGGCATACATCTTGGACATACACTTTAACACCCCCTCCGATCAGTGTCTTTGTTGGTGGCCTAGTAATGAGTGGTATGTAGTATCAGTATACAACATTTGAGCATTTGTAGTAGTTTGCCACCAGTCATAGGCAGTAACGTTGCAGAACAATGGAGGAAGAATTATCTGACCAGAACTTGCAGAACAATGGAGGAAGAATTATCTGACCAGAACTTGTTTGGAGCAAAATCAAAAGAGGTGGCTGAAAGTGCCCTCTGTTGATTTAGATTTTGTGTAAATTGGAGATACAGAAGGATATAATTTGTGTATCGTATTTCTTTGATTGAACGCTGCAGCATTTATTCCACAACGTTCATTTTTGGTGTTGCGTTTATTCGAGGGCGGCGTTTAATTAGTAAAAGAGATTTAGTGAATTGTAGCTGCAGTGCGGCCATAGACAAACAAAGAATAGGCAAGGTCAAACACAAAGCCTAGTGTAAAATTGAAGCCGCGTGTGTGTCTACATTGTGTCGAATCTGAAGCAGCATGCCGAAATTGTCTTACACCGCAGAAAGCACTCACCAGCAGCAACAGATCTGTAGCACACAAACTTGGGGTTGATGAAAGGCGAATTTGCGAGGGGCGAAGTCAGCTACCTCGCTATATTGTACACTTGTGATTTACTTGTGTAATAAATACTGTGTTTTAATTCAACCAATTAAATAACCGTTTTCTGATTTTTTGGTGCAGCCTTTATAACACTGTTCATTTTTGGTGCAGCGTTTATTCGAGGGTGGCGTTTATTTGAGGGCAGCGTTTAATCGAAGAAATATGGTAGTTTGATACAATATTGTAGCCTACGAAAAACTGAGATGAATTCAAGTTTACAGAACAACTGAAGGGCTTTAAGGTAAATTTCTCAGACTATATTTAAACAGTGTGGAAACCATTTACCAACTCTGTTATATCCATTTAATTAAAACAATTAAAATAATTAGGACTCCTTTGATATTAGGAAACTAGCTAGCCTACCGAACTCCGATTTGGATGGGGTACGGCAGGTGTGTCGCATTAGTTGAATTTCTCAAACTTTTACAGTGCTTTGCCACGGAAAAATAGCTATTATATAGCTTTCAACAGTACGTTTATGGGATAACAAAAAAACTTTGTTCAATATACTGTAGTTCAAATAATCTGAATTGGTGTGTTTCACTGACATCTTAAATCACTGACTGCATCACAGGCACTATGTACTAGTGTAACAAAAGTTACAAAGTATATCCACTTTAAATAGTTATTCTCTTAACTAGCCAGCCCCTTTGAAAGCAGCTGAATATCGGTTGTAAAAGCTAATTAGCTTCTAAATAACGAATTTTCCTTACTATGCTTAGTTTAATTTAATTGCGATTGCCTTTGTTAACCAATTAGTTAAATTGCGGTAGAAGCTGAATGGTCGTTATACCAACCCTTTTAATTGAATCAGGTGTGTTGGAGCATGGAAACATCTAAAACATGCAGGACAGCGGCCCTCGAGGACCGGGGTTTGCCAATTTGTCTTCATTGGTTCGCCAACCGTCATACGATTTTATGATGCCATGTTAGGTCCAACATCTAGGCCAGGGGTGGGCAATCCTGGTCCTCGAGGGCCGGTGTCCTGCATGTTTTAGATGTTTCCCTGCTCCAAACACACCTGATTGGTCATTACCTGGCTTCCACAGAGCTTGATAACAACCCATTCATTTGAAACAGGTGTGCTGGAGCAGGGAAATATCTAAAACAAGCAGGACATCGGCCCTCGAGGACCAGGATTGCCCACCCCTGATCTAGGCTGTCATTGGACCTTTCAGCAGGACAATGATCCTAAGCACGTCCAAATTCATACAAAAATTGTTGACTGAACACAAAAATAAGATTCTGCCATAGCCATCTCAGTCCACTGAGACCCCATTGAAAATACGTGGGCTGCGGCTGAAGAGTAGTGATGGGCATTCCGGCTCTTTTTCGTGAGCCAGCTCGTATGGCTCAGCTCACTGAAAAGAGCCGGCTCTTTTGGCTCCTGAACGGGAGAGCCAATGAAAATCGGCAACAAAGCAACCAAACAGGAATTTGGATCAAATCTCAGCAAATCTCTGAGATATCAACACTGCACTTGGTATATCGGTGGAAGACACTACAATATGTTACCATGTGAAAAGGCAACTTCATATCTCCAAAAATTATTAATATAAAGCAAATCGGTTTTGAATGATCTGCTGGACATGATGTTAGTTTCTTCCAGGATCACAAGGACTCTTACTTAGAGACCTGCTGCTCTTGTTGGCTAGCTGTAACTGATTAAAATTATTGTACTCGCTGTGTGGTAGTTTACTGTTGTTTGCTCTTCCACAGGTACACTCGGGCACTTTTAGATTCATTTTGTCCAATTGTAACTTGTTTAACTTCATGCTCTTATGATTCTTCCCTTTGGCACTTATTTTTGGGTTTTCACAATGTATGGTTCATGTTTGACTACTTGCAATGTCGGGGATATCTCGTTGTTATGATCAGTGACCTATGCACTTTTGTAAAGCTCTCTCTTGGAAGTCGCTTTGGATAAAAGCGTCTGCTAAATGAATACATGTAAATGTAAATCGCTAACGCTAAAATAATGCTTTACATATCCGCCTGTCAAAAACGGATACTCTGATTGAATCACAACTTCATATGAAGTTAAGTACACAAATCTGAGAAACAGTTGACTAAGATGAAAAGTCGATTTTTGATGAATATTTGAAACATGCTAGCTGGGCTAATTTCAAATGAAAAGTCTCTCTTTGCTCCTCTGTTCCAATGTGACATTAAAAATAATAACACTTTTACTCATCTTTGACGGGGTGCCAATAATTCTGAAAACAGTGATTTACAGCACAGATTTACGCAAGTATGATATATCTGCTTCTTGATCGGACATGCCGTATCCCATTCTGCAAGTTTTCTTATTGTACTGCTATGCCTTAGCTTGCACTGACAACAAGCTTGGACCTCCTTGTGGCCCCCTTAAATGTCAGATGGAGTCAGATGTTAAGTGTCAAGGGAGTCAGATGGCTGAGTGGTTGGGGAATCGGGCTATTAATCAGAAGGTGGCCGGTTCGATTCAGGCCGTGCCAAAGGGCGGGGGGGTCCTTGGGCAAGGCACTTCACCCCACTTTCCTCTGGGAATGTCCCTGTACTTACTGTAAGTCGCTCTGGATAACAGTGTCTGCTAAAAATTACTAAATGTAGAGTCTGAAATAATCATTACATACATTTTTGCAATCATGTTTTTGCATGAAAACACAAAAAACCTAGAATACAGTTGATGTGACTGACACTGATTATTTAATGCAAATGAAATGGAAATGAAAATACATTGTGGAATAATTATATACATGTTCTTCTGCCTGGTAACTGGTCACTAACGGTACAACTTGCCCCAGCTTGGCCCCCCCCCAGTTGAAATAGTTTAGAACTTCCACTGGTGTACAGCTGTGCACAAGCCTCGGAAGCAAGAGCATAGCAAGCCACTACCGCGCAAGACTGGACAACCCGCATGCTCAGGATTTTACGATAGTTTACAGTAAAATCAGTGATCGTTTCATCTGCAGAAACTAGGGGTTTAATATGTAACTAACAATGTTATATTTACTGTGGTTTTGGGGTTCAATATGGAGTTCGGTACAACAGGAAAACCCTATATACTAGGTTTCCCTTCATATTACTTCAATGCCGTATCCTAAACTGTGTCAGTCTGTTCACAAAGGTCTTGTCTACCCGACTGTGAAAATTGATAACATTTTCTATTTGGGGCATGTGAGACATTTCAGCTCAAGTCCAATGAGTGCCCGTTTCAACTTTAGACTGCTGACAAACCATCATTGGCTCTATCTAGCTAGCTTGCTGTTTGCATTTCTCAACCTCCTGACACTAAAATACAGATAAATGAGAAAATTGTGCAGTGTTTGACTCATGTATAACATGTACCGTTACACCCCTAGTAGAAAACAAAACTTTGTCTTAAATTTGAGGTGCTCACCAGCAGGGGCACCGCTAGGGATTTTGGGCCCCATGAAAATAATCTTTACAGGGCCCCCAACACAGCGGCAAAATTTTTTGATGCTATTTTACAATTATGCATTCTCTGGGCGCCCCCTCCATCATGGGCCCCTAGAATCCGTCTCCTTTACCCCCCCTTTTCGGCGCCCCTGCTCACCAGATTACCAACAGGATGATTTTTTTTTATCACATTGAATCAAAAAGTTGAAAGCCTAAACCGACACCAATACAGTCACATGAGACAAGTGATTATTTAAAAGGGGAGGAAATAATTAATTTTAAAAGGTGTTTCAACTGAACTAGCTGTAGACATACCTAGGCCACCAGGGTTGACAGCATGTTGTAAAGTGCACCTGGCATTTGACTCGCAAGCCATGTACTCTACCCCTCATTTATGACCAGTCTTGGTGGGCAATCTCTTTAGGTCACAATAACACTTACACACACACAGCAGGACATAGACCACCCTCATTTTTTTCTTCCAAAAAGGTCCTGACTGTCTATATTTGAAATAAAACAATTGTCAGCACAGACAGTCAGTGTAACTGTAAAGTGAAAATGTTAATAACGTGTTAAATTGTATTTTAGGCATTCTAGACTCAAGGCATATAAAATCAAAAACTACTGGCAACCTTAATATAAAAACATGAAATGACTGAATTAAAAGAAAAAGTGCATTAAAATAACTAAGGTACCAATACACAGTGAGTTACTTTGTTTTGAATGCAGAATGTTTGCCCAGAGTCCTTGGAAGATGAAAGGGTACCACTCTGCTATTCATTGCCTCTTTCTTCATTCTCCTTACCTGCCATTAAACCATAAATCAACTTGCCTTTCTGTTCCTTAGAAAGCCTCTCTTAAGCAGAGTTTCCTCAAAATGTGTGAGGACATGGTGACATGGAGGACAACCCTTGGATCCTAGACACACTACGTCTGTCAATCGATTGCCTCCCAAGGGCACTTAACACAAAACAGTTCACAAAACTGAGCTGAGTTTCAGCGGGAGTTTAGAATGTAGTCACTAAATGCAGTCCTCTGAAGTTCTTTTTGCTGACAGATTCTCCACTTGCGCTAGGAATAAAACTCCTCAAGCCAGTTGCTGACCGTAATGTAGCCTTCTTCGTCAAGTGAGTGAAAAACTTCCTACTTGAAGACAAGATATTAGTTACTGTAGATAAGACAATAAGATTTAACCATGGTTTATAGTCTAGACTCGACTTAACGTTAAATTACTCAGACGCTGCCGGCAAATTGGGGTGCTGTTCTCCATGAACAGGTTTGTATGTATGAAAATGCCAAAGTCTTAATGTTCAATTCCAATGTTTATAGCCCAAGCATGTGGAGGATGGAACAAAACACCAACAACCCTCAAAACATACTCTCAAAATATATATAAATAGCATAAACTTTCATCTGCATTGGCCAACTCCAGCCTACCTCTTTACTCACATTCAAATTACAGCAGGCACAGAGATCAATGAGAACAATGTTGAATTAATACAAACAAGGATTCATCTTTGTTTACCCTTGATGAACTGCACCCAATTTTCGAGAATATGCAGATAGAAATTTACTTTTAAAGGGACTAAGAGTTTGTGTCTTGTAAGGAATTAGGGGTGTAATGGTACACAAGTCATGGTTTGGTACGTACCGCGTTTTTGGGTTCAGGATTTTTTATATGAGTTCGGTATAACAGGAAAAAGCAACAAATGCTTGGTTTCCTTTCATATTACTTCAATGTCACAGTCAAACTTGATGCCAATTTCTTTACAAAAGTTACTTACATTTTCCACTTGGGACCTTTGAGATATTTGATCTCAAGTCCGATGAGTCCCCCTGTACATTTTGTTTGACTTACCTAATTTATGTAGCCTATCACTGTTCCAGCGCAGATAAGGCCACATTTAGCAGTGTTGAGTGATAACGCTGACAGTGGTTGAATCAGCTTGTTTCAAAGTTTTTTTTATGTATGAAATGCTGGCTAGCTACCTAGCAGCAATATAATATAAAGTGGGTACTTTAGTTTCAGTAGAGATGCAGGAAATTTGATCTAGATGTAATATATTAACATGCTTATATTCAATCTCTTGACAACGTACAACAAACATTGCTGTCCAGGTTGGATAGCTGTCTGACAAGCTTCAGATATTTTATGGGGGAATACATGATTTTGCTATAGTGTGGGCCTACATTCAAATTAAACTGGGTGGCAGAAAATACAACTAAGAGGGCTTTGCCCCCTCTTGCCTCCTCATGGTGCCGGGCCTACATTCACTCTTTCTAGCCAGCTTGCCGCGAGCATTTCTCAAACTCCTGACACTAAAATACGGACAGATGAGATCATTTTGCGTTTCATCTGGTCAACCTCATAATCTGTTTCCTTAAAGTAAAAAGGTCTGTGACCAACTGAACATGTATTCTTCGTCTGAAGGCATGCACCGAACCATGACATCTGTACCATGAATTTGTGGTACAAATACATGTACTTTTACACACCTATAAAGAAGGGTGTAAAACTGATACATTTCCACTTTCAATGTTTACATCAGTTATTAAAGATGCAGAATACAATTAGGTCAATGCCTTCCAGATAGTAGTTGGGAGTCAATTCTTAGGTGCATGGATCCTTTATGTGTGTACGCCACTCCCTGATACAGTTTAAGGTTGTGCATCGTACCCATCAGTCTAAGGTGAAAGTTCTAAAATATACCCAAATGTTTCTCCCAAATGCGATAAATGTAAAAGTGCAGATGCTTCCCCTAATTCATATGTACTGGTCCTGCCCCGCTCTACAAGATTTCTGGCGTTCAGTATTTGAGACTTCTAAACCAAAAGATTGACCCTGACCCGCTTGTGGCACTGTTTGGGGTTACCCCGGAGGGACTGCAACTACCTGTAGCAAAACGTAAGGCCCTGGGCCTTTGCTTCACGGTTGGCACGTCGTTCCATCTTGTTGAAGTGGAAAGAAACTGCCCCACCCAAACACACCCACTGGGTCAAATATATACTGTCTTTTCTCTCATTAGAGAAAATTATATAAAGTCTAAGTGAATACATTCTAAAGGATTTGGAGCCCTTTTCTTGACAGTGTCAGCACTTCAGACATAACTGAGGACTAGTCCTCTATGATTGATGGTTTACCTTTCTGAGCACTGTGGCTTTTCTGATTTTGAGATAAGAGATAACGTTTGGTCAGTTGTGTGTGTATTGTTTCTTTGTTTTGTTTGGGGTGGGGGGATTTAAATTGTATACTGTATACATGTCTTGTTTGCAATGAGATGAGAAATCAATAAAAAGACCATTGACCAACAAAAAAAATATACAGAATACATAAGACTTCAGCCTCTCCTCACCTCTGATTTGGCGTATATGTTGCCCTCCACGTCCGAGTCATTAGGGTCCACTAGCTCCTGAAATTGTGGTAACGCAGGTGCTCGTCTACTGTCTGTCATTTCCAACGTATCTGTCCGCTGTTTTGCCATGCGTATCTGAGATTTGTCCTTCAGCAGTTTCTTCTCGGCATGATGTGGGTGCGGCAGGAAGGCTGTGCCTGTTCCTGCTTTCACCGTTACCTCCAAGAAACCCTTCTTGCGCTTTTTGGTCACATTGTCCTCATTATTGGACAACAACAGTCGCTTGCTGATCCCTGGTCCAGTCCCATAGGAGAGGCCGAGCTCGGTCCGATGTTCTTTGGAGAAAGACTTGGGCTCCTTAAAGCCCATCTTTGGGTTCGACTCTGTATCCCTAAGTGGTTGGTTCTCTTTGGGTTTCCTGGAAGCTTTGGAGGTTTTGCTGCTGGGTTCACTGCCACAGTCTTTAAAGGCACTTTTGGGTTCTTTCAAAGGTTTTTCCTTGTGGTCCTCGGAGGGTTTGTGGAGTTTGGAGAAGCTGTTACTATTGGTAGTGGTTGTGGTGAGGAGCGCTGTGTTGGTTCCTTTAGTCCCATCCTATAATAAAAAAATAATTTTTGAACATTCTTAATCTTTCTGAAGAATGAACTAAAACAATAGGTTCCCAAAATATGTTGTGCAGAGGAAAGACATTTGTGGGGTAGTCAAGTATCAAACCTTATAGTAAGCAGTATTAGTTATTATACAAGTTTTAAAGGCATATATACTGTATGTAGTTTTCCTTTTCATTACCTCTTCAGCGAACATGCATTATTTTATTGTGTATTATATTATTGTATAGCAGTTCAAGCGTCACTTTAATGTTATGAGCTATTGCTATGTAGTTAACATACACCCAGGGGAAAGAGTAATCTTTTTACTGACCATTGGACATTATTTTCAACAGCACTGGCAGTGTGAGGGGAAAGGATTCACACAGTCACACATGTGCAACCCAAAAAGTAGTGTGACAGACACCTTGAGTGTATAGAGTTCATCGATGCAGTAAATCCATTAAACAGTCTAGAGTCTAGACGATGCATGTGTTACGACCTTCCAAAACTACCTCTAAACTTTTTGTCTCGTCTATCTGTTCCTGACCCTGGAACCTGCTAGCCCTCTTACAGACCTAGACTAGTTTCTGCTCCAACAGTAATCCATCACAGTCTGTTTGGATTGGAAACAGGTTCCATGTGCAATGGGCCTCTCGTAACTCTGCACTTGCCAGACTGTGCTCTGCTGGATGCAGTAAAATAGACCCTTTAAATCGACTAAAACTAACACGTAATAGAAGCAACATGCCAATTTATTGACAAGTATGATTTACAGCTGTGACAGATGGTAGCCCATAGTACATACTCATGTAATTTAAAAAGTTTATTTTTAAAGGAACCCATAGCCTTGTCACAAAAAGTTCATACAAGGTTTTCAAATTGACAGCTTTTAAAAAACGGAACTTACTTCAATACCCCTTTATTTATACATTGTGAAACCTTCCAAAACCATTAGTAGTTTGGTAATCCTGAGTGAAAATCATAGTGATTGACAGAGCAGTCAAATATTAGTCCTAGTTTCAGATCTAGACTTTCACAGATTCTTGAACCTTCCAAATATGCAGGGATTATGGAGTAGAGAACTTTGAAGTGTTAGGAGAATACATTTTAGGGCATACAGTTTAGGGCTGTCCCTAGAAACCCGTAACTGACCTTTTCTTGCTGGAAAGATTTGTTCTTCTTAGACTCTGAGAGACTCACAGTCATAGAGTTGCTTGGAAGTGTCGACAGCTTGAGGTGCTGCCCAAAAGTGGCTTCTTCCTGCAAAACCATTACCTTACCAAGACAAAAGGAAAATGTATATACAGACACATTAAAAGTGCATACCAAATGGTATATTTAATGAGGTCCATTTGAGGTCATTAGACAATATATCAGAAACTTCTCATTGATTTAAAGAAGGTATGGTACAATGTGCCGTTTAAGTGCAGCATATGTGATGCTCTTTATATAACATTTAAATAATTGTAGGTCAAAACTTACTTTAGAATTCTCTACACTACTTTTGTGAGGATCCCGTTGCTGTTTAAGACATAAAACAATTTACATAGCAATCAGCGATAAATATTTATATTACATAAAATTCTCCAAACCAATCTTCTAAACAGTGAACTCTCTACTGACAGTTTCTGCAAATATCCCTGCAAGCAGATGATGCCTGACATGTAGCAGGTCCAGGGTTGCCAAAAAGATAGCAGGCACAGTGCTACTTTAAGCTACATTCAATAATGTATGTGAAGTTCACATAACCCTCAGTTTCTTTTCACCCTAGAAACTCTCTAGAAACTAATTTTGGTAGTTTAACAAGGTGGAATTGTCCGCCTTATCCATTTTTAAATGGTGTGGTCAAGACCCCACCCCCTCTCTCTCTCTCTCTCTCCTACCCCTCCGGCTTTCAGAAGCTTTCTGCGGAATTCCTCTGTGGGGTTGTTGAAGGTAAGCTTCTCACAGCGCAGATGATTGACAGGTGGGTGGCCGTCCAGGTGCAGGAACAGGTCATAATCAAAACGTACTTTCCTCGGTTCTTCCTGAGGGGAGGAGTAGTCCAGAGAAATCATTGTAAATGTATCAAATTGGAATTGGAAAAAATATATACATTATTCTGAGCAAATGCTGTATAATATTGGTCAAACTTTTACATTTGTCCTTTATATTACTTTTATATTTTTTCAAGTGTTATGAAAAAGGCCTTAACAAATTGGAATTACAAAGATTATGTTTGATTATGTAAGATACATAAAAAAGCATAACACTCATGACACTTACTGTATCAACACCATTCATTTCCTGCAAAACATAGATCCCAGTATGGAAGAGGCAATTGAATGGAAATGGTTTTCATGGTACAGGAATATTAGATATATATTCTGTCAGTCGGAGTCAGAAGAACATTTTACTGTATACCGTTACCTTATTTCTGAAGTACACTTCAATGGGTAATATAAAACCGGCGTATCCAGACTCCTCCACTTTGTAGGGTGGATCCTTGCACACTGAAATCCAGAAAGGAGCAGAGCATGTATTTTATCAGGCTTTTATTTATGATCACAATGAAACACCACTGTACCAAAAAGTACAAAAATAATAGTATTACTCTACGCCCACTGAACACTGTAAAACTATGCACTTCTGATCCTTGATCTTCTATTGTACTTTCTATATGCACTATTTGTATGTCGCTTTGCATTAAAGTATTTGCTAAATGAATAAAATGTTATGTATTACAACTGCAAATATTCAAGGTAGTGTCGCACAATTCTCCATAAAAATGTGCTTATGAATCGCCTTCATAGGATGTTAAACATAGATCTGGGCAGAATTCACTGAAGGAAGCCATTCATGTATTTGAGACATGAAACAAGAAAGATTCCAGTTCCCTTTAGTGCCTGTGAGATTTGTTCACTACACAAGAACCATCTTAGACATAGCACTCTCCTGAGATCTCATTAGACTAGTGCCATATCTATCACGTGACACGTCAATACCAGAAATTGTGTCCCAAATTAGATGTCAAGAAAATAATCTGTCGGGAATTCAGGCCAACTGGCATTCATAAGGCTATGCATTTGGTTCCCATCAGGCTTTTCAGGACAAACAACCTTCTGTCATGGTCAGGTGTCCTCCTTGGGGGACAACTGTTTGTCAGAAAACCCATCCCAGATGATTTTGCGGCAGGAGTGTCAGTGATTAAGGCCATCATTGTAAACAATAATTTGTTCCTCAGAATAACATTGATACAGGTTTGTTTAAGAAATAAATAAATTTAAAAAGCATACAACCTAGAATCTGAATGCGGTCGGTAATACAGAGAGGTGCAGACCATAGGCTGAACGCAATGATATAGTAAGAATATAAATAAAATGACTGGATGGGGAAACACTGATATTCAGAGATCTGAATAGTAGAGCATTTGCAGCGCTCTACATTGGCATTTGTGAGTTTCGGTTAAGATACATGTCAGAAAAGTACAGAATAGATGATATCAAACTATTGGCATTAGACAACCAACAATGATGCAGAATGTAAAATACTCACTGATTAATGCATTAGTAACAGTTTGCCAATGGTTTTAATGTACATTATTCTCTAACAGGAACAAACTTAAAAATATTCAAATCCATTTTCCAAGTTTCACCTACAGTCAACTACAAAGCACAAATCTAACAACATAATTGAGGCCCACTCCCTTACAGGGCTTAAAATGCTAGACGAGGGTCACACCTTTCAGAACTCAATAACGCTGCCCAAATATTGTGAGTCGTGACTAATCGTGCAACTGGGTCAGGTTTAATTACATTTAGCGTAAAGCTTCCCTTCTCCATAACATATTTGTGTAATAATAATGTCAGTCGAGGTTGAAGATGAGATGAGCTGAACCACACAGAAACACTGGGATAGTGTTAAAATGTATGTGCTGATAAGTGTTTTGAAAATTGTTTACATCATTGCAGCAGCAGATTCTGAAAAATTCTCAGTGTGTAGTATTACTTTATTTTCGTAACTTTTATTTAATAATAATAATAATAAATTTAATTTATAGTGCCCTTTTCATCCGAAGATCTCAAATATGTATTTCAATTACTTTTGAGCATTTTGTATTTGAAAGGCTGAATATAACTTCAATGCAATTTGTAATAACATACTTTAGCGTGGAGTAATTTAGCATTGTAAAAATACTGATCTATTCTGTGAAAAAAATAAAATCCCCAAATTATGAATACACTTACACACACATACAGTGATTTTGTAAGGATGCCTCACACTGTTTTAATATTTGAGAAGTACTTTTGTCATCCTTGCTGAAAGAAACTCCACATCCTGACAGCAATAAATACATTGTTTGCGCTGACAGTAAAATGAAATAAATCTTGTCGCATGACTGTAATAAACATGACCAATCATTCCGTTCAGACCAAATGCAATTATGGACAATATTCAGACCAAATGTCATGATTGGACGGGTTACTTAAGTAACATATATAGTGTGTGTGTATTAGGGGAATGTATGTGAATAAAATGTATGTGAAATGTATGTGAATCGATTATTTTATATGATATACATTTTTATTTATCTCTGAAAAATCTGAAAAAAACTGACCAAGAATCGATTCAAATTAAATCATGAGGTACCAAAAGATTCCCACCCCTAATATACATATATACTTTTTTTTATTATTATAAGAACGTACCCCTGTTGAGTTCCATATGCAAACACTTAAAATAAAAACAATTGATACACAATTGTGGAAAGGTGGTTAAAGAAGTGTGTGCCAGCAAGCTGGCTAGCTATTTATTAGTGATGTTTACTTGCATAGATAACAAAAGGAAACCACAAACATATATACTGGTTAGCCAGCAAGTATTGGCCAGAAGTATATACAAATTCTGAATTCCCATTTTGAAAATACAAAATACAATGTATTTTCTCTTGATATATCTTTTGGGCACCAGTATTTTGTATTTTTTTGGATACATTAATTTGAGGGTTATTTTGTAATGAGATACATTAAAATGTAACTTTGCCCATCTCTGCTGGGTCTTTCATTTTGTGAAATGTCAAACTATTTAAATTGTTATGTATATCCAACAGTGTTTGTCAGTTGGATGTGGCTAACTTGCCTAATCGTAAACCTCACACATTGTAGCAAAGATAAATAATACCAGTGCAGGACTATGATTATAGAATACATTAAAACACTATGGCAATGACAAAGCAGGGAGTTAGTGGCTTTGAAATACAAGTACCAAAACCACTGAGAAGAACTGTCATGACCAGCTGCATCACGGCCACGGCACTATCTAGAATTCCAGACGTGTGTGTATCACCGACAATCATCGGCATTGTGCCCCATTTATAATTCCAGGAATATGTGTGTGTGTGTGTGCCATTCATTTTATCTATAGTTATTTTTGTGTTTTACTGACATCTTAATCACCGACTGCTTCATGGGCACTATGCACTAGTACCTGTAATTGAGCATGCCGGGAAACGTATTTTCTTGCCCCTACTGCATTAACTCAAACACTGCTTTTCTCTTTTCCTCAAATATTTGGAACATATTGTAAACAAGTTTGTAATGAGCCAGACTTGGACAGCAAGCTGAGCGGTAATTTGGTTATTTAGGTGTGACAGTTAATTCCCTTAATGATGGGGGTCGTGGCTTTCACACATTTGGAATTACCGTATTTCTTCAATTAGTCTCGAATAAAATATTATACAATTATCATTTTTGGTGCAGCGTTTATTCGAGGGTGGCATTGAATTAGTAATAGAGATTTAGTGAATTGCTTTTAAATCTATGCAATCTTCATAAATAATAAGTAGCCATTTTTATCTAAAATATCAGTTATAAAAATGTGTTATTAAACAGACCCATCTGCAACAGACGCAAGCAGGGACACCCTACAATTTCCACAGAAATTGTACCCTCTTCTAGTTAACCTTGTTTCACAAACAAACGGAACATTTACGTAATGGAAATCCTTGCGATTTACAAGTCTGATTTAATAGTTCTTGGTTAACTGATGTCATTAATAGTTTGAAATACATTACAATCACTGATGAAAAGGCATTTTTCGAGCAGCACTACACAACGCTTGAGTCGCCATTGGCTAGTAATTTTTTTATTTTACTCGACAGACTTTTTACATGAAATGCATGAACAATGCAACTGAAAAAAGTTCATTGTTTTATTCTTTATGTTGCAAATAGATTTAATCTACCATTTTTTAGCAAATGGCTTTCTCTTGCCACTTGACTTCAGCCACCTCTCCACAGCTGATGATGGATCATACTGCTGAAGCTCTGGGCCTTCTGTTGAAATGAAGGTCTGAAAGGCATGAGCAGGTGAGACCGCTACGGACATCTGATTTTATTCTCTTTTGGGCACTGAAGGCTCTTTCGCAGTTGGCAGAGCTGATTAGCAAGAATAATCTGAGCAAGGAACAGTAATCTTAAATTGTCTTAAAAACAAAAATACATATTAAGCGTTTTAGTCCAATTAAATTATTTTCTTGAAGAAAATAAAATCCTGGAAGTCTCGCAGTCAGGTTTCAGGAAATATCACAGTACTGAAACTGCTCTCACCAAAATAATTAGTGACCTCAGACTAAACTCTGATGCAAATAAAGTCTCTATCCTTATCCTGTTAGATCTCAGTGCAGCATTTGATACCATTGATCACGACATCCTAATCAATAGACTTGGGCTAACGGATAGTGTATTGAATTGGATGAAATCATATATCAGAGGAAGGAAGTGTTATGTTAGTTTAGGAGACCATAGGTCCAAGAAACATGAGAACTGCTACAGGGTTGCTCAAGGAAGCTGCTTAGGTCCATTACTTTTTTCTCTTTATATGTTACCAATCGGCGACATAATCAGAGAACATAACATAGATTTCCATAGCTATGCGGATGACACACAGCTATATATATATCCACTGAACCCAACGATGCAACGGCCATCAATTCCATTACCAACTGCCTGTTGGCAATAAACAAATGGATGAATGATAACTTTCTTAAATTAAATGAAGACAAAACCGAAGTCCTACTAGGTGGCCCCAAATCCAAAAGAGAGATGCTTTCCAAGAATTTAGAAGGCTTAACCCTTCATCTTCAATCTTCAATATTTTTATTGATTTCATGTAAAGCACCTTGAGCTACAATTCTTGTATGAAATGTGCTATATAAATAAAGTCTTACTTACTTTTCTGCTCAGACTGGAATTGTACCTTTTTTGCATCCATCTCTTTGTGCGTGACGAGTGCCGTAAAAAGCAAGTCAATCTTTTTGTGAGACAAAGCGACAGAGGCAGTGTAGCATTTTACCTTCCCTAGCGATAAAAAATCTTATCCTAATCTTAAGCGCTTTGAGTGCCGCTAAGGTAGAAAAGCACTATATAAATGCAATCCATTATTATTATTAATATTATCCAGTGATTAGTGACAAATCTAGTGACTTTCCGTTACTTTGGCAATCTCCGTTTTCGTTGTTGAGCAGCAGCAAAATAACTAATTGTACGTCTGTTGTCTTGCATAACTGCATCCAGTTATGTTAACCAAGTCAAGTGACGGTGCGTCATTGAAATCTGCGCTAAACTTATTATTTGCCTCCAAATCAGTCACAGGCGAGTGAAATCGAACAATTTACTATCCATTGGCTAATTAAAGATACTTTTCAGTCACCTAGCGAAATTTGGTCACATATGCAAGTGATTTACTCGCATTGTAGAGGGTTGCTACTCTAATGCCTGCGCTTCTTAGACAGCTTCCCCGACAGCTTCCCCGACAGCTTCCCCGACAGCTTCCTAGACACACCCCTTTCAACCCCTACTTTATGGCACATTTTGCGGAATCTACACAAATGCACCTTAGGAAAAATACAAGCTACAATACACAAAAACGGCAGCAACATTTTGCCCAAAAAACATTTTGTTGAAATAAAATATAAAACTTGGTCAGTTTGAAAATGTACTTACTATGACTCATACACTAACACAAAAATAGCCTACTTCTGAATGATTTGAAAGTTAACTAGAAAGGTACATTTCCTAAAGAAAATGTGTGTGTTTGCTGAATGCTGAGAAACAGAAAAAAGTTTAAAGTTATCAAGATCATAGCAGACAAAAGTATGTCAGCAGTATGAAGGTTCAATATTGCCATATTGAACTATGTTGCCCTATTTGTACAATAGCCATTTTATATTTTATTTCATTCTAAATCTTTTACATTTTTTGCCCCTTACTATGAGTTACACTTGTACACTTCTTAAGATTCTTATGTATGGAAGCAAATCAGTGCCATAATGTTTTGAATTTTAAAAGGCATCGAATACTTAATATCGAAATTTAAACAACACTGAATTCTCATCTGAATATATTTCAATGTAAAATAAAACTCAGGTTGCTCAAATTCGAGCCTAAAAATTAAATCTTAAAAAATTAAACCCCAAAAAATTAAACCCTATCAAATTCAAGCCGAAAATGTTCCAGCTGAAAAAATTAAACCCCCAAAAATACGAGCCTATAAAATTCGACCCCAAAAAAATTGAGCCGATGAAATTTATATTAATAGGCTAACTTACATTGAACTTCGGTTTTAGCCTAAGTCAATAGTGTTTAACAAAGCGGAAATTAGCATTGTCTGTGTGATGTTTATTGGCGGATAAAACCCATTCTGAAAAGTATTAGTAATTGAAAGATGTAGAAACAGAAAAAAGTTTGAACAGTGGAACCATAGATATATATATAAACACTAGATGTCTCGTCCGCGTTGCCGGCCAACGGAGTCGAACGTCCGCACATGGAGCGATCTTACTACTACAGGCAACTCGCTCACCCATAACATTGTGTTGGTGCTACATGTACTTTTTAAATAACCATAACTTGCTCAATTTTCGACCGATTTTTAAACGGTCTGGTTTGTTATAAACGTCAGAGATGTAGTTATGCCACTGCAAACTTATATTCTATTTGTAAAAAATATTACATAATTGACATAAACATAATCTAAGTATGCAGTGGCATAACTACATCTCTGACGTTTATAACAAACCAAACCGTTTAAAAATCGGTAGAAAATTTAGCAAGTTATGGTTATTTAAAAAGTACATGTAGCACCAACACAATGTTATGGGTGAGCGATTCGCCTGTTCCAAGATGGCCGCCATGTGCGGACGATCTAGACTCCCCCGTAAGACATCTAGTGTTTATATATATCTATGGGTGGAACAGTGAAGAGCGTTGGCCAATCGGATTGGTTCCTTGTTTATTGTAACGTAGCAATCGTTGGTCATTGGCAATAGACTGATTGGCAACATTTCTAACCTAGAATCTAGGTTTCAGGTTTCAAGACGGAGAAGTTAGAGAGAGGATGCAATGGGAGAATTCCTACAGAAAGCTAGATCTTCTGCTTCAAATTGAAAACGGTGTGTTGTCTGTAGTCAATATCGCCAATAAAAAGTAAATACTCTTCAGTTACGAAGCATTTGTTTGTAGGTACTGTAACGAACGATAGTTATTACTGGAAGACCGTAGCAAGCTTAGTTCGCTGTTCTATGGCAACTATGATGACAGTCATAGCTACCGTCACTAGAATGGCCATAATATTTTGAATATGTCTGCTGTTCTACATTGCCCACATAATTATATATTTCATCAACTCTAACATGGCCTGTATCTTGTATTGAAAGTGCTCTATAATTAGCTCAGCTAATGAAGTGAGGTGGACTGAGCAAACATATTTATTAGTCAAAGCGGAACGAGCGGATGTCGTGGGAGAATTCCCACTGTGTTAGATTTACTGCTTCAAATTGAAAACGGAGAAGATATTTAGAGTAAAGACAAGTTTCTAAACATCTGTGTTCAATATCGTCAATAAAAAGTAAAAACTTTTCAGTTACGAAGCATTTGTTCGTAGTATGGCCAGCTGCAGTAAGCCTTTCGTGAACCCCGGTTTAGCTGTTCGTGACGGTCAGCTATAACAGTGTTGAGCCTTGATTTTCAGATTTCTGTGAAACTTGCTTAAAGACAAAATTACGCCAGTTTCATACACTCTAAACCTGTCGTCTATCTTGTATGGCAAAAATGACAAAGGTTTGCGCTCTCGCCGAAGGCTTGAGAGCACACCCAACTAGCACGTACAATTTCTGGAGAAATTGGAGGGTGTGCTTGTTGGTTGCAGAGGGGTCAGTTTTTTAATTTTTTAAGCTGCTGCTTACAACTCAAAATACTTAGTGTAGAATGAAATAGTTGTCTTCTCATTTCCCCTGCAAGAGGGAATGGTGAGCAGCCTCAAAGTGTAATCAAAACAAATACATTTGGCAGGCCGATGTAAAATGTAAACCGATGTTCCCTTCTTGTGATATTTTCAGTCATTTAGCCTACTCATATTGCATTCATTCATGAGTAAAGAACCCCCTTTGAAGATTATTCTAACAACGACGTTACCGGCAGAAGAGCTATCTCAGATGGAATCGCGATTCAAACAGTACAATCAGCTAACTGAAAAGATGCCCCCAAAAACGTAAATAAGCTTGAAATTTATTTAGTGGAAAATCGCTCATTCATAAAAGGCTCACTAGCGATCATTGTCAGTAACAACGCAAAATGCGATATAGCCCTTTGTGGAGAAGCTGCCCCGGTAAATTGTATACTAGTGTTCGTCTTTATAGCGATTGCGTTGGTAGAACGTTTCTGCAGCTGCCTTGCAGCAAAGCTAGTTAGGCTAGCCATCTCCCAGAAGTTAACGAGTTGCTAAACTAATGTTCTGCTAGAGAGGTAGTCACGCGTGTTTCGCCACAAAAATGTTGTATCCTCCTAAACTGTGCAACGGAATGTAAATTAGAATACAAGCAACTCAATTCCTACCAAGACGAAACGTTTGACACCGACGTTCTCTATGTAGTCCAAATATTGAGGCATCCTTAGGGGTGGCAAAATAAACAATAATAAGAAATAATATATATGTGAGAGAACAAAGGATGTGCCCTTGCCGAAGGCAAAGCACACCCAATAACAATAGTGTTTTTTCTTGCATCAAACACACTAATTAGAAAATGTTATCCACACAGAAAATAATTTTGGGTGGAATTAACTAGTAAAAATGGGGTTTGACTAACCCAGAGTTGAAGGAACCCATTTCCTTGGTTGACCTTTGACTCAAGATGAAACTGAAACCTGCCACTGTAAACATAAGTATTTCAATATGCAATGAAGATACTGATTTTAGACACAGATTAAAGTGAGCTATGTGTTAAAGCTAAAATTGTCTCCTGACTTCCACCACCCCAGAAAATGCTCGAGACCATTTATATGTAATTGTGCCCCCCAAACTTCATATCAGATGTTTTCCCCTGCACAGATCGACCAAGGGCATTACTCAAGAGTAAATACTATGCATTTGGATCTCAAAAATATAGATGGGGCAGAGATGACAAGTATATTATCAATGTTTTTTTCTCATTTACTTGCACATTGCATTCATAGTAAGTTATTGACCCTTTGTAAAATGCAACAAGATAAAATTAGATTTGAGTATTTGGTCCCCAAAGAAATACTGTGCTATATGCCTCATAATTGAAATGAGGACACCTTTGCAAGTGCTGACTACATTAAATGTAAAAGCTTTAGTTTCTAGAGGTGCTCTGACAACAAAAAACGAGCCAATATGTTATAGCAAGCGTAACTGGGGAGAACAGGGTGAAAGACCTACCAACCAACAGCCCTTATAAACCATGCTTCAATAAACCACTTCCTCCACCCACCTTTCATTGACAAAACCAGAGGAGAGTGAGTAGTTATAGCCGAGTTCCTGTTTTTCATCCACACCTCCTCCCCCTTTCCACTCCTTTTAAGCCAGCAGCAGCAGCAGTGGCGGCAGGGGTTCACAGCCCCAACCCTTTGTGCTCCACCTATATAAGTAGGCATGATTTCTGCTGAGTTGTAAAACAATTACTGGCAAATTCCTGTCAGCCTGGCCAGAGGCTGAAAAAAGCGGAGAAGGAAAGGGGGGAGCAATGTCCAAGACTTGGGGCACTTTCTTTTTGTGATGACTGGAGAACACTTATTAATTTTTGAAAAAGTGCTGTGCACACATTGGAAACCAAGCTATTAAAATGAAACTGCTTCTGGAGATGTTATGTGAGATAAATGTTGCATGCCCTTCTTGCAAAAGTTATTCTGCTACACTCTATATGTGGCTGGCGTATGCAAAACCAGCAGAAGTTTATTTATATTTTGTGTAAAACCATCAACAAATGACAGAAAAGTTCAAAGATTCTGTTGGTTATCTTAATTGTATGAGGCACAACATAACCATTTCCAATGGTGTCAAGTTGATCATTTTGTCACTGAGATGATTAAAATGTCACAAAACATATTCAGGGCTCAACGTAATTCTTTTTGCCACTGGTCCCGTTTGAAACTTACCCCCCCCCCTCCAAAAGTTGTAATTTATCATTGTTACAACAAAACCAAAGACTTTTAAGTTATGTTATTCTATTAACATGTTTAACCATGTATTAAACACATCCTGGATATAAAAAGAACAACAATGAAATCATATTTCGAGTGATAACAAATTTAAAGGTAAAAGTCAGCAAAACAATTTACTTTTAACCTCAAACATGACGTTGTGCTCTCTCCCCTGCTGACAGTCATCTCTGCACAACTCGGTCTGGCTGAAACTGTGAAACCTCTGGTCCCTCAATACTAATATATAAAAGTTTACATAGCATTTCATCAGTATGATACTGAGTACCCAAGTCAACACCATTCTTCTGCTGCAGTTCAATAGCCCGGGGGAACGAGGCGAACGGCTGGTCCGTCTTAATTACGTGATATGCTGTTGTTATAAGTCGTGCAATAACATGATGGGCATCTGCATTTAAATTCCTGACCAGCATGATTGATAAAAAGGGTTTGTCTTCTTCAGTTATTTGGAGGTGGTTTGCTTTTTGAAATCCGACAAAGAGCAGAGCAATGTTCGGTGCAAATTGTGTAGTAAACAAACAGGTGGCTACCGAGTCTGGTAATACGACAAACTTCAAATGTGGACTTCTCGACAGGTCTCCAAACACGAGGCCATATTTGGTTTCTTATATACTACAACAATACGTGGGAAAATCCCAAATCAAACACGACGAATCTGGAGCAGACGCCATGTTGTCAAAATCTCCAAGGCAACCGCTTGCTAGGTCCGTAAATCGTTTGCGGACCCTCTGGAGAACGTCTCTGCACCAATAAGAACAGCGCATTGGTCCAATTATAACCTACTAGTTTAAGAAATATTTTTTTACCACCTGAAGCAAAATCACTCATTGGAACATGCAGAAAGTGTGAGCCAAGGTATTGATAAAAAAGCAAGATTTGAAAAAGCTTAAGTTACTTGACCCCAGGTACGTGCTCCCTGGCCGCAAACATTTATCTCACACCGCGCTGCCTAAACTTTATGCCGAGTGTAGGGAAAAAGTTGAGGAAGGGACTTATTTTGCTACTACTACTACGGATCTGTGGTATATCGTCTTAATTATCGTTATCGAATGGAAATATAAATATCTATATTGAAAAATGTTTACCCATATCGCCCAGCCCTACGACACAGTACGACACAGTGCCTCTTAAGGCCGATATATGCTTCTGCGTTTTTCAAAAAACGCAGACGTGGGAACGCCCTCGTCTCCGGGGAACGCCCTCGTCTCCGTGGAACGCCCTCGTCTCCGTGGAACGCCCTCTGCGTGCTCTCCGTCAGCCCTCGGAGAGCTTTTGACGGATTGACGTGCACCTCCTGAATTTTCGAACTATCCGTCGAAATTACGCAGAGCGACGGAGACCCCCTTGGCTGTGATTGGTCCGTATTAAGAAGTCAGGGGCAGGGTTGCCGCTATGGGTTGCCGTGACCAACAAGACCAGGGGTGGGGAACGTCCGACCTGCGGGCCATATGCAGCCCGAACATTTTTTGGTCCAGCCCGCCATGGCATTGCAGTGCAGGCACCATATTATTAGGTGCATTATTTGTTGGCAGCAGCACTATTTTAATATGTGGAAGAGGACCGTGGATGCGCTCAGCGTCGCGTTCTTGCAAATCAAGCCCCAATACGTTGTTGGTTTGGGCTAAACCCGGAATGTTTACAACGTCTGGCTCCGCGCCTGATTAACACTCGGATCGATAAGCAGTCTCTAAAATGGTAGCAATATAAAAACAAATACGATCCCTTTCCGTAATCATAATAACCCCCCAGAAATGTTCACTGCACACCCAGTCAAAGCAGGCTGCCCTTCCAGCTAACATCACAAATATCACCAAAGAGAAGCAGTTTTTACAATTCATATTTCAGCTAAACAGTACATGTAAATCGGCATTTGAATTCAAATGTGACGAGAAATGGGCAGTGTAGTTGCTGAAACTGCTTATTTTATTGATGAAACGGCTCATTTGTAAATTTGCTCCGAGTTTTCGATAACCTATAGCTAGCATCGCAGTGCAGCGCCACCTACTCTTCTGGCGGGGAATTGTTTTCAGCACCCACAGCCCACGGAGAACTATAAACGAAGTCTATCTGTGCGTATCCGTGAGCCCGCCCATCCGTAAATGGAGACGCAGAAGCATATTGAGGCATGTCTCGCGCCAGTTGTTAAGATTCCTGCTAAATGTGCCAAAAAACGCCTAAACAGCATACCCAAAGTAAATTGAAAGCTGTTCTTGAACCATTTGGAGTACATGCATGTAAATAGTCTCTTTTGAAAGCTGACACTCTGAAGTTATGTCCCCTGTTGTCAGGACCCCTGTCAGTCCTACTGGTGTTGAGTTATAGCAGCTTAAACACAAGGCAAGTGAAAGGTTCTATTTCCGCCTAGTTTTTGTTTTGTAAACAGAGGCCTAAAGAGGCCTAGAGGTGGTAGGTATTAGCTGGAACACAGCATTGGACCACAGGTTGAAGCCTTACCCAATTCAAATCAAAAGTCAAACATAATACCACAATATATTCATATTTTACACATGTTTTTATAAGAGTACATCCATGCGTTTTCTAAAAGGGGCCTTTTGGAGACTCCAAAATGACCCTTTGAACCAAGGTCAAATAAAAATGTATTCTTTTTCATAATTGTTATCTCTAATGAAAGGTGGTACTTAGAACTATCATATATAATAGCTAAATCCCTCATTAGTATTACTGAAACACAAAAACTGAATTATGAACACATTGTGTGCTTTATCTGATTCCCAGGAATGGCGCACAAAGAACACTGATTCTGTCAACCAGATTGCGCAATAGACTTTTATTTCGAAGGCTCCACAGAAGCTTGACATGTTTGGTATTAGCGTTTGCAGCATTTCCTTAGCTACAAGGCTAACAAGCTCATTTCAGAGCCATTCAAAGCCACGTGTTAGATATAGTAACGAGTGTGGCGGGACGCACAGACCTAGTTGGCTGTAGAGGGCTGTCAACAGGGCATGGAAGCTCTTATTGGGTCAATCTTGGTGTCAATCGAAAGGGGAGGGTTCAACGGACATTTTGATGGCTTCCTTTAGAGAATAGTACATTGGCAAGCGGAGAAAATACTACTTTGATGTGAATAAGGTATTTCTTTCGTCGCTAACTAGCATAATGAAACAAAGGATGATAGGTATATATGAACGTATTTGGACAAACGTTTGGACATGGTTAGATACTTTGGACCTTTGGGAATGTAACCAGCAAAATTACCAACATTTGATGGACTTGTTTGCATACCTGGACCATATATGAACCGTCGAGTGTGAGTAAAACTTTTTTCGTTTGGTGGTGAATTTATATTCGTGACCGGACAAAGACGTTACATGTACTTGCTGTTGCGACTTGATCTTGAAAAGGTTTATTTCAATGGAAGCACAAGAATCCTAGCTTTCCAATGATGTGTCATTTGTGTAGCCGTCTTAAAAATATATTAGTTAGAATTGAGTGCGTTATAACTGAGGGAGGAGTGGCAGCGTTTCTGTCCCGCGGGCGGAACAGCCGGAAGTATCAGGTTGTTAACAAATGTATTGAGATTAGAGAATTAAAATTTGACAACCACTCGTCACTCACTACTCAACTCTTGATTGGCCAACGGTGCACCCCCGGGCTGCAAAGTTATTTATGCATTTAGCAGATAGCAAAACATGCAGGATATTAAGTTTTACAAGGCAATTTATTTTTCAATCAACGCTTTGCAGTGGCCCGATCTGGATAAACATGCATCGTGAATTGGAAATTTACATGACAACACGGGTTATTATTTTTTTATGAAACAGTCAGGAACATGAAATAACGCGTTAGCCCCATTGCCAATAAACTTGGCTGAATCATCACACTACCAATGCTCTTGGGTTAGCAAGCTAAACTAGTTTATACATGCCTACAGTCTAAGTGTTTTGGTAACACTTTATAAATACGCTTTTTGGCATTTACAAAGTGTTAACTAATAGTTAGTTAATCCTTATAAAACATTTTGAAACATTAACAATACGTTATTAAACACTTTATAGACAGCTTGTTAATATAGTTGCAAACCAGTAGTTTAAAAGGTGTTTTTAGTGTAGTTAGTAAGAATCATAAATACATGCCTGTCCTTCAATAAAATTGACATTTTGTGTATCACATTGTGTTGTGTCTGTATCCTTTTGTTCCCTTATGTTCATCTGTTGTGAATGTGAGGTTCGAGAATGGACAAAAATAGGCCTACCTTAATGAATATACTTATAAATGTTTAATAAGGCATAGATAGTTCACACTTTAGATCAGGTCACGCAAAAGCCTTAACTAACAGTTAGTAAATGCTTTATAACTTGCATTACTAAACCGAAGTTGCATCATTAGTAAGTCTTTATAAAATAGTTGTTAAGATATCTGCTAAGTATTAGTGTAGGCTACATCATGTATTCGACTTGGCGTAGGCCTACATTAATTAAAGACATAAGTAAATATGTTGTTAGTTATTTACTCATGCTTTGTAAAGGTAATGTAAATGGTTTGTTCACCATTTGCTAATGCTTCCTATACCTCATGTACCATTAACACTTTTTAAACTACTGGTTTGCAACTGTATAGACCACTTTCAAACCTACGTCACACGACTGTCAAGCTGGCTCAACTGCGCATGTGGGTTGCAAAAGACGAACTTCTCCCGGGTATAATACACTTGGAGTGTCGATCAGGTCATCATATATCTCTGTTCACTGGATTACAGGGCTTGACATTAACTTTTTGAGGCACTTGTCCTTTGGACGAGTACATTTACATTTCACTTGTCAATGCACAAAAGTCACTTGACCCCCATAGCTTTAAATAGCCTGACCAAGTGATCGGGCAAAACTAGCCTGGCTAACGGAGGTCGCTTTCTCAGGAAAATGAGTAATGAAACAGGCTCGGTTAAAGAACTCCAATATGCTGGCTATCTTCAGCAGGCTCGTATCTACGTTAGGCAGTCCTCTCTGACGTTTCTGGAGTGAAATACAACATTGTGCACACTGCCAGTGAGCGACGAGTCTGACTGAGGCTAATGGGGACGCAGTCTCACACTCAAATTGCCAGTTTAAACAAATCACAAAAATAATCGGACGAGCTGGCTAAAAGCAGAATTCCCATATCTCTTGAAAGCTGCCCTGCTCGACTTTTTAGATGTTGAATTGACTGTAAAACTGTAAAATTATGAACTTTGTGACATGACGCGAAGACATGGCTGCCGCTCCACTATGCGGTCTGTACCGGGCGATATTCTCACTCAAATGTCAAGACTTTCGTGACCCAAATCAAAATTCTGATCCGACAGATGAATTGGGAATCGCTTTTTCTCTCTCTAAGGCTGTCCTCTTCTGACTTTTTGGTCTTTTAAATCTAACTATTTGTATGATCCGTGTGGTCCTTTTGCCATTGTAAATGCTATCCTTTCCCGGTTTTCTGAAACCTAGCTGCGCGCGCATGCTGAATGTTGGTAAACATGAAAGTGGTCTATTAACAAGCTGTCTATAAAGTGTTTAATAACATATTGTTAATGTTTCAAAATGTTTTATAAGGATTAACTAACTATTAGTTAACACTTTGTAAATGCCAAAAAGCGTTGACTTATTATAAAGTGTTACCGGTGTTTTCACTATCTAGAATCGAGATGTTCTTGCATTCCTTTCAAATCAGCATTAATAAAAGGGCAGATGAGCTAGAGTCTAGCTAACATCGACTCAACTGGCATGGCTGATGTTCGTCTATAATGTAGCGTAGAAGATCCCTGTGAAGTTTGACCCTCAATTACACATTTGCTCGAACCATTTCATCAAGGACGGGTTTGAAAACCTGGGACAATGTAAAGCAGGATTTTCTATGAAGCTGTTGCTGAAAAGAGGTGCGTTTCGACCTTATGTTCCCCACAACCGCAAGCTGTTGTATGATTTTGTCGGTAACAGTTACAAGCAATGCCAACGTATCCTGTATCTAGCACCTACCTTTCTCCAGTTCTTTCAAATAGATAATCTAGACAGGCGTTAGAAATAGGCTAGACTGCTATTCGTTTTCTGGCTATTTTTTCGGAAGTTTCCCTTCTAATGCCGACTACAGCTAGTCTAGCTAGAGTCATTTGCTAAGTAAGGCATGTTGATGTGTTTAGAAACGTATTTAGCAGTCCATCTATGCTAGATACAGGAGACGTTAGCATTGCTAATAGGCTAACTGTTTGCTACAAAATTATACTTACAGTTTGCGTTTGTGATGAGCATACGGTTGGAACAGCATCTATTTTCAGCAACAGCGGCTTTCTTCTTTAAATTGTCCAAGGTTTTCTTTCAAAACTGTCATTGGCAGAACATATTGATACTATAGTAAAGAAGATGGGTTGTGATATCTCTATGGTGAGGAGATGTCTTTCTTATGTCCCTACACACATTGTGGGACAAGTGGCTAAATCTAAAATTCTATGTCACCTGGATTATTGTGCACCTGTATGGTCATCTACATCTAAAGGTCAACTAAAGAAATTACAAACTGTCCAAACCAGAGCTGGTCGGTTAGTATTACATTGTCCCATAAGAAAGAACACTGTCAGTATGCACCGTCGACTCTCATGGTTAAGGGTTTTCAATACAACTACATTTTTCAGAAACTCTTTTTCTCAGACCACTTTCTTATATAACCAAATTGTTAGGTGTGATCAGGTTCATTCACATTTGACTAGGTCAGCTGATGATGATGCTACCATGCCCAAAATCAATAGTGAGTAGGGAATGGACATGTTTACTGTACAAATGGAGTAATTAATGTAGTGCTGTAATGATTTATTCTGGGTGATTTCTGGTGATGTTTATAATGACGTCTCTGCTGTTTCTGCTTTTAGATGATCATTGTTAAGTAATTTTTATTTGTTCTCTTTTTGTTGGACCCCAGGAAGATTAGCTCGTCCCACTTTGGTGACAGCTAATGGGGTATCCTTTTAACAATAAACAATTCAAAACTGTCTTTGGTGAAATGGTTCGAGCAAATGAATAAATGAGTGTCGAACTTCAGTTATCTTCTCATAGAAAAACATCAGCCATGTCTGTCGAGTGTCTGGTTCCTTGGGAAGATTATGAAGTGTCAGCGTTCCCAGTACAGCCTGGAACACTGCATTTACGAGATAGCCCCAAACATTGCGGGTAGCCAAACATGAAGCATACATTGTGAAAACCAAAAAAGTCCAAAAGGGAAGAACAAGGGGATGTAGTTAGACAAGTTAAAATTAAACGGCAAGAATCTCAAAAGCGCAAGAGTGTACCTGTGGAAAAAGCAAGCAACAATAATATATTTCACGGCGAGAGCAATAATTTGAAGACAGTTACAACAAACCAACAATTCTCTCAATAAGAGTCATTGTGATCCTGGAGGAAACTAACATCAGGTCCAGCCAATCATTCCTAAGTGCCATTGTACTCCCAGAACAAGTGCGTCTTGAGCCTTTTCTTGAAGGTGGAGAGACAGTCAGTGTCTCTGATGGAGGTGGGGAGTTGATTCCACCATTGGGGGGCCAGACAGGAGAAGAGCTTGTGTTGGGACCGGGCACTGTTGAGCAGTGGGACCACCAGACGGTTGTCAGAAGAAAACCGTAGGTAGCGGGTGGGGATGTCGTATCGTTCCTAAAAACCAGTACCTCGGTACGGTACCAGTATAGTTCCGGTATAGGCTACCATGCAACACTAATTAGGATGTAATATTGGGCAGTGTCACACACATGAAAACATTTGATTTTCCAGCTAGCTCCGTAACAGCAGTGGTGAAGGAGTTGGCTAAGGCGAACGCTAGCGATTGGTTATGGCAGATCAAAGGGGCTCTGGGAAGATCCAATAGTTTTAAACTTCAACAGAGTACCCGCCTTCAAGGAAGTTAACGCTTGTCAATGGAGCGATCCCAGACCCTCTGTACAAATGATCTGTACGAGGGTCTGGTTAGGATCAGGCTAGGGGAATTGTGCATCAGCCTTACATTTGAAGAATCATTAGGTCCAGTGTGTGCACATCAGATTTCACATAAAACACCGAGGCCGATCAGGAAGCCCAAATGCTGGACTGGAAATGTTAAAAGGCTTCACGGCACACTGCAGAAATTAGATCCATGAAATTAAAAGGACCATTGGCAATACATGTTTTACCTGTCAAACTTAAGTACTCCTCCATTAATGTGACACACCCTAATGAAATATAACACGTATCCCTGTAAAGATGCCATCTCAAAATCTGTTTAAATGCCTGTAATGGCAGCAAATTAGGGTGTTTAAATCAGCATATGCCCCTTACAAGAAATAACCTCTTCCCCCATTCTTGATCCAAGCCAACTTCATCGGGGAACTGCATTGTCCATTGAGACGGTGGGCCGTCTCCACGGCAACACCTGAACGCCAGCTCTAACTACGGGCCATAATGAGATGCTGTTGTGACTTTACTGACTGTTGCATCATTAATTGTAAATTGCTGGAGAGGGCAGCTTCTCTGGACTCACTGGAACCCACTATAGCTATGGGTGATGAAAGAGGTAGAGAAAGCTACAGCACATCTGTCTTTTTCTTCACATTTTCTTCATCTCTGTGCTGCGTTCAAAATGTTCTGACATCTACAAACGCAAAATAGATGTTTTGCTGTTGAACGACTACCCTACGTGCAAGAATAAAGTCCAATGCATTATGACTGTGGTCCAACTAGTCAACCATAAACATTAAATTAAAAAATGGTTGGGCTGTAGATAAATATAGTTATGTCCTATTTAAAGTTCTATCAAGTTTAACATTCTGGATTCTCTGTAGTAAAATCTAAAGTGGCAATTGCAGCAACTCCTCCTCCAATCAGTGCTCTGGAATGACCCCTCAGCAAGACTAGTTGTTTTGCACTGTCAAACTATATTATTATTTCCCTCTTCTTTCCTTATTTCTTTAACCACTACTCCACATTGACCATTCTAAAGGACAATAATAAGAGCATCTGTACATCTGCTGTCACATGGTGAAATTCCATGTAACTAGACTGTGGGTGCTCATAAATAGGGATTTAACATATTGTAGGGTAGTGACCATTAACATAAGTATGGCGAATATTTCATCCATTTAACAGTCATATCATATTCCCTGTAATATGTTGAAACTGTAAAGATAACACTCACGGTCCACTACTTAGGAAGCACAAATCTAATATGTGAGCATTAAACAACATCACTACAACACAAAATAATCTATAAACTAGATCAACAAAATAGGGAAATTCTGTTTCGCTATTTAAAAGCAAATTCGCTTTTACAAACAATATGCCAGGTTAGTGCTGACTTAATATTGAATCAGATGCAGATGGGTTTCTTTATGAATGAAAGGCTGGCTACCTAACAGAACGACAATATAAAGTGGATATACTTTCAGTATAGATCAGTGAATTTTGTTACATAAATTAATGTGTTTACTGATGTCAAAACTGCCAGCACATTGCAAATGTACAAGTGCTGTATGGTGAATTAGGCATACAATTATGACAACTGGCTCAACTATTGTGCATGTAGACTTCTGTTATGAACTAAATGTTTAGATGTTTGTGGTGGTAAGACATTTTAACAGAGAACCAATAGTACATTTTTAATCAACATAACATAAGCAATTTATAACGTAGGAAATATGCAGATACATGAAGGCTACATCATTATTTCCATGAATGTAGAATTCACAGAATTGGCAATTTGATTAGAATAGATGGGGAACAAATACTTCAGAGATGACAGAGAACTTCCATTGTGATCTGCGAAATATAGGTACCAAATAAATAAATTATTGCATTTACTGATGTCAAAACTGCCTGCACATTGCAAATGTGCACAAACTCAACACCAAATCAACGACACGTAATCACAAGCTGCATCACGGACATGGGCACTATTCCTATCACTTTAGCCTCCTTGGTCGGCAGAACTGTACATGCAAGCGCTGTATGGTGAATTAGGCATACAATAATGACGTCTAGAATTGTCTTTGTATCCAAGCCTGCAGCCAGATGACATTGATCCCAATGGTGAGTTTTCAAATGTAGGCAAATTGAAAACAACCACACCACAAATTGCCCACCATTGCCCATAGGTGGTGCTACAGATCATGCCTCAATGTTGTCGCAAAATGGCTCAACCATTGGGCATGTAATTACTTCTGTTATGGCTTCTGCTACCACTGCTACGCTGACGACACGCAGCTGTACCTGTCCCCCCAACTGATCCAGGGATCTCTGCTAGGATCGAGGCCTGCCTCACAGACATCTCCGCCTGGATGACCGAGCACCACCTCCAGCTGAACCTCGCCAAAACAGAATTCCTCATCATCCCGGCCAAACCCTCCATCTCCCACGACCTCTCAAACACCCTGGGATCTGCGACGGTGACCCCTTCTTCCTCTACCAGGAACCTCGGGGTTACCATGGATACGGAAGACTATCCCCTATCAGGTGCACTCACCAAGACCAAAGTTCAGTTTAATGTCTAAATACATTGCTGCACACAATCAGGAAACCCCCAAATCTATTACCATATTGTATATAGGCCTGGTAAAGTGGGCAAACAATGTTTACCTGGCATGTAATATTTTTCCATATTGAGAAATTTGTCACGCATATGTAATACAAATTCTCATCCATGCCATATTGTCAAATATTTATGGTGCCCTACCCAGAAAGTAAAACTGGGCATTTGATAATTAATATTCTTCAAATAGTATGCTATCCATTTGTATACTGTACATATATAGGAATACATATTTTCTTTTTGACACCAATAATGGATTAAAGGCCTCAATATGCTTCTGCGTCTCCGTTTACGGATGGGCGGGCTAACGGATACGCACGGATAGACTTTGTTTATAGTTCACCGTAGGCTGTGGGTGCTGAAAACAATTCACCGCCAGAAGAGTAGGTGGCGCTGCACTGCGATGCTAGCTATAGGTTATCGAAAACTCAGAGCAAATTTAGAAATGAGTCGTTTCATCAATAAAATAAGCACAGTTTCAGCAACTACACTGCCCATTTCTCGTCACATTTGAATTCCAATGCCGATTTACATGTACTGTTTAGCTGATATGAATTGTAAAAACTGCTTCTCTTTGGTGATGTTTCGTTTGTGATGCTAGCTGGAAGGGCAGCCTGCTTTGACTGGGTGTGCAGTGAACATTTCTGGGGGGGGTTATCAGTGTTTCCCACAGATTCGAAAGCAATTTGCGGTTGTATATTAAATATATATATATATATATTTTAATTAAATATATATGTATTATGTTGGATGCTGTCGTCCTCTCCTACTCTTTCTTCAATGCCTAACGAATCTATCTCTTGACCCTGTATTTATGCTTGAGCAGCACTGGTTGAAGCCTGAAAATATTGTCAACAATTTTTGCATATGCAGGTAGCAACGCTAGTGCTAAATAACTATTTAGCTGGTCGGCTCCTTGACGCCGGGTAAGTGGGGCTCGTGAGACAGCTCACCAAAAGAACGATGGGGAACCACTTGTCTAGCAGATTAAGACATGTTCGTAAATACCTAGCTAGCGAAAAGTAGCCTCAACTTTCCTAGATTTAGGGCCAATCCCAATACATCCCCTTACCCCTTCCCCTTACCCCTACCCCTTGGTTTTGCGCGTTCGCGTGAGACCTAGTGGTGTCCCAATACTCTTTTTCAGCTAGGGGTAGGGCTAAGACGAAGGGGTATACACCCCTTGAAACCAAGTGAGATCAAGACCTTACTTGAAACCAAGGGGTATGCGAATACTGCGCGACCGGCAACAATGGCGGCCAGATCATCCCGAGAGTCCGATAAATTATATATTTGCGGCTTAATTAATTGATAAAAAAATTATTAAAGTCTTGTTTTGTGCTATACACAGTCCTGCACATATATATTTGCAACCATTTTCCTAATTGAAACGTTTCTAAAAATCGCTAGTTTGCTACGATAATGTTACAGTGTTAATTTGCACAACAGTCTCGCATTTCTCTTACTAGCATGTCTACAGTTTTAAGTAAACCATTAGCAGCGAATTTTGTTTGAAATCAGTGCATAATACTACTTGCTTTGGAGATATCCAACGTGCTAGATATCCAACGTGCCAACGTGCTAGATGAAGTACACGTAACCAAGTGTCGTCCCAATTCCTAGGGCTATGTAGCCCTTACCCCTCGGTTTCGAGGGCCAAGGGGTAGGGGTAAACCAAGGGGTAGGGGTAAGGGGAAGGGGTAAGGGGATGTATTGGGATTGGCCCTTAGCTACGATAGCCTACTAATGCTGAAGGGTCGCTGATATCGCATAGCGATTAGCGTCGTTGCTAACGTGTGATGTTGTGACTGTGTGTATTTGAGAGACACGTGAATGACAGAGACAGAGGGAGAGCAGGGAAAGGAAATGCAGCTAAACGAATACGCTGCGTGTTTTGGATATTGTAAAAAACGCAATATGTGGCGGCCGGTGTTGATTCTGTGGCGGACCGCCACAAATTAGTCTATGTGTGGGAAACACTGGGTTATTATGATTACGGAAAGGGATCGTATATGTTTTTATATTGCTACCATTTTAGAGACTGCTTAACGATCCGAGTGTTAATCAGGCGTGGAGCCAGACATTGTAAACATTCCGGGTTTAGCCCAAACCAACAACGTATTGGGGCTTGATTTGCAAGAACGACGCTGAGCGCCTCCACGGTCCTCTTCCACATATTAAAATAGTGCTGCTGCCAACGAATAATGCACCTAATAATATGGTGCCTGCACTGCAATGCCATGGCGGGGAGCATCATATGGACCAAATAATTTTTTGGGCTGCATATGGCCCGCAGGTCGGACGTTCCCCACCCCTGGTCTTGTTGGTCACGGCACCCATAGCGGCAACCCCGCCCCTGATTTCTTAATACGGACCAATCACAGCCAAGGGGGTCTCCGTCGCTCTGCGTAATTTCGACGGATAGTTAGAAAATTCAGGAGGTGCACGTCAATCCCTCAAAAGCTCTCCGAGGGCTGACAGAGAGCACGCAGAGGGCGTTCCACGGAGACGAGGGCGTTCCCTCGTCTGCGTTTTTCGAAAAACGCAGAAGCATATATAGGCCTTAAGGAGATGCATCAGTTCATGTAAATGTGTGCATGGGCGGATCCACAGGGGGGCAAGGGGGAGCAGCTGCCCCCCTAACTTTGGTGCTCCAAAAACTCGCCATTATGTCCACAAGCTTCTCAAAACATTGAACTTGACCATACATTTACAGAAAATGAACGATGTAATTTTTATTTTATTTTAAATGTATTCTTAGCCCCCTGCCCCTCAAATACTTAGCTATGTCCCTGCAGTGCAGAACGGCATTCACAGTCTGGCTCGCACACAGCGAGTCTGCTGCGGTGCAGTACTGCATCCTGGCAAAGACTGGAGCGACTGAGCTCCCCCCGAGCCTCTAAAGGTGAAGTCAGTTTCCCCACTAGGTTTAAACAATTTAAATAAGCGCATGATCAACAAGGCATCAAAAAGTGCCGTTTACAGTTGTCACGCATTCTCTCTTTCTCAAACACAAGTGCGTGTACCAAGGTTGTTGCCTCAGAGACAACCCTAAACCATCATCTATTGTTGTGGAGGGAGTTGGATGGGAAAAAGATGCCAGGAGGAATTGAAAACACCAGGTAAAAAAAGAAAGATCTGTCACTTCATAAATCTAGGTTACTGCAAGAGTGGGAAAAATATTTTTTCTCAAAAGCCCTGAATCTTTCAGGTAAAATTTTTGGGTTGTAGCCCAATTACCGTAAAATATAACAATACGAGTACAACTTAATGTTTATATTACTTAAAGCTCCAAAAACTATTTTGCACTGAATCATTTCATGTGCAAAAAATCTTACTCAAACGCTATGCGCACTCACATTAATGCGAAGGTCCGATTTCACCACACATAAAAACCTTGACTATAGGTCCTAGGTTCGGGTTAAGCCCAGAATGTTCAACGTATGCTTCGGCCCCTGGTGGGGATGGGCTGGTTTTGGCCATTACACTCCTGTGCTGAAAATGGGTCCCACTCCGGCCCTGACTGGGCTTATTCCTGTTGTTAATTAAAAAACGCTTGTAGTGTGTAAGGGCATGATTAAACAATAACTACTGTAGTATTCTTGTGTTTGTTTTGTTAAAGCCATTCACGTATAGGGATTACCACGTAACGTTTACCCATGTCACCCTGCCAAGACCTCTTGCCACCCGTTTGCCACCCTGTCAAATGTTCTAGAGCCGCCACTGATCTGTGTCTAATCAAACTGAGAGATTGTGTTTAACTATTTACTTTGTAACCAATATACCTTCCTTTCTACGCATCATTGTATTTAATCAGTCTTTGAGAACCCAACAATTGTTTGTCTACTAATGTAAATCAATTTTCAGAAGCTCCTCCTCCTCGACCTACAAAATGGGAAACTCAAAAGCAGCATTTGAGAATAAAAGGGTGCTATGTCAATCATATACAACAGATTGTACCTGCTGCAATCATTTGATGGAACTTTTGTAGTGGTTTCTTATAGACATGGTAAAATCTCAATGGTAAGCTCTCCCTCTTCCAGCTCCTCAACTCTCTCAATACCTTGATATGTTTCTCTAACTTTATTTATTTACTGGGGCAAAAAAGGCTGCAATGTCCCTTCCTCGGTTCACGATGACTACCAGAAGAAGAAAAACGTGTAAACATTTTTGTTTTTTTAAGTCAGCTCAGGGGGGCCACAGGGGGGGCCAGGGACATTTTTACAGGGGCACTGGCCCCTGTAAGCCCCCGTGTAGAAACGCCCCTGACTGATGGTCAAATATCACTATTCAGCCAAGTCTCAATAAAGAACGCACTAAGAAAATACCGCAACATCCCAAAAACGAATTGAAAAAAACCTGTTAGAATCGCGATTCCATCTGAAATATTGCCAGTGACAACGTTGTTACAGTAGCTTGTTTCAAAGGGGGTTCTCTTGTTTCAAAGGGGGTTCTTAATGAATTATGCAATATGAGTAGTTAGGCTAAATGCTTGAAAATATCACTAGAAGGGAAAAACTTAAGGGGACGGACCCACCTGCAACCGAGCAAGCAGGCACACCCTCACATTTTCCCCAGAAATTGTATGCTCTCTAGTTTTGTATTGAATTTGTGTAGCTTTTATATAGCATCACAGTTTCTGAGAAGAAAATATACAGTTTTACTTCAATAATCAATGGCACAATTTACCCCAATGTATTCTCTCTAAAGCTGTGCCACAAGACCACCTTTTTCAGAAAGCTATAGGCCTATGTCTTAAATACTATATTTCAGACCCAAAGTGATTGTTCCCAGTGATGCACCACATCCTGAAATATATGTAGGCCTACATATTTTAGTTGGAAGCATTACTGTCATGGCCTCGCTTTAAAGTCACTTTAAGTAAAAGCTGGCACAACTTACCCCTACTGTTACTGGATCCTTGCTCATACAATGTCTGTGTATCAACCAGGGGCAAGCATGTCCCGATGCTCTAAATGTTATGATTCACGTTATGCATTAAAAGCATTTAAAGCAGGTCGAAAGAAACGATTGTTGACGCATTATGGAAAACGACTTGCAAAAAAAAGCATTTAGCCAAAAAGTCCAAGCGTTGCTAAAATGATTGCGAAAAGCAATTCTATAAGCTTGGAAACACAAACGTTTCTGTTACAGCTAACTTCGTGGATCTACAACAGCAGCATTGTGTTCATCACGGCCATGTGTGCGATGTGCTGTAGTAGTGTGCATTAGTTTTGTGGGTAGGCAATGGCAAATCAAATGGGTTACGTTAATCTGTCCTTACCTCTTTTGGGTCTCGGGAAGCTTTCGTGCAGGTGAAAAACTACTTTTTCCACAAAATGCTGTATATTGCTGTGCTCTGGTCCCCGGACAAACACCAGCCAGTCGTGCGTAAAGCCTTCAACAGTCGGTTTCTTTCTGACCTGAGCACGATGACCAAGTTCTAATTTTACCTGAACAGCACCCTGTAAACATCCAATGTGTAAATAAGTATGCATTTTCAGTCCTAAACATGCAACTTCAAACAAAAACGTTCACTTAATGTGCATACGAAGAATTTATATATATTAACAGGAAAACCTAGGCTAATAAACACATATGCATTTTCAAAATTGTATTGTAGGCCTATATAGCCTACGTTGAAAACGAGCGACATCTTAAACAGTTTCAGCATTCTAAGAAATTAATCAACGTACCATAATAAAAGACCGTGAAATTGCAGGTCATTTTCAACGCTGAAAATTCTAAAAGTTTGTTTTATGGTTTCTTTATCACTTAAAGTCTATACCTAACGGTACAGTATATTTATTGAATGGGAATGCAGCGCTACATTTGGATTTTTCGGATCAACTAGTTCCACTGTATTGAGATATCCATGTAAATATGTCAGGAAATCTTCGGCACCAAGACGCGCAGAGTTGCCAATACTGCCTTTCTCATCCATGTAAAGATACCGTGCGAGACACCCAGGCAAAAGCATATGGTTGCTTTCTATTAACTCACCGAGTTGGTCATTCTTGATGTCGCGTGTAACAACTATATCACGGGGAATTTGTTTTAAATAAGCGGATATTGTAGTGCAGATGGCTGATGGCGGACATGATCTCTTAATTGAACTCAACCTCGAGTTTCAAAGGTTGAGAAGAAAAGTAAGCCGCATGCGCTGTGTAGTGCGCTGACAGAAATCGCAGACAAACCAGAACCTCCTTGAAGGGAACCAATCAGACAGCACACACGCAAAAAGTACTCCTCCATCCAGTAGCCTATCCTACGTTGTCCACCTCTTCGAGACTGCAATGCTGGGCAGTTTATTGGCTTCAATAAAAATATAATATAAAAAGCAAGTACAAATGCAAAAACTGACTAAACAACAGCCAATATTTGTATTCATTTCACTGTTTGTGTCATTTCAAAGAACATATACAATTCTCCCAAATCCAAGTGTATGGCTATAGGAAGAACATTTGAAATCTGACTCTCAATACGAAGAGTAGGCCTACAACAGTAGTGGTTAGAACCGAAACTGTACTGTACTGTAGCTAGTGGTACGTGCCAGTGGAGCTAGTGGTACGTGCCAGTGCCTCCACTGGCACATGACAGTGGCTAGTGGTAGTACCACAGCTGTCAGTGGTACGTGACAGCGCCTCCCCTGCAGCAACGGCCGGCTCATAGAGGGCGCTAGGGCGCCGCCCCACCACTGCTGCATCACATCCCCACCTGAAACTTAATTGAATAAGACTTAAACAGAAAGAAAAAAAAATCGAATGAGTACAGTCAATATTATATAGTGAATAGAATGTTGAATCTGCAATACAATGCGGAAGAAAAAAAATCTACGTTGTCTAAAGTTACTGATAGGCTACGTATTTCCGGTTGGGCGCAAGTTGACTGTCGTTATAAGTTATACATGCGTAGTTTGCTCCTCTTAATGCAAGAGATAGGACCCCAAATACATTATGATAGGGCCCGTTATGTCTGTCACATCCAATCCCATCACTCAATACAATTAAGAAGTTGTTTATTTACGTGTCATGGTGTTCTCTCAGAACTGAACTTGTAGCTACCAATCTAACGTTATAAAGCTAGCTAGCTAGCTAACGTGATGGAAACTTAAGAGAATTTATAATCAAGGAGAACTCCCACTCTCGGGAAACTTCCGGGTTCTAAACTGGTTGGAGTTCCACACTAGTTCCATATGATGGCGCTAACAGTCGAGTGCACAATGAATGGAGGTCTATGGAGCTATACCCCTCAAAATCCACTTTTCTCAGGATTTTCTCTTGAATTTGGAATTCGAAAGGGGAGGCAAAAAAAATACGAACTGCTGGGTGTTAGATTTTTTTGAAGTCGTTTTTTTGTTCTAAAAATACTTTTACAATGTCAGAGACGTCATACAAATTGTACGACCAGAGATACCGTATTACGGCAAGCTCCGGTCACTTTATTTTCTCTCTCTCGAGGCATCGACAACACAGCTGACAGGTTAGGCTCCCCCTGTCAATACACCTGCTAGAAAGAGTTTTGGCTTGCTAATGTTGTTTCTAATGTTGCTAATGCTCTGACATTATGATTCCACTTCGGATGCCATCAAGCGGGATCTCTGGTCGTAGTCAGTCCATCACTAACCAATCAGCATTCATTAGCAGAATGCTAGCGTGTTATGGGCAACAACGACTCACCCTGTAAGAAATCGAAAGGACATAAGTACTCGTTCATCCAATTTTCGACCTATAATCCATGTTGAACATGCAAAAACTACAATAAAATCTGAGATTTCTCAACGACAATCAGGTGAAAGAGACAAATTTAGCCGTTTAGCTCCATAGACTCCCATTAATTCTGCACTCGACCGCGATCACTCCCAGTGGAACTCTGGTGGAACTGCAACAACATTCGGTACAATGGGGCTTAATGGGGAGTGGCAAGGCTTTCCTTTAAACAGGCTTTGGAAACTTGCAATTCAGTTAAGTAGCTAAAAAATACGCCCTTTGAAAAAATCCATTTTCAAGAGAAGCTCAAAGTCAAGGAGCTTGGACCTGATTGGCCTGACATATTAATTCAGCAACAGTCTAATGACAAGGGAAGAGAATACAGTAGGTCGTTTTCAAGGACCTGCTATAGCAAGACGAGTTGGCTAACTGATTGTGGACAAACAAGTGCTTTATTTTGTTTTCCCTGACTCCTTTTTCAAAAGACAGATTGCTACTGTGTTTAAGGGAACACCGAAGACCGTACAGAATTGATCCTTGACTGTATGTTCTCAGTTTTGAGAGAAGAAATTATCAAAGAAATCAGGAGCAGACTTTCTCTCCATCCAGGCTGATGAAACTATACGGACATTTCCACTCAGTGTCAACTGGTGCTTTTGATCCGTTACATTGACAAAGCCCATGATGTGCAAGAGAGTTTTTTTTTAGTTTATACCTCTCCAGAGAGCCACAGCTGATTCCATTGCCACAGCCCTTCTGGATCGGTTGAGCTCCATTCTCCCTGATGACCAGAAGAGCAAGCTTATTTCCCAGGCTTATGATGGTGCAAGTGGATTTTCCACTTTTTTTTCAAATTCTCCCAAGAAAACCAACATGCTTGATAGAGTGGTGGCACACAGACTCCCGAGAGAAAGCACATTAAGATGGAACTTTCACAGCCGTATTGTGAACACTGTCTTTTAGCACAAAGATGATCTCCTCCAGTGTTTTGAAGCTATCAGGGGCTCTGGCGAGTTTGATCCTACCACTATGCGAGAAGCTGGAGGGGTTTGTGAGGCTACTGGAGGATGATAGTTTTAGCTTCTTCCTGAAGCTCTTCCCTTGCATCATGCCTCATGTGGACATTCCCTACAGTCAGCTTCAGAAGCGGACCATAGTCTCAGTCTTTGTCCAGGGAATCATGCAGCAGTTCACAGAAAACATACAAAAAATGTCATCCCTACCATGAGTGTATCTGAGTAGCAGCTGGTTAAGAAACACTGCACACTGGGCCCAGGTGAACTTCAGAGGTTAGCTATAGAGGTTTGTGACACCATCTTGGCTTGGGCCATGCAAAACCAAGCGGTTCTCGTTCACCAAACACCTGATCAGTACTACACTGCTGCAGGGAGACAAATTCCATCAGAACAACAAACAGTTCCCTGAGGCAGCACTGAACACCACCATGGAGGCTTACCCACTGCTGAACAAGAGCATGCTGAAAACAGATTTGTCACTCATCTACAGCACTGATGAGTTCAAGAACTGCAGTGGTGCTGTGGCTCTGTACCAGCTCTTCATGGGGAACAACCTGCAGGACATCTTCTCAGAGACTGTGGCTCTGCTGAAGATCCTCATCACAACTCCCATGACTACAGCTAAATCTGAGAGGTGCTTTTCAACACTGAAGAGAATAAAGACACACAATGTCCCAGGATCGTCTCAATGCGTTGGCCATGCTCTCTATGGAGAAGAAACTCATCAAAAACATCCCCAACTTTTAACAAATACAATATAAGTATGCAGTGGCATAACTACATCTCTGACGTTCATAACAAACCAAACCGTTTAAAAATCGGTTGAAAATTGAGCAAGTTATGGTTATTTAAAAAGTACATGTAGCACCAACACAATGTTATGGGTGAGCGATTTGCCTGTTCCAAGATGGCCGCCATGTGCGGACGTTCTAGACTCCGCCGTAAGACATCTAGTGTTTATATCATACTTGCCAACCCTCCCGATTTTCCCGGGAGTCTCCCGATTTTCACTATCCTCACCCGTTGCTCCCGCAATTCTCCCGATATTGACAAGATTTCATGTCTCCCTTTCTCCCCACTTTCGTTATCATCACAACAACCTGTTTTTCCGAAAAGGACTACAATATCCACCCCCCCCGGATATTGGTTGGTTGAGCCCGCTGTTACCACGGAGACGTTTGCCACCGCAGCAAACGTCTCCATGGTAACAGCCGGCTCTCAACGTCTCTCTAACAGTACTTTCTTCTGTTTATTCTTTCTACCCGCGCTCGTGAATTAAAAGAGAACAAAGAAGACAAGAGAATGGAGCCGAAAAGGAAAAAATATGCCTGTAAATTCAATGAAGAGTGGAAGTCGGAGTTCGCTTTTCTTACAACAAGTTTTAAAGGTACTGGATATGCCCATTGTAAAGTTTGCCGGGCGGATTTTTCCGTGGAGCACGGCGGTCGGACGGATATCAAACATCATGCTAATACAGACAAACATAAGAAGGCAGTAGTTGCTTCAGAGTCTCAGCCAAGCATCGTTGGTTTGCTGGGGAAAGGGAGACCAGATGCAGTCATATATGCTGAAACAAAAATGGCAATGTTGGTGGCAAAGAATAACATTCCTCTGAGCTTTACTGACGAAATAAATAAGTCAGTGAAGGACATGTTTCCTGACTCGGAAGTAGCTAAGAAGTATGCCTGTGGGAGGACCAAAGCCACACAGATAGTGAAAGGTAAGCCATTAACATACCCTTAAAACATATAAACAATTATTTTTTCGTAATGAAAATGATAACACAAGTTGAGACTTCTTACTTATTTTTTCTTTCTCATGTATCTTATATGTTATTTTGTATTGTATCTTGTACAGCACTTTGGTCAACTGATGTTGTTTTTAAATGCGCTATAGAAATCATTTTTGACTTTGACTTTTTAAAAACAATCCATGTAAGGATAATGTTCAAAGCTTTCTATTTACTATGTGTATGCGTACATGGGATTAATTTCACAGCCCATTTGCGGTGATGGTAAGAGTTTGACTTAAAAACTGTATTTTTACTTAACAGGTGCCATTGCCCCAGAACTGGACAATGAAGTCTCACGTCTGTGCCAAAACCCCTTTGGTCTACTGTGTGATGAGGGCACAACCAGGACCGCTGACAAGGAATTTGTTATGTTGGCCAGAGTTTTCGATGAACAGACTGGAGAGGTAGTGACTAGGTTCCTGGACATGCCAGTGTGTAATGTTGGCACTGCAGAGAACCTGTTCAGGTCCCTGGAAACAGTACTAAGGTAAATAAAAAATAAAAAATAATATAATAGTGAAATAAAAAATCACTATTGTCCATATAAATGACAATACTCTTTAAAGGTTGACCACTGACTTGTAAGGTTGTGTTTTTATTTTTAGCGAGAGAAAGATTGAATGGCAACAAGTTGTTGCCTTCAATAGTGACAACGCCAGTGTCATGAAGGGGAGGCATAACTCGGTGGCCAGCAGGATAAAGGCAGTCCAACCAGGCCTTATTGACGTTGGCTGTATCTGTCATCTGGTGCAGTTGGCAACAGGGTGTGGAGTCAAAGCTCTCCGCCAGCCAATTGAAGAGGTCCTGAGCAGCATATATGCTCATTTTGACATCAGGTAAGACATATCAGCACATTGCACTTAAAAATTAGGGTGTTGTGCTGTCTCTGTGGCACAGTTAGACAGATATTTTGGTCTCCTTCGATAAGACTTTTTAACCATTCTCCTATTTTTTTCCTTTATTTGACCTCAACTTTAGTGCCAAACGATGTGAAATATATAAGGAGTTTGTGGAGTTCACAGACTCAGAAAGTTTGAAGCTGCTACGCTACTGTGCAACGAGGTGGCTCAGTCTGCTGACCTGCATCAAGCGAGTCCTTAACCAGTGGAATGCGCTTCAAGCGTATTTTGAGAGTCACGAGGACGTGGAGAAGCCTGGCAAGGTGAAGATGCTTGCAGGGCATTTAGCCAGCAAGAAGACCAAGTTCTTCTTCCTTTTCCTCTCCCAAGCATTGAAACCACTGGCTGATTTCAATGTTGCATTTCAGGTGAGTCTATCATAAGAATTGATTATTCAGTTAATCACCAACTATTTTGATAACCAATGTATTGGTAAAAGTAATGGAAATGGATTCTATACTCCTGAGTGTAAACTGAATATATTTGGTTTGTGAGCAGTGCAAGTAATTTAGGGCTTTGGAAAACACTGATGCATGTTTTGACATTGTATAGACAATCAACAAACATATTCTTTATGGGAATAAAGTATCACCAGTTAATCTACATATTGCTAAGAATTGTAGATAACTTAAATGTGATATTCACAATCATGTTAATATCTGATTAATTGATTACGTGTTTGTAGGCTGAAGGGGTGATGATACACAAGCTGCACAAGGAGATGACCAACCTGGTCAGAAGGTGGCTTGGAAGATTTGTCCCCGCTCACCTTATCGCTGATGTCCCACTGAAAGACATCAGTTTCAAGGACACAAGCCTCCAGTTGGGAGACGAGGACCTTTGTGTTGGAGAGGAAGCACAAGCGTTCTTGGAGGACAACATGGATGACCTTTCCTCTTCAGTCCCAGCGCTTCTTCAGTAAGCTTTAATGTGTAATTCAAACAAGTAAACCCCATGAAGAAAAAGCTGAAATCCAATCATACATTGGTTGTAATTGCATCTGTTCATGTGTCATAGGGCAGTGAGAGACTTCTTCGTAGCTGTTGCCACCAAAATGATGTCAGCATTTCCCCTGGACAATATCATACTCCAGAACCTGACAGCGCTGGACCCAGCTTCAAGACATCAGTTTGCCCCAAGATCAGGTATGGTAATCATATAAATAACAACAAATAAATTCATAATTACTTGCATAGGTTTTTTTCCAGAAAAATAAATATCCAGTTCAGTTGTGTTGTGTTGAGATTTAAAAATGTTTGTATTTGCAGTGATAGAGCTAGGGAAAGGACTGCCACAGCTCAGGTTGGACATGGCTAGCCTCAGGGAAGAAGTGGTAGAGTACCAGGTGATTGACAGGGCAGAACTTCCTGAGGAAGGAACAATTGACAAGTTTTGGGCCATCATGGTCAAAGATTCCAAATTCAAGAATCTTAGTATATTGATGAAGGCATTGCTGTGCATTCCACACAGCAATGCATCTTCAGAAAGGGTGTTTAGCATGGTGAGAAAAATAGTCACCGAAAACAGAATGAGGATGGACAACTCCACCCTCTGCTCACTCCTGTCCTGCAAACTTAATTTTCCAGGACAGGCCCACACCTACGTTCCCTCAAGGAAGGTGTTACAGGCCGCAAGGCATTGCACCTTTAACTACAACAAGCATAGCTAGGAGATATAGGAATAATGCTTAACCTGCATGTAGCACTTACATGATGTAGTAGGACTTTGTAATGTTGTATATTAGAAGCCAGTGTATTTGCGTGATAAGACTTATTGGAAGTTGCCAAGATAAATCTATTGATCTGTAGGCTAATTTTTTTTATTTTATTTTATTGGTTTAGTTCAGGGATATTGCACACTTATCAACATTCAACATGTGAGTGAGCCAGAGTTAGTCTAAGAGGCTAGTTTTCATCCGTTGTCCCCGGGCCAGATATTAAAGAGGCAACCTAAAATTACAGAAATAAATAATAATAATATGAAATCAAATGTAATGACATGAAATGTAAATTAACTGAAAGTATTCAACATAAAATTGACGTTTCAATTTACTTATTTTTTTGTTGGTTTTATTATTTTAAAGTCACCAGAATGCGGGAAACAATGTCTTTAAAGCTGAAAATTTCCTGGGGGGGGACCCCCAGACCCCCCGCTTTAGTTTGGGATTTCTCCCTATTTTCCAGGTCTCAAGGTTGGCAAGTATGGTTTATATATATCTATGGGCTCACCAAGCCCCCTCCTTTCACTTCTTGGCTTGAATTAAAGGCCCTAGGGGATCTTGATGGTATTGCATTTCAGATTTGATATCCCATTGGTAATTCTGCAGCATTGATTTTTCTATACATTTACAATTTGTCAAGGATATACATTTTTCAATGGTTCGCAATGTTTGGAGGAATCCGCATCACTGCTTTGCAGTTATATTTTTTATTTTAATTATTATAACTGACAACTTCCTCTTCACAAAACCCCATAGATTTTTGATGGGGTTAAGGTCAGGCGAGTTTGCAATGCTGGCCAATTAAGAACAGGGATACCATGGTCCTTAAACCAGGTACTGGTAGCTTTGGCACTGTGTGCAGGTGCCAAGTCCTGAAATCTGCATTATAAATTGAGAATATTCTAATTTTATGACCAGCACCTGTAAATGCAGTCCATTTACCATTTATCAACAGAACACTAACTGTCATGTGCCAGTGAAGGCGCTGTCACGTACCACTGACAGCGGTGGTACGTACCACTAGCCACTGTGACATGTCAGTGGAGGAGCTGGCACGAACCACTGGCACGAACCACTAGCTCCACTGGCACGTACCACTAGCAACAGTACAGTACAGTTACTGTACTGCATATTTACATAAGTTACTGCATGGTGATTTTAATATTAACCAGTGCAGTGCCCAGGTAAAATAATTTTACAGTTCGAAAATAGATGGATTATCAGTAAAAGCGTTACGCATTAACATAAAAAAATCACTGATCTATACTGAAAATAAAGTGTCCACATTATATTATCTATGCTGTTAGTTATCCAGCATTGCATCCATAATGCTGGGTACAAATGTTTTCCGATTTTCAAAATGTGAGAGATCGCAAACATGAGGACAAAAAAATTCTAGATTCAACCGTTTTGTTCGCATATAATGTGTGGTGTTAGTTAGGGTTCTTAAGCCTCACGCATTGACCGTGAGACACGCATTTCAGCCAGTTCACACGCTCTCACGCCACCTAGCATTTCTGAGCCGGCAACGCCAGCCAAGTTGTCCTGCTAATAGGTGCGTTCGACATGACCTCGCTTCATGCAGCGCTGCAGCCGGCTGCAGGCGGCTGACTTGAAACAGTGAATTCTGGTTAGACTCTTTGTCCGACTTGAGACGGCGCCGAGGCTAGGTCACTGTGACGTAGCCATCAAAGTACCGTGAGATCTATTCGAGAACTGCCGGCTGTGTAGCCGAGCGCATTTTCTCAAGAGCAACTGCCAAGCCCCCACCCCTCGCCCCTTGGCTTGAGGCAACTGCCCCGGTGGATGTAGGTGGTATTGCATCTTCGTCTTGACTTCCGTGTCTTCCGGTCGTTTATAATCTATTAACTCCAGTCAACATTTACAAAACTATCTCCCCCAATAATTTTTGTTCGATACTCGAACCTGGCTCATCCTACTAGCTTTTTCATAGAATAATTTTTCCCGATTTTTGCTATGTTTGAAACCAATCCGAAATGGGTAAACTAGCACCCCATTTATTTGCTTACGTCAAGAAAAGTTGCCTCGAAACGTGTTCGCAGATACTAACAGGGGACGAGCTCACAAGGGAACATCAGCAAGTCGCTGATTTACCTGAGCTGAATGAGAACAAGGAGAAAGGATTTGGTAATCTAAAATTGCCTGCCTTAATTGTAGCACGTTTTACAAATGCTTGCACATATACATGACGGTTGTTTGTAGAGTTTATTTCCGTTATTTTAAAGCATATTTAACCATTTTGTAGGCTAATGAACGCGATTATTCTCATTGCATGACAAAGTAGGCTAATTATAGCCTAATATAATTCGTTATAATATCGTGGCATAACATGTTATTCTGGAGCAAAGACGAAGATGAATAAATCATGTCTGATAACGACAATATTGTTATGGTCGTTATATTGTTAGAACTTTATGTCAGTTAACACTACAACGATGGCATTAACAATAAGCTAGTAATAGTAAGCAACATTCATCGTCATTATAATAGTAATATAGGTATAGCCTGTGGGCTTAATTTAGCTTGCTTTGCCGAGCTAGAACAACGACAGAGCCAGATATTCAAGCTTGCAGTTTCTTTAATCCAACACAATACTTAGCAGTCAAACTAAAAACACGGAGCAAACAGAACAACGTATAGGCATTGCACGTATAATATTACAGTATTGATTTTCGTAAGTTCACATGTATCTGCTTCTTGATCGGACTTGTACCACATTCTGACAGTTTTCTGCAATGCCTTAGCTCCAGCTCACAAGCTCGCGACTGGTTGTCGCAAAGTATGACGTGTACAGCTAGTTGCAAGCGTGCACGAGTCTCGGAGCCAGCTCGGAGCTAGGAAAAAAGTGAGCCCGTTTAAAGCTAGGGGCTCACTTTTTTCCTAGTTTAGACCGGAAGACACGGAAGTGGAAAGATGGCGCTGTCCGTTTCGCGCTCTCGCTTGCCTCACTGCGCCACTGAGCACTTTTCATAGAAATGAATGGGGACGCCATCTTGGAAGACAATTTTGTCTCTCTCTAGTTAATATTACCTCTATGCTATAGACCCCTTATCAGTCTACGTCACACAGCGTCACTCCCCGCTCTACTGCGCGTGTCCGCTGCAGAAAGAGACAAGAGCGACACGAGCCACATACATTTAGAAGACGAATTGACCGCCAATGTTACTGTAAACATAGTAGGCTAGCTACTGTACTGACCACACGAGACAGGTATGACAGCTAGCTAGTTAGCTAATTTGGGGACAGAAATGGCAGAGATCAGTTACATTGGCAGCCTAAGTAGCTCGGACTGCATCGATTATCTCAACAAATTAGTAGTCTAAAAAACATAAACTCCAGCCGACCAAAGAGACATCTCATAGACTTACCCAAAGTCCATCACGCGCAAACACCCCAAAACAAACCAGGTAGACAAGAGTGTAATGACGCGCTGCTCCTCTGTAAACTATTATTGACAGCCGTCCACAGGTGATTGAGTGACTGACAAATGTATCAATGGGATTTGCCGATGGGCAGGCCCTGCATCTGACTGGCCCATAGGCACATCCAATTGGTAATACAATTGTCAATCAGTGATATTGATACTATTATTGGGTAGCAGCAAAGGCAAATACTCTTATGACTATACACTTACAAACCCTCTTTAGTGCACTAAGATATGTCCACATATGTCCAGAACATGATTGTCTGTGACATAACTGTAGGCATCCAGTGTCGTGTGGGACTTCAGGCTCTCTCGGGAATAGAGATGTGTGTCTCGATCAGGTATGAATGGATGTCCGGACACGGAAGTCGTCGGGGCCATTTCTTCTCATCATTTATCTACTCAACTGCCGGTGTTACAAGCCAACTGGTTTTCAAGACAACTGGTTTTTCTACGCGTGCACGCGCTGTTCCCTTCACATCTGCGGTGGCTGTCTGTCTCGGTCACCAGATTCGTCACACATTCACAAACATATTACTGGAGTTCTTCAATCTACATTTCATATCCATTGCGGCGATCTTGACTGTATAAGTGAGCGCTACATCCCAACGAAGTATAAAGAAACACATTCAAGAAAATATATTTATAGAAAGATCGCAAGGACCTGGATTCGATCCCTGTTGAACAAAACGACAAACCCGTCCAGGTGTGTGGCTCATCTGATTGAGCCACCGATCTACAATTCCAGGAATCTGGTGTGTGTGCCACCAATTCTATCATGGGAACTATCTATGCACTATCTATAGTTCAAGGAATCTGTATTTGTATGTTTCATTGACATCTTAATCACTGACTGCATCACAGGCACTTTGCACTAGTTTGAATAAAGTCTGAAATGCATTGTCACTTTGCACATTGAATTGCCATTTGAAAATTGCTTCTCCATTTGAATTTCGGTGTTATGTTTCTGTCTTGTCCAGTCCTGGTTTTGAGTGTGTGTCTGTGTTCTGTGTTCCAGGTCACATACCCCAAAACTCCGGTCCACATCTTCCAATTCACCTCCCAACCAGACACACCCGTTACCCATCCCCATTACCTGCACAGTTCATCTACCCTAGCTTCCCACAGACAGTTTGATGGTAGCTGGTCGTTGCCTTCTTCTTCAAGATTACTAATCCGCAGTCCCTGTGTACTACAGACATCACTGGCTACCTAATTCCATTATTTAAAACCTACGCCTCCCTCCTCTCACTCCCTCCTGTCTGGCATCCACAGACCTCACCATCATCACCCTCTGGTACCCCCTTTTCACCAAAGTGAACCAGGAGCTAGTTCGGAGCTGGTGCTAGAGCCAGTTCGGAGCTGGTTCAAGAACGGAGCTTTCTAAGAACCGGTTTTCTTTTCCACGGGCTAGAGAGCCACCACAGAGCCACGTCATTATGTCACTGTATACGTCTCATCTTTCCTAGCAACACTAGAACGGCAGCGCCAAACACAAACCAGAGCCCGTCTAAAGGCTGTTTATCAATCCGAAGAACGTGTTTTCTTGGCTATTGCGCAATACCCTGGACTCGCAGCAGTATCACAACACTGGCATTATCAGCGCAACGTTTTAAAACTGTTGCTGTATAGTGCTTGTGTATTACATTTGTTCTAAATATAGGCTCAATAGCTCTTAAAATTTGTGTTTGTCATTTCACTCATTTGATAGGATTATGATAAAACGCAGCAACTAGTGTCTGCACTGCGATGCTAGCTAACTAGGTTTCGAAAAGCCGGAGCAAATTTACAAATGAGCAGTTTCATAAATAAAATAAGCACATTTTCAGCAACTACACTGCCCACTTCTCGTTACATTTGACTTCAGATGCTGATTTACAAGTACCGTTTAGCTGAAATATGAATTGTAAAAACTTAGAGCAATGGCGGTCAAAGGATTCTGTTTGTCTTGTTGGTCACGGTAACCCCGCCCCAAGCGGTTCTTTATTGGTTCGAAATCTAGACCAGGTTCAAAGTGGGGCCGGTTGCGAACCACGTACGAACCACGTACAAACCACTTTTCCGGTTCTCAGTCTGTCGAAAGAGAAAGAACTGGTTCGCGATTAAGCACCGGCTCCGAACCGGCACCCAAAATGCGTTGGTGGAAAAGGGGTATGTGTGGCTACAATAAACCTGGTTCATATCACATCAGCATCTGAGTGTTGCATTTGAGTTCACCTGTCACTCCCCGGGCAGCCGGGATTATAAGATTCGGATTCCATTGCCACTTTGCACACTGAACTGCCATTCATGCATTGCCCTTTGAATTACACAAGACCCCACAAGGTCTGCCTATGACCTAGTGCAGTTGCTTTGGTCTGAGGATAACCACACCCCTCTCATTTGCATGTAGGATTGGAAATAAATACAGCACAGAAATAAATGTGGCAACAGGAATAAAAGTCCCTTGAAATAAATACATTTGGAATTAGGAAATAAAAGTCCCATGAAATAAATTGTGTTGTCGTTTGAAAAACTTAATTTTGAAATAAGTACATGTATTTATTTAGGTAAATGGATTCAGCTATATATTTATATGATGCTATATTTATATATTTATTGCCATCTTTTTTTCACAGATTATTTCAGAGTCATATTTATTTATGTCTTTATTTATGTATTTACCTATTTATTTAATTTTGAATCAATCGTTGTTCCATAATACAATGCCTTGGAAAAGAAAACAGAAAGAATACATGGCCATACTGATCAAGGCCAGGAAATGTCAACAAATCAGATGTGCCCATAGAATCAGCAGACTGGGTCATGACATGTACCTCCGTCATGGGAGTGGAAACTTGTTGCCAGAAGTCTGAAATAGCACAGGTGAACATCATCACCTCAGACTTGACTACTCATTAAGCATCTATGGTTCTTCCTGGGTCACCTATGGCTCCAAATTAGCTTAAAACAGTTTTTCCATTCTATAATTCAGGTCACATCACAAGATAATCGGTCTGATTTTGGGCCGATTTCCCCCTTCCGACAAACCTAGGTAATGTCCCAACAATCCTAGGTAATGTCCAGATTATCTACAGATTATTTTATCAGATTTTACCTTGGTGTGAGGTGTGTTAAGAGTGACCGAACTTGCTCAGAAGAACGTCCAGAGTTGAGAGTGCAATCAAACAAATAATTGTAATGGATCTGACATATGAATCTGTTGATTAAACCTCATGAGAAAAAATATGGAGTTGTGAACTGATGAGGCTAAACTTGCAAACCATTTATCTTCTATTTTTTTGATAGTCAATATTAACTACTGTGTTTGGTTTTAATGCCATCTTACTGCTGGAATATCTCTACATACTGTACCATTACATTTACGTAGAAGATGTTTCATTCAGCAGATGTTTTGATACAAAGTGACAAACAAATAATGTATAAAGTACAACAGAAGAGCAAGGACCAGAAGTGTATAGTTTCACAGTATTTTGGTGGTCAGATACAGAATGGTCTGCATGCACCTTGCAAAGTAATCACATCTCAGCTACCAGGCACAGTGAACAAAAAAGAATTGGATGTAATAATAACATCTCAATGACTTAAATCAAGTGCAACAATAATGTCTCAATTAAAGTTGTGCAAAGTAGCCTACGGTGCAGGTAAAACAACAACATATCCTTATTGCAACATCAAACTGTTTCATTGATGCAGTCTCTTGCCAGACACTGCATAAACCCAATCTCAAATACTACATGCCGAAAAGGTACAAACTCCATGTCACACATGTCACAGTACATGCATAATTCATCATTCAGATTATGGTAGAGTATAGTGAAATACTTTAAGATGATACAACATATGGCTTTGAACTGTTGAGTTAATACTGTTCATAACTGAAGCACTGTAGATGCAAAGAAGAAAGATATAGACGTGTAAAAGGGGGGTAAGCCTTCTAGAAAAAAGAAATCTAAGATAAGGGATTAAGTTGCTTGAAGTAATATGGCTCAAAATGGACATCATTCACTACAATTTAGGCATATCAAAAACCAACAAAAGAAACAAGAAAAAAAGGAGCTAAAGGTGAAAAGCAGGAGCTGAGGAGAAGAAAAGAACAGCAGATAAGAAATTATTTAAAGAAGTAGATGAATAAAATGAACGATAGAAGGCACATCATAGAGAGCATGAAAAGAGTAAAGGATTTAGGGCCAATCCCAATACATCCCCTTACCCCTTCCCCTTGGTTTTGCGCGTTCGAAAGTGGTGTCCCAATACTCTTTTTGAGCTAGGGGTAGGGCTAAGACGAAGGGGTATACACCCCTTGAAACCAAGTAAGATCAGGATCTTACTTGAAACCTAGGGCTATGCGAATACTGCGCGACCGGCAACAATGGCGGCCAGATCATCCAGAGAGTCCGATAAATGATATATTTGCGGCTTAATTCATTGATTTAAAAAAATGTAAGTGTTGTTTTGTGCTATACACAGTCCTGTACATATATATTTGCAACCATTTTCCTAATTGAAACGTTTCTAAAAATCGCTAGTTTGCTACGATAATGTTACAGTGTTGATTTGCACAACAGTCCCGCATTTCTCTTACTAGCATGTCTACAGTTTTAAGTAAACTCCATTAGCAGCGAATTTCGTTTGAAATCAGTGCATAATACTACTTGCTTTGGAGATATCGACACGTGCTAGATGATGTACATGTAACCAAGTGTCGTCCCATTTCCTAGGGCTATGTAGCCCTTACCCCTCGGTTTCGAGGGCCAAGGGGTAGGGGTAAACCAAGGGGAAGGGGTAAGGGGTAAGGGGATGTATTGGGATTGGCCCTTACTTTCTTGTACAAAATATTGTCAAGAAAGTGGTGACATCAAAGTAGATGGGCTATATTACCTGACCTAGTTATTGGAAATGGGGTATAGCATGGAAGAAACAAGGAGGGAAGCTCAGGAATATGGACAAATAAGGGGTTGGGAAGGAAGAAAGGGACAGACAGATTTGAAAAGAAAAGTTAAATAAACGTGGATACTGAAGCAACAAAGGAATGGGATATCATGCACACAAGTGATGTGCTTGGATGTGTCTGTGATATGGGGAAAATACATTAAACAAAGAAGGGAGAAAACAATAGAAGCAATGGTCAAAGATGATAAGGATGCATGGAAGACGACAATAGAATAGATAGATGATGTGGAAAAATAAAGAATTTTGTATTGGGTCATTATTGTAGCAAAACTATTCAACAAATGCACAACACGATCCACAAATGCAAAGCACGATCCACAAATGCACAGCACGATTCACAAATGCACAACATGATTCACAAATGCACAGCAAGATCCACAAATGCACACCACGATTCACAAATGCACAGCACGATTCACAAATGCAAAACATGATTCACAAATGCACAGCAAGATCCACAAATGTGTGCGATCCGCAATCCACAAATGCGTACCACGATCCACAAATGCGCACTGAGATTTGTGTATGTGTAAAACAATGTAGTCACAAAGTCTGGCCTCTCACTTGGCGCTGTTTTTACACGTGACTTTTGCTACACTTCTGCCGTGGTACAAATCCACAACTCGTGTGCGTGTGCGTGCGTGTGAGACAATATGTGCCTCAGTAGCTGTAAAGCCTCCATGCCACCAGTCGGCGGTATAGCGGTCCAGTGACGTTTAAGGCAACGTAACATTGCTGGGTGGATCAAGCGGTTAGACCGCAGGGTTAGACTCGCCGTGGCTGCAGTGCAAGCAAGGCGAGCAACGATGGAGCCTCGAGAGCCTTCTGTAAGTACATTTTTATGTTAAGTAGTAACCGTCCTAAGTAACCTTATATTGCCCAGTAAATATATAATATTATCAGTAACACTAGTTATCTGTGAAGAAATAACTTTAGCTCCGCTCATGTGTCACCGAGCAAACTGGTAGTAGCTAGCTACATCATAGAAGTGGCACTAGCAAACTACCTAGACCAATTTACCTACCTAAAAATGTATGTGCCGCATATGGTGTGTAGGTAGCTAGGATCGAGTCACGATCAGGAGTCTATCTAGCTTTAAAACGAGTTTGGTGGAAGTTTGTATTTAAATAAGGCTAATAATTCAGAGTTGTCTTGAGTTTCATCAGCTAGCAAGCTAGGCACATTCAATCATCAGACAATGTTTAATGTACATTTAGACTTTTTCTTTGTTCTATTTTTAATGCACTGCACATGTATGGTATATGTAGTGGCCGACCAAGGGGTTTGACATCAAACAAGAACTTAAAATAAGATGAACAAATATTAAGGCTCTATGTCAGTTCATAAAGTGGGCCATCATGTCATGATTATGCATGACTTTACAGTCCGATGCAAATCCAAATGTTAACATCTTAAATTATGTTTCTATAGGAGTTGCAAATACCAGAGATCAACTGGGAGTCCAATGGCATTAATGCTGACCTGGGCCTGGTATCCATGTGTCAGTCAGTGAGAATTGTCTGGATTAACTCGAGATGGATCATCTAAAAAGATCAATAGACCCAGTTGCCACCTCTGCTGCAGTTGAATGTGTGCAGAGTATCATCGACACCAGATAAAGTTAACAGATTTAACATTTGTTTTACCAGTTACAAGTAAAAGCTTAGTTTGGACGCTAACCCAATAGTTATATATAAGCTTTTGTTTGCATTGAAGTACATATTTAAGCTCCGTCTCCCGTTTAGTGCTCCACGCACCTGAATAGTTTCATATCCGCTCAATGTTAGGCTCTCCAGCCTCAAGACAAAGGGGACCGCAACAGCGAGGATGGCGTATGTACAATGTGTGTGTGTTGCCAATCAATGAATAAACTATTAATAGCAAAACTTAGTGAGTTTGAAACTGTTAAAAGAAATTACAGATTTAACCTTTTATTCTGCATACAATTATTCTGTGTTCAGCATTTCTTGCCGACAGAAAGGGGAACCTTACCAAATGAACTCAAGCCAACACCAAGCTTATCTTTACAGCATGCCATTTGGTAAGCCTAACAGGGTAAAAACTCCAAAGACGCACACACACATACGAGATCTTTCAGCTAGACAGCTGTTATGCAGGGGAGTTAGCCAATGACAGAAGAGACATGGGACAGTTGCATCTGCAGTCTGTATCATGATTGTGGATGGATCAATGAACCAGAACCGCAGCAGATTCCTCAGATGCTCTGAAGAGGCTGTTGAAAAGACAGACCTGTGAGACACATGTTCTATACTCATCTTTATATTTACACTCTTTATAAACAGGGACGGAAGTGATGAGTTTTTCAACTGAAAAACAAATACATTTAATACAATTAAAAAAGCACACCATGTTCAATAAAAGTCTGGAAATAAGCTGTGACCCGAGTGACAACCTCGACAGAGACATCTTCGTTGTCATCAGAATCAACGTCCGGGTGATGTGTGCAAGAATCATCTGGAAAGACAGAGACTGGTAATGAAGACGTAGCCTACTCATGCATGGGAATACAAATTGGAGAAAAGGTATTCAAGAGGAGGTCTTTAACATAACCTTTGATGGATAAATATCTTAGGTAATAAACCAAATCATGTACCTTGGGTGTGATTTCAGCATCTTCTCGTAAGTGAAAAGTAGCTTGACCACATCTTATCTATCAGAGAGAAGTGGCCAAATGCCAATCACCTTTAATCCCTTTCTCAACTGTTTCATTAGCCTTATTTAAATACAAACTTCCACCAAACTTGTTTTAAAGCTAGATAGACTCCTGATCGTGACTCGATCCTAGCTACCTACACACCATATGCGGCACATACATTTTTAGGTAGGTAAATTGGTCTAGGTAGTTTGCTAGTGCCACTTCTATGATGTAGCTAGCTACTACCAGTTTGCTCGGTGACACATGAGCGGAGCTAAAGTTATTTCTTCACAGATAACTAGTGTTACTGATAATATTATATTTTACTGGGCAATATAAGGCTACTTAGGACGGTTACTACTTAACATAAAAATGTACTTACAGAAGGCTCTCGAGGCTCCATCGTTGCTCGCCTTGCTTGCACTGCAGCCACGGCGAGTCTAACCCTGCGGTCTAACCGCTACGTGTACCGTTACACCCCTAGTTGCCTTAAACGTCACTGGACCGCTATACCGCCGACTGGTGGCATGGAGGCTTTACAGCTACTGAGGCACATATTGTCTCACACGCACGCACACGAGTTGTGGATTTGTACCACGGCAGAAGTGTAGCAAAAGTCACGTGTAAAAACAGCGCCAAGTGAGAGGCCAGACTTTGTGACTACATTGTTTTACACATACACAAATCTCAGTGCGCATTTGTGGATCGTGGTACGCATTTGTGGATTGCGGATCGCACACATTTGTGGATCTTGCTGTGCATTTGTGAATCATGTTGTGCATTTGTGAATCGTGCTGTGCACTTGTGAATCGTGCTGTGCATTTGTGAATCATGTTGTGCATTTGTGAATCTTGCTGTGCATTTGTGGATCGTGTTGTGCATTTGTGGATCGTGCTGTGCATTTGTGAATAGTTTTGCTACAATAATGACCCTGTGAAAGTTGCATTTAAAAGCAAAAGGCAATTCCTCAAGTTGAGAACACAAGTGTGTGTCTCGTTTATTTTACATGCAGAAAACGAATGAGATGACAAGATGGCGTTGCCCTGTAATCTAACAAGCATGGGGCTCGACGTCATCACAACAATAGAATATTTAAATGGACCGTGATCCCGGAACATTCATTTTTACGTGTATAACACATTACTTAAATAACTGCATGAAACAACAGTGTGTAGAACCACACTATGAACAAGGGTGAATTATGAAGTCACATTCACTACAACCCCATAATTTTGTCTTTAGTCGTAAAATAATCTCAAGCCTCATCGTGTTGTGAATATCTGTTATCATAAAAATAAAACGGTATGTCTAATCAAGGTTTTTGAGGAAAATGGGTTCTTGTTTTTTAAATGTAATGTAGAGTGTGTATTTCTGGCACTTAACTTACATCCAGATAGCTTTTACTGTAGATGGCCTGAAATACAAAAGGGAAGTTCTGACCTGAACCAACATGAATACCCGAATCCAACCCCAAACCATTACAAATATTGATTAATGTCCTCCAGCCAGTTACGGAGTCATTTTTTGTAGGCAGGATTGACACATTTAGCAATCTTAGCAATTTTAGCTTGAGTTTGAAACGATTCAAAGCGAAATATTCCACCTCAGTGTTGGCAAGTTGGCTCTCTGAAAAGTTGCTAAAAGTTTCTACTTCACGTGATGACATCAGCAGCTCAACAACCAAAACGAAGTAGTGGAAAGTCGCTAGATTTGTCGGTAGTCACTAGATACCATTTTTTTCTTTGCTAGGGAAGTTAAATTGGCAATACTGTCCCACTCGTCCCAAAGACACTCCCCCAAAATACATGAACACGTGTGTTCACCCTAACCCAGCACGCCTGACTACTGTCGGTAGGTTGACAGACAGACAAGTAGCCTGTCCAATCATTGCATTCAGTCGGAATGCCATCCAATAATTAGTGACGGTCCGACCTTAAGGATTGGTTGTGTTTATTACAGTCCTGCAACACTCACAGATATCCGATTGATTTCAGTCTTTTGTCAAACCTTTAGATTTATTGTTTGCTATCAGGATGTGAAGTTTATTTCAGCAAATATGACGCAATGTGCTTCTCAACAACATTATCAACCCCACCTTTACATTTATGTGACGGGTATGTAACAGCTGTAGCCACGCTCCGTTACGACAAGGCTCGCTCACCACTCACGGGATACGAACCCACGACCTCTGACTTGCCAAGCGTGACCACTACCAACTAGGTCAAAGAAAAGCTAGCTCTTCGTTGACGCGTGTGCCCTGCTACATACCTGAGGAGCGAGTTTCCCTGTTCAAACTCCGTTACACTCACCCCGCTGCGCTAACCTCGTGAATCCGGGTCACGGCACCAATGTGACGGGTATGTCACAGCTGTAGCCACGCTCCATCGCGACAAGGCTCGCTCACCACTCACAGGATACGAACCCACAACCTCTGACTTGCCAAGCGTGACCACTACCAACTACGCCAAAGAAAAGCTGGCTCTTCGTTGACACGGTGGCCTGCTACATACCTGAGGAGCGGTTCTAACTCCGTTACATTTACATTTAGCAGACGTTGTTATCCAGAGCAACTTACAGTAAGTACAGGGACATTCCCCGAGGCAAGTAGGGTGAAGTGCCTTTTCCAAGGACACAATGTCATTTCGCACAGCCAGGAATCGACCCGGCAACCTTCAGATTACTAGCCCGATTCCCTAACCGCTCAGATTCCCTAACCGCTCTCATTGCCAGTTCAATGAAGCAATATCTTAAATTAACAAAACCCTTGTGCTATTTCAAATTCAGTTCAATAGGATGTAGGCCTAGTCGATGTAGGCTACAGTATGTGTTATTGTGTCAATATGTATTGGTTGAATACAATTTGAATGTAATTACCAGACCATTAGGTAGGATGATGTTTTTGATTATTAAAGTTTAATGTGGTTATTTGGGTTTGTGGAATGCCTTAATAGGATAACTTCAAATGACCACCACAACCCTCACAGCCAATGCAGATACATTTTTCCTCTAAGCTTACAATAACGTCCACAAGGTTTGAAGTATTATGATCCCTACCACTCGCCGTAGTTCCGTGACGGTTATCATGCATTTTTGGAATTGGAGGTAAGCTATTTTAAAAGTTGCTATCCTATCTAGATGTTGTGTGCTTGCAGCGATATGCATGTAATGTAAACTTGTGGCTTGCTAGCCAGTAGTTGTAATTGCGATGTGTTAATATTGGGATAATTGATCTCGCAGACAGTTAGCCTAGCTAAAGTAGCTAATTTAATAGTTCACACACAATGGCCAAGTACGAATGCTAACTCGCTACAGTACAGATAGTTTATGAAGTTTTCAACTAGCTAGCCTACAGATATCTAGTTTACAGTTTTTTACTCACGAGCATAAGATTCTGTTTGTGTAATATTTAGGTAGCTCTAGGTAACTGAGGCTAGATGCTTTACAGCGTTAAACAGCCACATGTTTCACACTAGATAGCCAGTTAACTCATAGCTTGACTTTTTTTTTACTTCTATAGGAATTCAAGCTCATACAATTGCCAATTGAATTGGGTAGTTACTAGCCAGCTAGCCAGACGTGGATTCTTAGTTTAAGTCACTGCCTTGCTTGGAACTTGTTTAATCAACCTTGTTTAATTCTATTTCTGCCAGTAGTGGTAGCTAGGACAGTGGTCTTGTAATTTCTAAAGCACGAGAATAGTTATGTAAACAATGCAACATTGTGCACTACTCAGCCCTAGTAGCATGAATGCAAAGCTATACAGACTACACATTGTTTTGTTAAAAGTTGAAGCTGTCTAGAATCCCCTGGAATATTGTCAGTTTTCTATCTTATTGTGTTTTTGTGACTATCAAGCCCCAGTAAGGTTGCCAAACTAGCTAATCACATCACCCCAAACTGCCAGAAAAAATACATATTTAGGCACACAACGACAATTTCTTTAGCTATATGTTAAACTTCAATCATTATTAATATGTCACCTTGAATGAGATCCTTACTTATCGGTTACTGGAAGACTAATACAATTAACAAAGCAATTGCCAACCTCGTCCAATGCAAGGAATAGAAAAGAACAATCATATCCTTATTTATTTTACAAACACAATTTTGTCAAATTGTTGTATTTCTCAGCATTGAACATAGGTGTCTTACCTGCTTGCTTTGTCAGTAGTGATGCAGCAATAGTGGGAGCAAACGATTAGGGTGCATTAGGCATTGTGTAGTGTTGCACATTGTTGGCTTGTCGGTTTATCAGATAGATAATAGAGTGGGGGAAAGGGTGGGCTTGTGTTGGGTAAACTTCATTGTCTCATACATTCTCTCTGTTCAGAGTAAAACCTGCACATAAGCCTAAACCAACAGACCCATCTATCACTTGACCAGCACCGACCTGACTAACAAACAACCGGTTGTCTGTAATTTGCCTCATTGAATCCTTAATTAGATCGCACAAGTCTCAATATAATTACTAAGCTGTGAGCCTCTTGAGTCTTTGCAACTTTATAAGGAACTTCATTTCTGTAAAATGATGAAGACCTACTGGCCACATGTCAGAGCACTGATCAAACTGTAGGGATCTGTTTTCAAAGTAATTTGCCTATTCCAAATCAGTATGTAATATAACAGTGAAAAGCACCATTAAATTGCTGATGGGTTTAAGTCTTTGTACTTCTCTCAATTGCGTAAGATATTAACCAATATGTTTGTCTAGATGTTAATGCAAGAAAATACCAAAATGTCAAGGCAAATGGTATCTGTTTTGGTTGATGTACCTGTACTGTATGTTTTACTATCCTACCTGAAGGTGTATACATGTTTGATTTGTCTTTTGAGTATATTAATAAATATACTATGTGCCTGTCTTTATTCGCAGACTTTATCTGAGAAGATGAGTGAGAGTTTGAAAAGAAGATTTGAGTTCCCCAGTCGTCTGATAAAGGCCCAGGTACAGTTATATTTCATATGCAGTAAAATCTGTATCAGTATTTTACATACCAACCATTGTCACAGTTGAATAACGACAGTTCAGTGAATAAAATGGACATACAGTGAACCCCAAAGTCTATTGACACATCTTTCCTATGCAAATCTCACAATTAAAAAATGTAGCTGTAAAACGGTAGGTTTAAAAAAATCCCCTGTTGTGACGTCACAACGGGGCTCCACCTTTTTTGGCTCTGTTCTGTACCTTTGTCATGCCCCAAAATTTGCTGCTCGCTGCTCTGTGTACTACCACGGAATTACAAAGAAGAACGTTTTTCAAGGATATTGAAAATAGACTACGGTCGTAAATGCCAGCCTGTACAGGGAATGCTGACACTTTTCAGTCTTCCTAAAGAACCAAACACTCGACGGGCTGTGATGTTTGTCTATGAGAAGATCCCTGTGCAGTTCGACTCTCAATTACAGATTTGCCCAAACCATTTCACAGAGGACAGTTGTGAAAACCTGGGACAATGTAAAGCAGGATTTGCTATGAAGCTGTTGCTGAAAAGAGGTGCTGTTCCGACCTTATGTTCATCACAGCCGCAAGCTGTAGTATGATGTTGTCGCTAACAGTTACTAGCAATGCTAAGGCAGGGCTTTACAGTGCGAGTATTTCACTCGCATTTGCGCCTAAAGATAGGTTTGTGCGAACTTGAAAAATGATTTACGAGCACAGCGCGCGAGTGACGGGCTGTTGTCAATACACGGAACAACAGCGCGAGTTAGCTAATTATAATAACGCAACTAAATGAGACGAAATAACGTTTTAACATTTCGTCTCGTTTTTATTTTGTTAACTACATTTCGTATTGTTTTTATTCGTCAACGATATTGCATTATACATTTAATTATCGTCATCGTCACCTGACCAGCATTAACGTTGCGTCTTGTCTTGTTTTCGTCACTTGATAAAGGTTCGTTGACGACGATATTTTGTCATAATTTTCGTTGACGAAAGCAACACTTGTTATGATACACATGCTCTTTTAGCTAGCTACAGTAAAAGTGTTGCTTATGTTAGATAGGCTACTAAACCTACAGTCTAGCTCTAATTGCATTTAGAATCTAACAAGCTATATCTTACGATAAACTAAGTAAAGCTGGCTATATAAAATTGGGGTGACCAGACGTCCTCTTTTACCCGGAGTCGGACATGTCGGACATCCCAAAAAATGCGTCCGGCCGGTATTCCAAAATTGACTGGAATTTTGCCTCGTCGGATATTTGTGTTTCTCACTCTTGTGTCTTTCAAACTATTAAGCCCTTACAAGTTTTGAAAATAGTTTTAATATAATGCAGTAATTAGATCAATTTACCAGCTAACTTGCTTCGGAAACACTGAACATGAATGGCTTGAACGTTGGAAAATACAATGTTTGGAACGCATTCTTCGATTACAATGAAAGTCAATGGAAGTGTTGCAGGCAACTCTCTTTTTATATGGCTCTGGGTCTACCTAACTTTGACTACCAAGCCTTTTAATCGGTGGCGTGCTTACATAGTCTATAATGTCCCAGTATTTTAAGAAAATACTGTGTAAAGAAAAAACGATATACATGTTTCTTAAAGTATTTGTTCTAGTTCTATCAGAGTGAAAGTCATTAGTTGTCTAACAGCATTAACCGTTAAGTCAGTGGCGTTGTTAGACATAAAACTGTACTGGGGCACAGGCCCCTATTCATATCCCTTCTTCCAAGCGTGTTGCACACAAAGCACTACTAGGCTATAGAAACTCCCCTTGCTTAACCCACTATATAACAGTTCAGGGACACAAGTTTGACATCAGCTTTGGCAGGGACATCTATAGTTAATGCAAGCTAAAAAACGTTTTAGCTTCATGTAATATTGTTTTTATGTTTTAGTAAAAATAAGATGATCAGTAGGCCTATCATTTAGAAACTTTCGTTTAGTTTTGTAATGTTTCTTAGCCTACCTCAATTCTGACTTGTTTGCTGAGTCCGACACCTGGACTTCTGTGTGTGTCCTGCAGTGGTCATTTGGCAAGCTCAGAAGAGCGCGCTGACATGCATCGGTTTGTGTTTTCGGTTAAACTGCTTTGATTTTACAACTGTTGATTGAGATACTGCGTTTATTTTTTTCGAGATTATCAACCTAAATTAATGCACTGACTAAGAGTAAATTGTTCAAACTCAAACTTTAGATTTCACTGGGGCACAGCAGATTTATACTGGGCATGTGCCCCTGTAAAAATGGTCTAACGACGCCGCTGTGTTATGTTTAATAAACTAATACAATAAAAAAAAACACTGTGCTCTTCATTTCTTTGTGTGCTCCTAACTTTTTTCATTTAGGAGCGCATGTACTCCTTGGTGAAAACATTAGCGTAGAGCGTAAGGTATCCTGCCTGATGATACACAGTTTGCCCTCCATCTTGAAACTGAAACTTAGAAATGATTACTATGTTACGAGGAACAAGAAAACAATCCGATTGGCCATCGCTAGCAAAAATCGTTCTTAATTTGCATAAAGTTGAGAAAATCTCAACTTGAATCGCTTGGATCGCGTTACTACCCACAATGCACCACAAAAGCGATTTGCCTGGCTCCTTTGAAAATGAATGGAAAGCATGTCATCGCGTCACTTGCATCACTGCAGGGGCCAAACACCGTTAGACCTAGATGTAACTCGCCATAGACACTTCAATGTATGTTGCATAAATCTTCCCTATGAGTGGCTAATGTAAGACTGACTTGGATGCAATGCATTATGGGTGAAATAAGACACTTGGCGAAATAATAAAATATAGCGGACACAACAGCGACACTTAAAAGCGGAAGAATGACACATTTCAAACTTCTGAAAACCTGTATCTGTTGGAGGAATACAATACAAAAAAATGTATGATTCATGAAGTTCATTTGTATGCGTCTTTAAGCTTCTTAATCTAACTTCAACGCTACTTCTATTTATATCCAACAACTCTGACACAGATGGCTAGCGTCAATGCAATGACTTATGTCATCTACTCACTCATTTAGCTAAGATAATGACGAACCAACAGATTATTGACATAGCAACAAAGCACTGCAGGTTTAGCCAGGGGGAAAGTTGGCTAACTTTCCTACATCAAATTAAGTCAGTCTTTCTATTTATGCAACAGGCGGGCTTAGACTAGTCTAACCTGACAATCTACTGTCAAAGGCTCTAGTGTAGATAGTGAAGGCTATTAGGAAGAGTGCACAAAATATGGTGTCTACTTAGGCTCTGTGCACATCAATTGTATCAGAAGATGCAACTTTACTTTTTTGCAGACTATGAGAAGTCTTGTGGCTGCTGTACTTAAAGAAAAGACTGTTACCCAATCCTGCTCTCTGGTGAGTGTTTCACATTTGTTTTGTCTTCTTTACTACCATGTGTCTCACTGTTTCTTTGCAGGCCAAAGCCCACCCTGTAAAAAGGTTGTCTGTGTACTGACTGTTCTCTGGCCTGTGTGGCAAAACCCAATTTTTTAGTCTGTGTATAACAGTGTTATAACTGTGTTGCAGGGTCCAGCTGTCGAGGCTTTGTGGGAACAGTGCTGTAGTGATTGCATTGTGGTGCGCTCAGACTGTTGCAATGCTCTGGTGCTTCTGGTGGAACAAGGCCAGGCTGACCTGCAGTATGTTCTCAACAGAATCCTAAACCTTTTACCATCTGCCAGGTACTGAATACCAAAACAAATGCACATACCCTGTTTTACACATTCACATAGCTGCAGTGAGTTCTAAGTTATGTCAAAAAACACCTCGACTTGGGGTAAATCGTTTGGAAAACATAGGATTTATTTCAGGGGGGGAGGGGGGGGGGAGGGGCGGGGGGCTAGTAGACCAACATTTTGCCTCCCATTCATTTCCAATGAAGTCTCGTCACAGGCCCCGCAAGGCAGTGTGAGATACCTGGCAGCGCAAACAGGTAGAAGAGAGGGTTCGCAAGAGAAGCGGACCCTATTCTATGTGTTTATTATTAGGGCATTTGTGACAAGCAACGTCAGTATGTTGCCAGTCAAAACCAGCTAGCATAACACAGCTAGCACAGTATATGCAAGTAAAGTAAATGCTCTGAGCACCACACCGAGATGCTTGATTTTCTACTTGCCTAATACGGCTCAGAGCTGTCCTGTTATGCAAAACATCCCAACTAAAATGGTCTGGTTACATTCCCAAAAGTCCAAACTATTTAACCATGTAAAGTATTTCTTCCAAAACAATGTATTACCTAGCCACAATCTCTTCTTGCATCATTCTGACTTCGCCAACTGAATAGGGCAGTCAGTCATGCACTATCGCTCATCACAGGAGTTCGCTTCGGAATAGGAGCTTCCATGCCCTGGCCATAGCCTTTTAAAGCCAACCAGGTGGCTCCCAAAATCAGTGCGTCCTGCACCCCGCTACCCCACTCTTTCTAAGATAACAACTCAAAGTGGCTTCATCTGGCTCTCAAATGAGCTTGTTGGCCTTGTAGCTAATGAAATTCTGCAAATGCCAATAGCCAACATTATGGGTATCTGTGGAGCCTTTAAAATAAAAGTCCAGGCGCAATATGGTTGACAGAAGCAGTGTTCTTTGTGCATCAATCCTGGTGAATCAGATGAAGCACTCCAATGTGTTCATGCTTCAGTTTTTGTGTTTCAGCAATACTATGGGGGATTTAGCTATATGATAGTTCTAAGTAGAGATAAGTCTCAACAAGGCCTTTTTAGAAAACACCTGGATGTACTCTTAGAAAAACGTGTCAAATATGAATATATTGGGGCATTATATTTGACTTGTAACTTAAATTAGGTAAGGTATTTTTCAGAAATAAGACGCGGCCTGTACCCCGATTTTACAGTTTTCTTGTGGTTGTACGGCTTATATTTCAAAATATAATATAATTTCAGTAAATCAAACGGCTGCAAGATATCAAAACAGTTTTTGCCAAAAGCAAATAATATAAATGCATGAAGTAGCAACAACCAACCCGACTTCCGCATTTGCGGCACTGCTAATCCGATGTAAATGCGATCAATGAACAGATATTTCTCAACGTAGCCACGAAAGCAATACGTCAATTGAAAGCCACTATTTAGCCCTTCCCAAAAATGGCAACCATGTTGGGCTAACACTAACACACACAAAATAATCCATAAATATATCACCCAAAAAAGTTTCACATTTTGAAATCACAACAACAACTTTGTTCTACCTTGTATGATTGTTGTTGTAAAAAGTAGTGTCTGGTCGACTAATTCCACTCGGTAAGATAGTTCCATGCCTTGTTGACATTCTGAAGTAATTTTAAATTGCAAATACTGTTCCCAATAGCTAAAACATTAGCTTGAACCTTGGTGACTATATCGTTCTAAGCTAAACAAGACGTATTTGTCCCCATCTACTGGACATATAATGTATCACAATAGCCTAAACTGTTTTTCCTAAACTATTCTTGTGTAATTCAGCTAATATTTAGCTTTCCATAGAGGGGTCACATGATGAGGGGTCACACAATTTACCAATCAAATCTGGAGATATCCAATCGCGAGAGATATCCAAGCGCGCAATCATTGAAACTCATTCTGCTGGGGACCGCCATGGGGGCTTTAGCAAGTTTGGGAACCTCTGTTTTAGGGTACTAAGGACCTGCTTTAGGACCTAATATCACTGTAAATAGTTTTGAGATGTCATGGGGGTCTCAGCAAAGGTTTCCTTTTTCTTTTTAACTTTTTACAATTTCTATAATCGTGTCAATAGCTTATGCTATTTGGGGGGGCCTTGGCATGGAACAGTTTGATAATAATTTGATAATAATAATTGATAATCCACTAAAGGTCACCATATCACTGTACATTGTTTTGAGATGTTTTTACATTTGTTGTGTACTTTTCCAATACATTTACTCAGTTTAACGTAGAGATAGATAGAGGTCTGGGTGAACATTTTAAACTAAGTCAAAACAGTTGTATTTTAATGGAATTTACAAATAAAGTGATATTTTAGTGAAATTAAATACATTTTGCTGTCTGGTACCTGATAAGAGTCAATAGCACTAATGGTGCCCAAATCTACCCACATTTCCACATTTCCGCCTAACACTTCTAAACTAACTAAAACCACTAGACCTTTAGTTTGCTTTACCCTATTGACATCAAACTTCACATATGTACTCAACAGACAAAGGATAATGTTTCCAAACTGTTTTAGAGCTGCAGACCCATGATTTGAATATAGCATTCCATATATAGCTTGTTTTTCTTAGGCGGAATTTAGATTCCCACAATTTAATTTAATGTTCTAGCTTCATGTACTCTGACACATTAATAATTTCACTTCAGGGTACATCTCACACGTGTTACCCATCGTTTTGATACCAACATTATGTTTATAGCCCTTGTAGTTTTGGAGATATACTCAATTAGGTTTGGGCATGCCTTTTTGGGGGCGGGACATAAGAAAAAGGCCTAGGGATGAAGAGGTTAATACATCCTTCAATTTATTTGTATGTAGACTCTTTATGAAGGTGTGGCTTTTTACCCTTATCTCTAAAAGTTTTAAGAAAACTGTGCTATAGACAACATCTTGATGACTCTGGTCACACTGTCTCCACAAAGGGTGTGTCCATTTTCTATTTTTATGTACTTTCCTGACTTTCAAGTTGTCTATAGTGATTTTGTTTTTTTTCCTTTTGTGACTAGGAATGTACACGGGTTAATAAAGGTGATTGGGAGGCTACTTCAAATGCAAGCAGACAAACGGGACAGGGAGGTCCCCTTCACGTGTCCCTACAATATAAGGTAAGTTCCCTGATGTGTTCTTTCCCCATATAATACACTGAAGTTGTAGACTGAATTCCAACTGTATGGCAAGTGGACTACAAGTTGAAATGGAGGAATTGTAAAATACACTTCCTGAGGCTTTCCTCAGTCCTTTCCATTGTAGGTCTTGTTTACACTTGTAGTTCAGTTCTCTTGATCCGGACCAAAAAGAAAATTATACATTCAGTCCTGGTTCGTTTAGCGTTCACACTGGGATTTTTACCACCAAACCAAAAGAAAAGGCATATGGATAAGGTCGCAACCTGATTGGAAAGCTTTTAACCTGATTTCATGTTCAATACAAGTCCGGAAATAAGCTGTGAACCGAGTGACAACCTAGACAGAGACATCTTCGTCATCATCAGAATCAACGTCTGGGTGATGTGTGCAAGAATCATCTGGAAAGACAGAGACTGGTAATGAAGACGTAGCCTACCGTAAATCCTCAAATAGTGTCCGGGGCTTTTATTTACTTAGGCTGCACAGTGCACCGGCCTGTATTTGGGGCAGGCTTGTATTAGGGGCAGGCCTTTATTTCTTACTTACGCTACGGCTACACCAAGTGCGGAAATGTTGACTTGTGGAAATAGAACGTTCACGGAGCGGATCTTTTATTTAGCCGGCTACACTGGACGCGTTGAAGATGAATCCGTTTTGCTGTCTTTGTCTGTTTGTTTTATAAACACTGTTTGTTTGTTTTTGTTTTTTAGTTTTATTTGATTAGGACAGTGCATATTAATCAACATGTCAGCAAAGCATCAATGTAAATATGCCGGAGTTAGCATAAATGCTAATTCGCATCCGTAGTCCTAAGGCAAGTCATAATACAATACATCAATATACAGCTACATTAAACAATTTTACACAGTTAATTCACAACTAGCTAAAATACAGTTTTACACTGACACCCATTCAGTGTAGGCGGTTAGAAAAGACAAAAGAAACAAAACAACATCAGGAAGAAAAGAAGAGAAAAAAAAATTAAAAAAAATTATGCATAAGAACAGGTCTGGCTTGCTACTAAACTCTTTGAGGGTCTTTTTAAAGGTAGTGTAGGTGGTACAGTCTCTGACTTGAGCTGGTAATTTATTCCAGGACTGTGTTCCTCTGATGGACAGGACCATTTGGCCAAATTTGGTTCTGCGCCGTTGTATTTCACAGTCACCTCTAGTTATTGCCCTGGTGTTTACTCTAGGGGATTTTTTCTTTATGTAGTTCTGTAGTGGTGGAGGGGCTAGACCGTTTAAAACCTAAATTAAACAAACATCCAAAAACTGTTGAAAACTATCAAGGTCCATGATTTTATGCTTATTAACAATTTTACAATAGTGGTAGGATATTGGTTTTTTGACTAGTATTTTAAGTGTTCTTTTGAATAGAGATTTGATTGGTTTAAGGGTGGTCTCAGATGTGTGTGACCATGTTGTATAACAGTACGAGATATGGGCAAAAATCATTGCATGCATATAAGTCTTTGCCGTCTCCATGGTCAGGAAAGGTCTTATATGCTTGAAGTTGGATAAATTAAATGTAATTGTATTTCTAACCTTCTTAACATGCCGCTCAAAGTTCAGACCAGAATCAAAAATGACCCCAAGGTACTTAAAATGATCAACAACTTCAAGCCTCTCTCCACCCACCATGACAGAAGGTTGCTGTCCGCCTGTTGGCCGTCGAGAGAACAACATACAAACTGTTTTCCTGTCAACTATGTTACTTACTATTTAACACTTGAATCTATCTACTATCACTGTCGTATCTTCAAATAGAAAAGCAACGTTCAAATCGTTAGAAGCGTTAAATCTCTATGGAAACAGCTCTCGAGGTTTGGGAAATAATCGGATTTGTTGCTTCCTTCATTATTTACAGCAACATATATGATAATTGTCATAGTTTTATTACCAGACTATGTAAAAAGGGCCACGCAAACCTCGCGGAAAGTAATACAAATAGAAACCAGTCTATTCCTCAATTGTCGGCGCGGAAATTGTCGGCACGGAAATTTAGTTTCCTCATTGCTTTCAATGCATGAGAACTCTGCTGAGTCCACACCGCGTCCGCAAGGCAACATTTCCGCGCTTGGTGTAGCCGTAGCGTAACCACTATCTTCTGTTATAGAATTGTATTATTTAAATAAAATAATGGGCATAATTACAGTAGGCTTTTTTACCCCCGGCCTGTATTTGGGGCCCGGCCTTTATTTGTCCGTATCGACCACGCCCCCGGCTACTATCTGAAGCCCGGCCTCTAATTGAATCCCGGTCTTTAATTGAGGATTTACGGGGTACGGAGAGTAGGTATTCAAGAAGGGGTCTTTAAAATAAGCTTTGATGGATGATTATCTTAATTATTTTAAGTACTAAACCAAAGCATGTACCTTGGGTGTGATTTCAGCATCTTTCTCGTAATGGAAAAGCAGCTTGACCACATCTTATTTGTTAGAGAGAAGTGGCCAAATGCCAGTCACCTTTAATCCCTTTCTCAACTGTTTCATTTGTTTCCCTGATCGGCCACTTCAATACATATATACTTACTAACTTTAGTCCAGACATGTGCAGAGCATTAAAAAGAGAACAAAGAAAAAGTCTAAATGTACATTAGGAAAACATGTTATGATGATTGAATGTGCCGAGCTTGCTAGCTGATGAAACTCAAGACAACTCTGAATTATTGCCTTATTTAAATACAAACTTCCACCAAACTCGTTTTAAAGCTAGATAGACTCCTGATCGTGACTCGATCCTAGCTACCTACACACCATATGCGGCACAGACATTTTTAGGTAGGTTAATTGGTCTAGTTAGTTTGCTAGTGCCACTTCTATGATGTAGCTAGTTACTACCAGTTTGATCGGTGACGCATGAGCGGAGCTAAAGTTATTTCTTCACAGATAACTAGTGTTACTGATAATATTTTATTTTACTGGGCAATATAAGGCTACTTATGACAGCTACTACTAAACATAAAATATACTTACCGAAAGCTCTCGAGGCTCCATAGTTGTCTGCCTTGCATCCCAACTGCAGCCACGACGAGTTTAACAGCTTGACCCACCCAGCTATGTCACGTTGCCTTAAAAATCACTGGACCACTATACCGCCGACTGGTGGTATGGAGGCTTTACAGCTACTGAGGCACATATTATCGCACACGCACACAGGTTGTGGATTTGTACCACAGCTGAAGTGTAGCAAAAGTGACATGTAAAAACACTGCCAACTGAGAGGCCAGACTTTGTGACTACATATTTGGACATTGTTTTACACATACACAAATCTCAGTGCGCATTTGTGGATCGCGGATCGTACACATTTGTGGATCTTGCTGTCCATTTGTGGATCGTGTTCTGCATTTGTGAATCGTTTTGTGCATTTGTGGATCGTGCTGTGCATTTGTGGATCGTGCTGTGCATTTGTGAATAGTTTTGCTACAATAATAGCCCCATAGCTTTACAAACGTATCTACTTGCCCTAAAAGGTTCCGTGTCGTCCAGGTATGCAAACAACCCATCAAAACTTTATCTGCTTACATTCCCAAAGGTCCAAAGTATCTAACCAGGTCAAGCAGTTCATCCAAATACAATGTATTACATTCATAGATAGCCATTATCCTTTGTTTCATTATGCAAGTTAGCCGACGGGAAAAACTACTTCTTCACATAAGCAGACATCCCAACCTGCAGAGACTCAAATCCGGGAGGTGGTTCCGTCAAACCAGTCTGGCTCTGAAATGAGCTTGTTGCCTTGTAGCTTACGGCTAGCTGTAAATGCAGATACCCCATGTGCTAGGTTTCTGTGGAGCCTTCAAAATAAGTATATTGCGCAATATGGTTGACAGAATCAGTGTTCTTTGTGCGCCAATCCTAGGAATCAGATAAAGCACTCCAATGTGTTCATGCTGCAGTTTTTGTGTTTCAGTAATACTAATGAGGGATTTAGCTATTATATATGATAGTTCTAAGTACCACCTTTCATTAGAGGTAACAATTATGAAAAAGAATACCTTTTTATCCTAAGTATTTGACCTTGGTTACAAAGGGTAATTTTGGAGTCTCCAAAAGGCCCTTTTAGAAAACGCTTGGATGTACTCTTATAAAAACATGTGTCAAATATGAATATATTGTGGTATTATGTTTTACCTTTGATTTGAATTGAGTAAGGCTTCAACCTGTGGTCCAATTCTGTCTTCCAGCTAATACCTACCACCTCTAGGCCTCTTTAGGCCTCTGTTTTCAAAACAAAATCTTGGCGGGAATAGAAGCTTTCACTTTCCTTGTGTTCAAGCTTCTATTACTCAACACCAGTAGGACTGTCAGGGGTCCTGACAACAGGGGAAATAACTTCAAAGTGTCACCTTTCAACAGAGACCATTTACATGCATGTACTCCAAATGGTTCAAGAATAGCTTTCAACTTATTTTGGGTATCCTGTTTAGGCGTTTTCAGGCAAATTTAACAGGATTCCTAAGACCTATGACTGAACATTTATCACTGAACACAATTTTTTTCCTGAGTATACTTGAAATATGGTTGTCGGACGACTTGGACCAAATGTTAATAAGGACGCTTTCATGTGTTGCATTTTTTTTAACATCCTATTATTGGTCAGTTTAGACATCATTGGTTCAGGTTGCGTTCACAAATCAATCGAACTGCACCAGAGTTTGTGTAGAAGCGGGCTGAGCCCTATTTTTCAAACGGTCTTTATCCACTTGTTTGGTGCGCACCAGAGTTCGGATGACAGCGTTTACACTTGTTCAAATGAACCGCACTAACAGAGCAATCGCACCGGTTTATTTTTATCTAACCAAACAAAGTGTGAACACAACCTTAGTCTAAACTGTATTTTCTAAAAGGAGTCTCATTCCTTATTTTTTGTTCGAGTTGATGTGTTATAAGCAGGAAAAACATAAGGATTTGAGAGACTTTGACAAAGATCACATTGTGATGGCTAGATGACTGGGTCTGAGCATCTCCAAAACTGTAGCTCTTGTGGGGTGTTCCTAATCTTCAGTGGTCAGTACTAGGGATGGGTGGTATGGCCTAAAATGTATACCTTTAACTTTTAGGGATGCAACGTTTCTAATTCCCTATTATACGCGTGTCATGAAAACGAGATCCTGGCGAAAGTTTACGAAAGGTTGGCATCTCTTTACACAATAAAAAGTGCTATAAAAAATATTATATTTCAATAAAATGTTGTCAGTGTATTAATGTTGGAGTCCCGACCCTTAGCAAACAAGCGACTCCCTGAAAGTTATGTAGTCGCAAGTTTTCGGTAAAATGCATTTGGATTGTCTGTATTGAAGCAGCAAACATTGTGTTAAAGTAAAAACATTACATAATATTATTTATAATAAGTTTATTGGATTCACAGCTGCTACATATAACCTAGCATAATGTTTTTACCTCGAAAACCCAACTGCATTTTACCGAAAACTTGCGACTACATAACTTTCAGGGAATCGCTTGTTTGCTAAGGGTCGGGTCGGGACTCCAACATTAATACACTGACAACATTGTATTGAAATCTACTATTTTTTATAGCACTTTTTATTGTGTAAAGAGATACCAACCTTTCGTAAACTTTCGCCAGCAACTTCTCTGCACCTATCAGCCCAAATAGGATGATCTCGTTTTCATGACCAGCGAGACAGACGTGGTGTGCACGGAGGGGAGGGGCTGTGTGTGCGTTTGTATGTGAGACGCGTGAGTGACAGACACGGAGGGAGAGGAAATGCAACTGAACGAGTACGCTGCGTGTTCGTAATAGCGTAAAAAAAACGAAACTCAATGTGTGGCGGCCGGTGTTTAACCTGTGGCGCACCGCCACGAAATAGTCTGTGTGGGAAACACTGCTACCCTAAAATCCTTCCAGACATCAGATCGTGTAGGTTGCACGATAGTGTATTCCCTTGTTATAACCTTTTGTTTCATTGAATAATTTCTTGTTAAGTAAGCCATTTTGATAGAGCACGTGAATTATCTTTTGGATTGTAGGCTATTCTCAATTGCAGGCAAAAAAAGTGGAGGAGGAAATGACATACCGTTGTAAATAACATAAGGCCATTTAGTTTGCTTGATAAAAGAGCCAGCTATAGACCACTTTCAAACCTACGTCACACGACTGTCAAGCTGGCTCAACTGCGCATGTGGGTTGCAAAAGACGAACTTCTCCCGGGTATAATACACTTGGAGTGTCGATCAGGTCATCATATACCTCTGTTCACTGGATTACAGGGCTTGACATTAACTTTTTGAGGCACTTGTCCTTTGGACGAGTACATTTACATTTTACTTGTCAATGCACAAAAGTCACTTGACCCCCATAGCTTTAAATAGCCTGACCAAGTGATCGGGCAAAACTAGCCTGGCTAACGGAGGTCGCTTTCTCAGGAAAATGAGTAATGAAACAGGCTCGGTTAAAGAAATCCAATATGCTGGCTATCTTCAGCAGGCTCGTATCTACGTTAGGCAGTCCTCTCTGACGTTTCTGGAGTGAAATACAACATTGTGCACACTGCCAGTGAGCGACGAGTCTGACTGAGGCTAATGGGGACGCAGTCTCACACTCAAATTGCCAGTTTAAACAAATCACAAAAATAATCGGATCAGCTGGCTAAAAGCAGAATTCCAATATCTCTTGAAAGCTGCCCTGCTCGACTTTTTAGATGTTGAATTGACAGTAAAACTGTAAAATTATGAACTTTGTGACATGACGCGAAGACATGGCTGCCGCTCCACTACTATGCGGTCTGTACCGGGCGACATTCTCACTCAAATGTCAAGACTTTCGTGACCCAAATCAAAATTCTGATCCGACAGATGAATTGGGAATCGCTTTTTCTCTCTCTAAGGCTGTCCTCTTCTGACTTTTTGGTCTTTTAAATCTAGAAACCGGTTTTCTGAAACCTAGCTGCGCGCGCATCCTGAATGTTGGTAAACATGAAAGTGGTCTATAGACCTGTTTTATAGGAAAGGTAACCTTAAATGACTTTTTTGGTGATCTGCCACTATATAAGAAAGAAAAAAACTAAACGAACTTGACCAAGGAACAGGACTCTTTAATTTTCCTTGATAACAAATTACATTATCAAGCGTTTTCTGCTCAGACTGGAACTGTAGCTTTTTTTTGCATCCATCTTTGTGAAAGGTGACTAATGAGTAGGGTTGCAAAGGGGCGGAAAGTTTCCGGTAAATTTCCGGAAAGTTTCCGGAAAGTTTCCACGGGAATTTTGGCTCGGGAATTTTGGGAATTTTGAAAACAAAAATCAGCCAACGTTTTTTTGCAAAAGCATATAACGGGGAACTTAAATGTAGTTGAGAACAAGTCTATGCACGCCTAGCTCAGCTGGACCCTGAATGCAGCTGGTTGGAAACATTGTCTGCCAGAAACATAAACGTAAACATAAAACGTTCTGTTGTTTTTGAACGTCTTTGTCATCAGTGTTGCGTCTGAACGTTTCAACCCTATGCCTGGCAAGTGTGAGAGCGCCGAATTGCGTAGAGGCCAAGAGCGGTATTGCAAACAGATAGAGATTTCAATTATAGCTTGCAACATATTGAAATACATTTTTGGAGCTGTGAACTTAGTTAAACATTTTGAATTATGAACTATGAACTGAACTAGTTCATTTTAAAATTTGTGAACTATGAACTGAACTAGTTCATGTAGAAAGTGAACTTTCCCAACCCTGTTTGTCATTACCTAGCCTATTGATTACTTGGTAATCTGAAGCCATGTTCATTTTAATACCAAGTTTATTTGGTACCAAAATGTCCAAAAAGTCAAAAATTACATTTTTAAAAGTTGTATTATAAATGTTTGCATGCATGTCTGCTTATGACAAGGTAAATACAGTTAAATTACCCCTATATTTCCAGTTTATTCCCGTTTATTCCCGTTTATTCCCGTTAATTCCCGTTAATTCCCGTTTATTCCCGTTAATTCCCGTTAATTCCCGTAAATTCCCGTGGAAAGTTTCCAACTTTGAATATTCCCGGAATTTTGCAACCCTACTAATGAGCGAGGTTTTAGTGAGAGAAAAACGACAAAGGCAGTGTAGTGAAATTTCACCTTCAATAACAACAAAAAATCTAGCGACTTTCCAATACTTTTACACGTTATCTCTGTTTTCGTTTATGAGCAGCAGCACTTGTACTTCTGTTAACTCACACCCCCCGGCAACACTGAAGTGGCAGTGAAGCGACGGTGCCTCATTGGAATCTGCATTTAACTCAACGTTGCTTTCATGGAAATTGTATTCCTTGATGGCAGTGGCATCTTTTAGCAGGATAATGCGCCCTGCTACAAAGCAAAAATGGTTCAGGAATGGTTTGAGGAATTTGTAATCCATACTTAGTTAAAAGAAGCGTTGGCAGTTATAAAAAGGAGTGTCTGAGTAGGTGAGACAGTTCATTGGTCAGTTACCCAGGTTGGACATGATCCAAGCTGATTTTTCATAGCTAGGTGTGAACAGGAGTAGTTCCAGAAACATGAATGTTCATACCTTGTAAATGCATCATAAAGTATCTACACAACATGGATTTGTTAGTAAATTACAATAAGTTGGATACTAAAGTTGACTGACTTATCTCTAGGTGAAGGGTAGTTTCATTAAATCATCAAATTTAAATCAAGACAGTATGAAAAGAAAAGCACACACATCATCCTTATAGGGTCCTTATAGTGTATAGGTATAGGTGCTTGAGGGATGTTTGTATATCCATACAATGTCAGAGACTAAGAGGCAAAGTAATGTGTATTGAGTTTGTCTGCGGCAGATCTTTTCATATCCTATGGGCTAGCAGAGGGACATTTCACCTTCTCCTGGCATGGATTACAGAAGTTTGTTTGCTGTTAATTCCGTTAACCTCAGAGTGTCCTTTGATATTCCTATGATATTCATCTCTGGGCTAGCGGAGCTTTTAGAGAGAGACTAGAACACATGCCGTAACAAGTCTACCTTGCTGACAATACTGAGTGTTCAGTGATCCTTTACATTTTTATTTTTGTGTCTTCTTCAAGACTTTCATATTATGAAAAATCCCTGTAATTGTTAATTTTTTTACCAGCACATGCAACATTTGTATTCATGTTGACTTGAATAGAAATCCAAGGAAATCAATAGGCAAGGCAAGTTTATTTGTATAGCACATTTGAACAACAAGGCAAGTCAAAGTGCTTCACATAAAACCATTAAAAGCATAAAAACATAATGCAAAAGAAAACAAGATTTTAAAACGATTAAGAACATTCAATAAAACATTACAAACATTCAAAAGCAAGAAATAGAATAAAAGTTGCAGTGCAGTTTAAGAAATGAAAATGCAGGAGTGAGATGCAGAAATTGATTAGTATCCTTGAATCTGGTTCAATTAAAGGCAACAGCAAACAGTAAAGTCTTCAATCTGGATTTAAAGGAGCTGAGGGTCTTAGCAGACCTGCAGCTTTCAGGGACCTTGTTCCAGATATGTGGAGCAGAACAACAACGCAGATTCTCCATGATTAGTTCTGACTCTTGGAACACAAAGTAGACCAGTCCCAGATGAATTGAGGGGTCGGATGGTTCATAAGGTAGCAGCAGATCACAAATGTATTTAAACCATTCAGTCCTTTATAAACCAGCAGCAGGATTTTAAAATAAATTATTTGTTGGACAGGAAGCCACTGCAAAGACCTCAGAACTGGAGTGATGTGATCCACTTTCTTGGTCTTAGTGAGGACTCGAGCTACAGCATTCTGAATCAGCTGCAGCTTTCTGATGGACTTTTTACAGAGACCTGTGAACACACCGTTACAGTAGTCGAGTCTACTGAAGATAAATGAATGGACAAGTTTCTCCAAATTCTGTTGAGACAGTCTTCAGTCTTCAGGTGATAGTAGGCTTATTTTGTAATTGTCTTGATATGGCTCAGGTTGAGGTCTGAATCCATAACTACACCTAGATTTCTGGCTTGGTTTGTGGTTTTTAACATCAGCAATTGAAGCTGAGCGCTGACTTTCAATCGTTCGTCCCTCGTTCGAACCAAGAACAATTACCGTATTTTACAGAAAATTAGCCGCGGCTTGTACTCCGATTTGATTTTTCTTGTGCTTCTGCGGCTTGTATTTGGAAGCGGCTTATAGTCGCTTCGTCTCAAGATCTCTACTGACCGTGCAGCTAATTGTATGCTCAACACTTGAGAGACGAATTATTTACTGTGTTACACTATAAGGGCATGAAGATACAGTGACTTGCTAAAGTAGGCAAATGGCTAGTAGAACATAACATTTCCTAATAATTTCAGTTAATCAAACAGCTGCAAGACCCAGTGAAATGTTATAGGATAGGCTAGCTAGCCAAATAACGCTAGCATCGCTAACAACATTACTAATTCAACTTTGGTAGTCTAACCAAGCTCTTTGTAAGTTAATTTGAGATATAATTGTATATGATCGTATGGACAATAAGACACGGACGCGGTCTCTTTTTATATTATATTATATAGTGGTATTTTACCACTGCTCTTCTTGTTTTACCACTGCTCTTCTTGACATCGCCATTCGAACAGCCCTCACTGATTTTACGTAAGCTAATGTTTCAGCATCAAGCCTACGGCAACTCCCGAGGGACAAAACACCCTTGTCACATAGAAAGGTCTGCTACAGTAGGCTATCCTCAGGATTTGCAAGCTAGCTAATAATATATCTAAAATAATTGTGTAGACAAAACAATGGATTCTGCCACTAAATGAGTGACTCGGCTTTATTTCTGGACATACTATCCACAACCGAAGTGTGTTACACAATGCTGTAAGATCGCCTATACTCGTGCATTGCTCTTGGTACCTAGTTAAATAAGCATTGTTTGGAGTTCTATTGTCTGCGTTTTGCTTTGATATGTGTAATGCTATGGTCTATAGTTTAGATAATTTTAGTGTTCACCCTGATTGGGAATGTTGTCTAGTTAGATCGCTGTCCACTGCTACAGAATGAACGTGCAATTGATCAATTGTGAGCAGTGGTCTGTGCAACGGTGACGCTGTGTACTTGTAAAGTGCGGCTTGTATTCCAGTGCGGCTTGTACTCCGATTTACAAACACAAATTGCACATTCTGAGGGGGTGCGGCTTGTACACGGTGCGGCTTATTTTCCGTAAAATACGGTATTTCAGGTTTATCTTTATTTAATTGACACAAATTCAGGCACATTGATTTCTTCAATGCATTTACCTAGCCCTTGTATGGGATTATAGTCCCCAGGTGATAAAGTTATGTAGATTTGTGTGTCGTCTGCATGATTATGATAACACACTGTGTGCAATAGATTGGATCTTTACAAACTCTTTTGTGGCCTGGTATTAATGTAGTACGATCTTGTTACTGATGAAGAATAAAGTAATAAGTCCTTGGTCAATATTTTCTACGTTTTTAATACAGCACTGGAAATTGAACAGAGTGTGATACAAGTGTTTTAGTTAGAACTCAATGCAAGGTAGAGGTTCCAACAAAACGTGAGCAAGATTCTGCAGAATCAGACTGGTGTCTTTCTCCGGACATTCATCTTAAATATCAACCTTATCAGTACAGTAATTTTGTCATTGGTACAATGTCTTGTTTGTCATACAGGCATTATGCATGTCCCACTCTATTGGCCTCTCTCCCCAGAGGCTCCAGACCATGACATGCACATACACTTGACCTTGAGGCCAGGTGCACAGGATGCACTGAGTTCTTAGGGCTGTAACATTTGCCTCTAGATAACCGGGACTTGTAGTTTTCTTATGAAAGAAGCCTATGCACATAGCCTTCTCTCACACACAGCCCTACTCATCCAGATTTAACACTTTGGGCTTGATCTCTTCTATTTATTAGTGACTATACTCATCAGTCTACAGATTGGCATCTGGTTTCCAGTAATATAACATATAAAAGTAAGGTGATTTAATAGGTACATTTTCAATCATATAATATAATCATTCTTCATCTTCTTCATTACAATAGTGTGATATTATTCCACTACATTACAGTACTGGAAATCTAATCAGTAATGTACTTACTGATATTAAGCAGGGTTTTCAGTCCAAAATGGGTCTTCGGTGCTCCAAAAAAAAATGCAGACTGGCCCACCAGAACCGGCCCCCATATACGTCACCACAGCTAACCTGCTGATGCATGCACATTCTGAGTTTGATGTGATGCTAGTTCGGGAGCTCAATATGTAATGCGAGTGCGCGTTTCCTTATATTTTCTTTGTGCCTACACTATATATTATCATTCCAGGTTAAGAATACCAATGTAGGCTGCGTTGGAAATCGTTAATTAAACTTTTGTCAGCATTTTAGTGGAAATTGCATTTGCATTGGTATAGGTGTATTCGTGCACGGCTGGCCCTCGCAGCGGAAAGACTGCTCTGTTCATTCGCGCACCTCACAGTTGCGATTTGATCAGACAAGAAGACAAGCTTATCAACTCGATTACTATTGATCAAAACAGAACGAGGGTTCGGCTGTAGCCTACTTGAAACATCATATTGAGAACATATTCGCTGACATGCATTGCACGCGTTATGAACACAGGTGCCTTAGGCGCTTGGGATTTTTCATAGGCGCTCGGGAAAACGGCTTAGGCGCGCGCCAAAATGTTCTCTATGCAGGAAAAACCCTGTTAAGTGGAAATGAATGTGTGTTTTGCAGAAGCAACCCACATCCGTACATCATTGTGCTGGAGAACTGTCCGAACTGCTGGACTGCCCTGCTGATGGAGATGAATGACATCCTCCAGGAAGCAATGGACAGGTAATGGACAGGTTGTCTACGTGATCAGAATGGGAATTAACGTTTCCTTTCATAACTGTTTGATAGTCGTTACAAAATGCTAATGTACAACCAGGGTTCCATGAAAAGGTTATCTGTTGGGCACTGTTGCTTTCAACTTTTTCAACCTGAGAATTAATTTGAGAGACGGTATTTTTTGAGCTCTGAGTATGTTTTTAGAATTTTAACCAAGTGCAGCATATAACTATATGATTTGTTCACAGTTCTGAGCCCTGTAAATTACACTTAGATCAAATTAAATCCATATTTACCCTGCCACTATTCTGCCAGAAATGTATGTTTTCTGTGTGCATGCAGGGATGAATCTGCATACGTGACCATGTTTGCACCCTTCCTACGCTACTTGTATTGTGAACCTCAACGACTGCCTCAGCATGCTATGCTTAGACACAGCCTACTCAAGGTCTTACTGCCCACACAACCAGGAGAGAGTACTCACGGCAATCAGGCGCAAACCACTGAAGCCTTCCACAGCTTGGTTTGCTGTCTCTATGACCTGGTTTCATATATGCAGGTAAGGCTTATTTACTCACATGTTGTATATTCAGTTAACTTTGCGACTCAGCTTGATTAGCGAGATCACGACCATCCAAAATAAATACATCCATCTTGCCAAGCTCAAATGTATAAGTGTTTTGCCCTAACCACAGTGAGTGGTTAAAAGAGTTTGACTCCAAAAAGTATGACTCCAAAAACTATGCATGAATATATGTATTTTCTTCCCCATTTATTATAAACAACAACGTATTCTGCTAAATGCGCGGTTAGGTGATGTGCCGCCCTCCACATGTCGCGAAACGGGGAAATGTACTGTTCTGGACACTGTGTGGTTTGTTAAATCCCCTAGTGGTGTTCTATGATAGTGCAGCCTGCTATAAAACAGGAAGCAGCCATTTTGAAGGATCAGTCTACATGTGGCAGTCGAGCGATGATTCCCAGCTCCACAATTTCGTGTCATCCTTTGATCTGGTAGCTGTTAGACACATTGTCTGTAAGTAAATGTTTAAGTTGGAAGTATATTGACCTAGAAAACCCTTTATTTCCAGCTTTTAGCGAGAATTATGTTTATTTCTCAACACGTTTATTTTGTACATCTACATGCTACGTTATCCCTCATGCTTAACCGTTAGCGTCATTAGGCTTTTTGCTAGCCTCTTAATTCATGTTCATTTGTTAGCATAGCCTCCATTTTGTGTCCTTTTCATACTTAATGTAGGATGTATGCTTTGTACACGTACTTCTTCGGAACTGTAATGCCAACATTTCTTTTTATTCTTGCGTTACAGTTTTACAATCTACGAGCTTCACTAAAAATACTCAATATAGAACCCCGTTCTCCTCGAGTTATTGAAGTTCATGTTTAACTGACTGGATAGCTGGATGTTCATCTAGTGAGAACAGTACAGTAAAAAGACAGCAATACAACAAGTTGTACACATCGGAGAGCATTCACGTGGACCATCATCCGTCTCAAAGCAGCCATTAGTCACATTTAATCTCAAGATGAGTCAGAAAAGTTCCAAGACTGTCAAGAAGCGAATAGAAGCCACGCACAGTGAAGCTAACCGGGAAACCCAGTCTCTGAGTACTCGTTCCAGAACAAGTACTTCATCTTCAAGTTCAAAGGCCATTTTTGCCGTCGCAAGAGCAAGAGCGAAAGCCATAGCAGCTGAAGCCAGAGCGTCCTATGCTCAACGGGAGATAGATTTAAAGGTTGAACAAGCCCGCTTAAAAGCCACCTTCGAAGCCCTTCAGGTAGAAAAAGAAAGAGACGCTGCTAATGCCGAAGCCGAAACGTTGGAAGCTGGCTTAGCTGAGAGTGAGCTAGGATCTGCAGCCAGAAAACCCATTCCTCTCTCACCTCAAAAACGCCTACAGCACACTGAGGAATACGCGAGGGAGCAGGCCCGCATCAAGTCAACATCCCCGCCCGTGGTGGACGATGTGGAAGGAGAGCCATTCCACTTACCCCAGATTACAGGCCGAAGACAAACTGGGCCTCCACACGATGGTTGTGCCGGACTTCCCGTTAAGAAAGAGCATGGGATGGACACCATGAGAAATCAGCCTTACAGTCAAGAACAAGCTCCCACTCCCTTCAGCCAAACCCCATTTAGGGCACAGTACGACAGAACACCCACCAACCATGATCTCGCCAAGTGCCTAGCCCGCAATCAGCTAGTGACATCAGGCATAATCACCTTTGATGATAAACCAGAGAACTATTGGGCTTGGAAATCGTCTTTCGAAAGCGCCATCGCTGGTTTAGACCTAACTGCAGGAGAAGAGCTCGACCTTCTCAGTAAATGGCTTGGCCAAGAGTCTTCGCAGCACGTTCGCAGGATCAAGGCAGTCAACATCAGACGCCCACAAACTGGCCTTGACATGGCTTGGGAGAGGCTGGAAGAGACGTACGGCTCACCCGAAGCCATCGAGCGAGCCCTTTTCTCTAAGCTAGAGCATTTTCCAAAGTTGACTAACAAAGAACCTCAAAAGCTTCGCGAACTTGGAGACCTGTTGATGGAGGTTGAAGCAGCGAAGCTAGACGGCTACCTACCTGGTCTATCATACCTGGACACATCCAGGGGGGTTCACCCTATCGCAGAAAAGTTACCATATAATCTGCAAGAAAAATGGACGTCGTTCGGGTCAAAATACAAACGCAGCAAGAACGTCAGCTTTCCTCCATTCACCGTGTTCGTTGAGTTTGTGTGCACAGAAGCTAAAACACGTACTGATCCCAGCTTCAACTACCCTGTGTCTCAAACACCATCAGACAGAAGAGAGAAGTCAGACAGGTTTACAAAAGCATTTGCATCTGTCAATAAGACAACTGTGACCCCATCTAACCATTATGGAGGCGAGAATAAATCTGTCGATCACAGTAAGCTCTGCTTCATCCATGGGAAGCCCCATCCGCTGAGTAAGTGCAGAGGCTTCAGGGAGAAGACCCTCGACGAGCGCAAACAACTTCTCAAAAATAACTCCATATGCTTCAGATGCTGTTCAGCCACAGAACATTTTGCAAAAGACTGCAAGGTGGAAGTGCAATGTGGAGAGTGCCAGAGCGATCGTCATCCGTCAGCTCTCCATCCAGGTCCTGCACCATGGTCTTCCAGGCGCTTCCCGTCCTCTCCAGAGAACGGCGGGGAGGGAGACAGGGTCGAACCTCAGGATGTTACTGCAACATGCACCCAGGTATGTGGACAAGGAGTGAGTGCAAGAGCATGCTCTAAGATATGTCTCGTCAACGTTTACCCAGATGGGCACCGCGACAAATCTAAGCGGGTCTATGCTATACTTGACGAGCAGAGCAACAGATCTCTGGCGAGATCAGAGTTCTTCAACGCCTTCAATATTCAAGGAGGGGAGTTTCCATACAAGCTGAAAACATGCGCAGGACTCAAAGAGACAGCCGGACGAAGGGCCCATGGTTACATCATTGAGTCAGTCGACCAGAAAATCAGTCTTCCGCTACCCACCCTTCTTGAATGTAACCAGATTCCCGACAACCGATCAGAGATTCCGACTCCCGACGCAGCGTATCATCAGGCTCACCTGAGGAAGATCGCGAATGAGATACCACCTCTAGATCCGCAAGCAGAGATACTCTTGTTGCTCGGCAGGGACATCCTGAGAGTCCATAAAATCAGGAAACAAATCAATGGGCCTAACAACGCTCCATTCGCTCAGAGGTTGGACATTGGATGGGTAGTAGTCGGCGAAGTCTGCCTCGGGGGGGGCTCACAAGCCATCTGAGGTGAGCACCCTCAAGACTACCATATTGGAAAATGGTCGCCCAAGCTACCTGCAGCCCTGCACCAGTCAAGTGCAGGTAAAAGAAAGATTTGAACACAACCCAATCTACCAAGCGTTGCCAGTGGTTTCCTCAGACGATTCACTGTCAACGGCAGAGGAGGAGAACCTGGGTCAATTCATCTTTCAGCGTACTACCAGGGATCACAAACTCGCCCCCTCCATAGACGACATGAGGTTTCTGCACATCATGGACAGCGAGGTCCATCAAAACGACTCAAACAGCTGGGTTGCACCTTTGCCATTTAAGACACCCAGACAAAGGTTACCAAACAACAGAGACTGTGCCTATAATCGTCTTGTCTCGCTCCGTCGGACCTTGGAGAAGCGCCCCCAGATGAAGGCACACTTTCTGGAATTCATGGAGAAACTTCTCAAGAACAAGCATTCAGAGGAAGCCCCTCTATTACAGGATGGCCAAGAAGTCTGGTATCTCCCCTCTTTTGGAGTCTACCATCCGAAGAAGCCGGAGCAGATCCGCGTTGTTTTCGACTCAAGTGCAGCCTATCAAGGGGTCTCCCTGAACGACGTGCTTCTCCGAGGACCGGACATGAACAACACTCTCATTGGTGTGCTCATGAGGTTTAGGAGAGAGCTTGTCGCTATCACTGCCGATGTCCAGCACATGTTTCACTGTTTTGTTGTGAAAGAAGACCATAGAGATTTTCTGCGCTTCCTGTGGTATCGCAACAACGACCTCGACAGTGACATCGTGGACTACAGAATGCGCGTTCACGTCTTTGGGAATAGCCCTTCCCCAGCCGTCGCCATCTACGGCCTAAGGAGGGCAGCGAGGGAAGAAGAAGATGACTTTGGCAGCGATGCAAGAAGGGTAATCGAGAGAGAGTTCTACGTCGATGACTTGCTGAAGTCATGCCCCACCGAAGCGGAGGCCATCAGTATCCTCAAGCGAGCTCAACAAATGCTTGCAGTCTCCAACCTAAGGCTACACAAAGTGGCCTCAAACCGACAAGCCGTAGTCGATGCTTTTAGCCTTGAAGACCGGGCCAAAGACGTTCAAGATCGTGATTTCTTCACAGACGATATGCCACTGCAACGGACACTGGGAGTGTCATGGAGCATAACAGCAGACATGTTCGTGTTTCAAGTTGCCGCCGAACAGAAACCCTTTACCCGGCGAGGAGTGCTATCAACAGTGAACAGCATATACGACCCCCTCGGCTTCCTTACCCCAGTAACAATACAAGGAAGGCTGCTCCTCAGGGAACTCTCTACACAAGCCGAAGATTGGGACTCTCCGCTTCCTAAGAATATGGAAGCAGAGTGGGACAGATGGAGGGCCTCTCTCCAGGACCTCCAACATCTCAAAATTCCGCGAGCTTACACGTCTACTTCAACCAGCAATGCTCAGCTCAGGGAGCTATGCATCTTCGCAGATGCATCAGTGAAGGCAGTTTCAGCCGTGGCCTACGTCAAGGTAACCAACCATGCTGGTAATGTAGAAGTCGGCTTTGTCTTCGGAAAGGCTAGGCTCGCCGGACCTTTCTATTCCTCGATTGGAACTCTGTGCCGCAGTGCTTGCCGTCGAGATAGCGGATATGATACTGGAAGAAATGGATCTGAAGTTCGACAGTGTTAAGTACTACACCGACAGTAAGGTGGTACTTGGCTACATCCATAATCGTTCCAGGAGGTTCTACGTTTACGTGAACAACAGGGTTCAGCAAATTCACCAGTCCTCTACTCCAGAACAGTGGCGGCATGTTTCCACCGATCACAACCCAGCAGACCATGGTTCTAGATCCGTACCAGCATCGCTTTTGGGGAGTACGACATGGCTCACAGCACCAGCCTTTATTTGGAAACCATCTTTACTTGAACCAGCACCTCAAGAGACCTATGATCTGGTCAATTCGATCTCAGACGTTGAGATACGCCCACAAGTTGTGGTTCACATCACTAATGTCACTAAGGACATTCTGAACACGGCACGCTTTGAGCACTTCTCCGACTTTAATACTCTCATTAAGGCAGTAGGACACCTACTTCACATTGCCCGGTCCTTCACTCAAGCTCGACGAGGAGACAACTGCCATGGGTGGCACATCTGCCGCAAGAGTCTGACAGAGGAGGAGTTGGAGAAAGCTAAGGAACTAGTTATCAAGAGTGTGCAACATGAGTGCTACTCAGAAGAGCTAACGTGCATCGAAACATCACTCAACCTTCCTCTCTCCAGCGGTCTGCGGAAGCCGCACCCTTTCCTTGACAGCACTGGAATCCTCAGAGTTGGAGGTCGCATCACACAGGCAAAGTTAAGCATAGACGAAACCAACCCCATCATCGTTCCAGGCCGTCACCATCTGGGAACCCTCATTGTGCGTCATCACCACCAGGCCGTGAAACATCAAGGCAGGCATTTTACTGAGGGCGCCATCAGAGCGTCTGGAATATGGCTGGTTGGAGCTAAACGAAGCATTAGTGGTCTGCTCTTCAAATGTGTGACCTGCAGGAGGCTCCACGGGAAAACAGAGCACCAACAGATGTCAGACCTGCCAGCTGAGCGACTACAGGTGGCACCACCTTTTTCCTACGTGGGAGTCGATGTTTTCGGACCTTGGGAGGTGCTTTCCCGCCGCACCAGAGGAGGGCATGCCAACAGTAAACGTTGGGCCGTGTTGTTCTCGTGTATGTGCACACGAGCCGTGCACATCGAGATCATCGAAACTATGAGTGCGAGCAGCTTCATTAATGCACTCAGAAGGTTTTTTGCTATCAGAGGACCTGCAAAGCAACTACGCTCAGACTGCGGCACCAACTTCGTGGGTGCTTGCCGAGAGCTGGAAATGGATGGGTCCCACTCCGACCCGCAGAGCGTGGAGAAGTATCTGGAGACGCAGAAATGCACCTGGGTATTTAACCCACCTCATTCGTCTCATATGGGCGGCGTGTGGGAGCGGATGGTCGGAGTTTCACGTCGCATCCTGGACTGCATGCTTCTTGAAGAGAAGTCACGTTTAACTCATGAGGTCCTGACAACCCTCATGGCTGAAGTCAGCGCCATCATCAATGCAAGGCCTCTCATTCCTGTATCTTCTGATTCAGAATCTCCTGTCATCCTTTCTCCCCTGGTACTCCTGACCCAGAAAACTGGAGCTCCTCCACCTCCACTTAGCGACTTCAAGAAAGGAGAACTTCTCAAGGAAGAGTGGAAGCGAGTCCAGAGTTTGGCAGACACATTTTGGACTAGGTGGCGCCGGGAGTATTTGAGCACCCTGCAGAGCCGGCGGAAATGGGTAGACAAGAGGCCTAACCTCAAGCAAGGAGACGTGGTCATAATGAAAGATTCTCAAGCGAAGCGGAACCACTGGCCTATGGCCATCATCACAAAGACCCTTCCGAGCCAGGATGGGTTGGTAAGGAAAGTGGATCTCCGCGTGATCAAAGAAGGCAAGCCAAAGGTTTTCTCAAGACCTGTTACGGAGGTGGTCCTTCTTCTGTCTCCGGAAGACTCTTTAGATTAGTAGGAGTTATATGGAGTCTTTTCAAAGACCCCAGGCGGGGAGTGTTCTGGACACTGTGTGGTTTTATGTTTGTTAAATCCCCTAGTGGTGTTCTATGATAGTGCAGCCTGCTATAAAACAGGAAGCAGCCATTTTGAAGGATCAGTCTACATGTGGCAGTCGAGCGATGATTCCCAGCTCCACAATTTCGTGTCATCCTTTGATCTGGTAGCTGTTAGACGCATTGTCTGTAAGTAAATGTTTAAGTTCGAAGTATATTGACCTAGAAAACCCTTTATTTCCAGCTTTTAGCGAGAATTATGTTTATTTCTCAACACGTTTATTTTGTACATCTACATGCTACGTTATCCCTCATGCTTAACCGTTAGCGTCATTAGGCTTTTTGCTAGCCTCTTAATTCATGTTCATTTGTTAGCATAGCCTCCATTTTGTGTCCTTTTCATACTTAATGTAGGATGTATGGTTTGTACACGTACTTCTTCGGAACTGTAATGCCAACATTTCTTTTTATTCTTGCGTTACAGTTTTACAATCTACGAGCTTCACTAAAAATACTCAATACAGAACCCCTTTCTCCTCGAGTTATTGAAGTTCATGTTTAACTGACTGGATAGCTGGATGTTCATCTAGTGAGAACAGTACATGTACATTTGCGGACTCCTGGTTGGAGAAGGATAAGTTTATACAATGGCTGAAGCCTGTTTCTGAACACAACCATGAGGCTTACTGTACATATTGTAAAAAGAAGATTTGCGTAGCCTCGATGAGCATCAACGCTGTCCCACATGCACGGTGCTAGCCACAAGGCCGCCGTTGGCCGCGAGCGCAGCCGCAGCTGTCCATCACCAGTTTCTGTGCTCCACCAGCGACACCACTACCCAACACGACAGCTAAGCTTGTCAAAACAGCTACGACAGCGACCTCTGCCCCATCGTCTGCTGACATCTGGGTGGCTATGGGCGGCACATCAACGATGCGCGCGGAAGTTATCGGCTGAATCCCAATACTTCCCCTACCCCTTACCCCTAGCCCTTAGTTTTGCGCGTTCCTGTGAGAGTAAGTGGTGTCCAAATACTCTTTTTGACCTAGGGGTAGGGCTAAGACGAAGGGGTAATATACACCCCTTAAAACCAAGTAAGATAGGGAGCTTACTTGAAACCTAGGGGTATGTGAATACTGCGCTACCTGCAACAATGGCGGACAGATCATCCAGAGAGTCCCATAAATGTAATATAATCGGCTTAAATTATCGATTAAAAAATTGACAGTCTTGTTTTGTACTCGACACAGTCCTGTAAATTTGTAACCATGTTCTTAATTGAAACGTTAATTGAAAAAAATCGCTAGTTTGCTCCGCTAACATTACATTGCTGATTTGCACAACAGTCCCGCATTTCTCTGATTATCCTTGAATAGACTCCATGCATGTCTACAGTTTTAATTAAACTCCATTAGCAGTGAATTTAAAAATAATTTAGTTTGATATCAGTGTGTAGCCGATGTGTATCGGTGAAACTCACTCCGCAGGTATGTAATGAGCCACCCGCGTCACTGAAGAGCTAGCTTTTCTTTGGCGTAGTTGGTAGCGTTTGCGCTTGGAATGTCAGAGATGGCGAGTTCGATTCCCGGTGGGAGTGATCTCCTGGTGATGGGAGTGAACAGTGCCAGGTCCTCTGACGGAACTTGCAAGATCGCGTTCGTTGCATGCCTGTTACAAGTGCATAACACTATTTACTTTGGAGACATCGATTTACGTAACCGAGTGGCGTCTCATTTCATAGGGCTATGTAGCCCTTACCCCTCAGTTTCGAAACACAAGGGCTAGGGGTAAACTAAGGGCTAGGGGTAAGACAGAGTATTGGGATTCATAATACTGCAGTGAATCACAACTCACTAAATTCAAACATTAAAAAAAATTGTTTTTATATATTTGATATATCGTTTTAATGTATTGAAATTAACTTGGATTCTGCACGTATTAACTAGAAAGTGCATTTCCTGCAGAAAATGCGTTGGAATGCTGAAAGCTGATTTTGTTTAGTTTTATTGCTGAAAATACAGAAATGAAAAAATACCTGCAAGCTGAAATGAATAAAAAAAATGTGTGAGTCACACAAAAGAAGGAGGGTGGAAGCTGAACTGCATCATCTAACAAAGCTAAGAGATTAAATACAATGCGGGAAAAGCTGAAAGCAGAACTGTTAAACAGAAGAAGAAGGCTAGTCGTAACAAGAATAGTATAGTTTTAACAGCTGAAATTATAGTGGGGATAGTAATAGCAATAGCAGATACAGTAGTAGCCTATCAGTGAGTGCGTTTACATGCACACTAATACGCCGATCGTAACCCGATAATGGCAATAATGCGACTATTAAACTTATCATGTAAACGCCTTTATCTGATTTCCAAAGTGGGGTTAACAGACATCCCAACCTGCAGAGACTTATTTCCGGGAGGTTGCTTCCAATTTTTGGAAACTGCCCATGTTTGCCACTTGTTTTAAAGTCACAGTGTTACGTACAATCTTAAAAGTAACAATGTTTGACTGTTAGTACTGTACCAGTGGAGTGTCAACGGTGTAGGCATAAACCACTGAATAAACCTACCAATATCTCCATCCTAAACTGACTACACTAAACTCTAGGTCACAAAAGGTGCGTGGGGAACCGCTCCTAAACTACTGTACATAACATCGGTTATCTACGTGTTAAAGAGTATACCCATGGGTCTCTACACTGACTCCCTTCTCACTCTACACATCTGGACAGCAACACATTTATGCTTGACGATGACGCGTCTAATCAGGCGCGATCTGACGCAGCCGCTTCAGCTCCGGATCTCGACATCGGCACGCGCACTCCGACGTCATCACCAGCACCGTCACAGGAGCGCCTAGACAAGCACACAAACAAAACACACACACCCTACAGGCAGGAGTGGGAGCTGTAACACACAGCACGTATGATTTAATTGAATTTAGCCTACCTAAAATAGCCTAGTTGTTAACACGGAGAAAGGATAACTGTGCTTAACGTTTGTTTGCGGCGCTAGCATGCTCGTGCAACAAAGTTGTGACTTAGTAACAAGTAGCCAGCTAGACGCCTAGCAGAAGTTTGAAGCTAGCTAGCCTAGTAGGATTCAATGTGTTGATTGAATGAAACATACAGCAGTAGGGCCGATACATATGGAAGCAAATCGTACATTTCAATCAATCAATATCCTTAATTTAACCAGGTAAAATTCATTGAGATTAAAATCTCTTTTTCAAGAATGAACTGGCCAAGAAGGCAGCACCATGATACAATAAGAACAATCAACCACAATTCTCATACACCACATTCAACGTCAGGTAAAATACAATACATTTGCAGAAATGCTTTTTCATTTTAAGAATGTGTATGCATTATTTTACTCATAAATGAAATTAGGATGCAATCATCCTATTTGCATTAGAATTTTCTTCAAGAGTGCTTTCACTTAATTAAAATGAAAAAGCAATAGACATTTGACATTTTATTTTCAAAACATGCCCCAGCAAATAGATACCAAAATTCAATTTGAAATGGAAAATTTGACAATTAAAAAGCATTTTCGAAATGCTTTTTCATTTTAAGAATGTGGCTGCATTATTTGACTCATAAATGAAATTAGTAATCACATCCTATTTGCATTTTCTTCTTCAACACTGCACATTTTATGCCATGATCAAAATCTGCTGCACCACTCAGAATGCTTTTTCGTTTTCGTGTTCTGTCCGCAAAGAACTGCCCATAATTCGAAAACAAAAAAGCATTCTGATACCCCTTTTCCACCAACGCATTTTGGGTGCCGGTTTGGGCCGGTGCTTAATCGCGAACCGGTTTATTTTCCACTAAATAAATGTCACGCTTATTTAAGTTTTTGGGGGCATATTTTCAGTTAGCAGACATACTGTTTGAATCGCGATTCCATCTGAAATATTGCCAGTGATAACGTTGTTACAGTAGCTTCTTTCCAAGGGTGTTCTTAATGAATTATGCAATAGCCTATGAGCAGGCTAAATGCTTGAAAATATCACTAGAAGGGACTTAAGGGGACGGACCCACCTGCAACCAAGCAGGCACACCCTCACTATTTCCCCAGAAATTGTACGCTCTCTAGTTCTTGAATGCAATTAGAAATTTACTATATACTCTAATTGTGTGCAAGTGAAGTAACATTTAGGGTAAATTCCTAAAACCATTAAGTGGTCCATCCTCTTGAGCTATCCTTTCTAAATTACAGTGATTGTGTTGTTAAACTTGCTGTGGTATGGAGAATGAAATCTGTTTGTTTTAACAGGTGGATACTGTCGAGGCAGTCTTGGAGATACAGAGTTTTGTGGAGGCTTTGCTCCCGACCTTGAGTAGAGCCTCCAGGGACTGTTGGAGATCCATGAGGGCTTGTTTGATTCTGCAGCTGCTCTCTGCCTGCAGGCTAAGCCTGAAGCTCATAGGGGAATGTCATCCCTTGCTCCAATTATTACAGCGGCTCCTACCAACTTACTCAGTGGTAAGAACCTCAATAGTGGTTTTATCTAAACATAGCTTAAATGATCTACAACATAAAGTAGCATTGTTTTTTGTGGCCTGCTTTAATTTTAGTTTTAGTCTAGTCTTTGTGTCAAGCTGTGATTTGAGTTTTTATTCATTTTAGTCACCTTCATACTCTTTTTAGTCTAGTCAAGTTTCAGTTGACTAAAAGTCTGAGCATTTTAGTCTTATTTTAGTCAGACTTATCCATGTCTATTTTCGTCTAGTTTTAGTAAACGAAAACTAATGACATTTAGTCTAGTCAATGAACATTTTATTTTAGTCTCTTTTTAATCACAACAGAAGTAGTCTAAGCAGTAGTCTCGGGAGGCATGTTAATGCCAAAACCATTTGTTTAAATGTATGTATTGGTCTAGAATAAGGTAGGCCTATTCAAAGTCTTGTTGTTGATGCCAAATTCAGTTCAGTGTGATTGCTATGTGAATGACAACTAGCTACAGTATTTGGCCAACAAGGGATGCTTAGTACACATGCAGTCAGTCAGGTAGGAACTAAGAACCCACTTTACACTCTCATACAAACAAATACACACACACAGTACAAACACTAGTCACACATATTAACCCACTTTACACTCTCTAACCAAACAAACACACACGCTAGTCACAGACTTTTGTCTCAGACTCTCAGTCGTTTTCAGCTCCAGTGGCTAACGTTTAAAGCTAACGTTAAAATGAGACACATTAACCACAGCCTCATGAGTTGGCTAATAATAATAACGCGACTAAACAAGACGAAATAACGTTTACATTTTGTAAACTATGTTTCGTCTCGTTTAAATTCGTCAACAATATTGCATTATACATTTAGTTATAGTCATCGTCACATGACCAGCATTTACGTTACTTCTCGTCTCATTTTCGTCACGTGATAAAGGTTTGTTTGACGACGATATTTAGTCATAATGTTTGTTGCGAAAGCAACACTAGTTGCAAGCAGCATTGAGTGGGGTCAAAATAGTTCAGAACGCTGGGATTTAGATATTGTATTTAGATTCAGATAACCAACTATGTTAGTAATGTATCTGTCATTCTTCAATTAATCGATGAATGAGATAAAAACCCAAATATTATTTCCATGATTTTATAAAAATACCTGTCATCACAAATTGACAATACTAGTGCACAGTGCCTGTGATATTAGTCGGTGATTAAGATGTCAGTGAGACAAAGTTTTGTGACCCAAATTACTTCTTTGTGTTTTCCACTAATGTCTGTTAATGGTTAGGGTATATTGTGGCCAATCGTTTTTCCATCAAATTTCGCAATTGGCATGGCATATATTTAAGCCCTGCGCTATCAATTCATTTGAGTCACATGAGGTCACTGTAGCTTTGTGTCGCCATCTTACCGACCAACTTTGTCCTAGTCATGCCTGCAATATGTAGTGCAGTTGGCTGCAACGACAGCCGAAAGAGGAACCTCGGACTGGTATTTAATTCTATACCAAAAGACTACCTACTATTGTTATAATGGATAGCATAATAATAGTTGGAGTCGTAGATCTTCTGTAAACCTTCTGTAGGCCTTGTTTCCCTTCCATTCATGTTCTTCCAATGAGTATAAACACATCTCAGGGCTTGACACATCTCATCCGCTTGTCTGGGACAAGTGGAGTTTTTGTAGGGCAAGTGGAAGAGAAATGTACTTGCCCCACTGGACAAGTTTAACCTCAAACAAAATAAAATGCCATGTTACTTAAAGTGCAGTGCCACTCATTACGTCTATTTAACCAATTTTAAAGTTGCTAGCTTTTTTCCCTCTGTGTTTCGGTGAAGTTGATAGTTTCATCTCTGTGATTTCTGCACCAAAAAGGTAGAGGAGGACAGCCTTTAAGACAGAAAGCAATTCCCCATTGATCTGTGGAATCATAATTTGTATTTGGGTAGAGAAAGTCTTGAAATTTGAGTGAGAATGCGTAGCCCTCATAGTAGGCGGCACCCATGTCTTGGTCTCCTGTTTTAACGTTAGCCTCAGAGTCTGACTCGGGTCGCTCACTGGCAGTGAGTGTGTTCACAATGTTGTATTTTACTCCATTATACACCAAAAACATCAGGGAGGACTGCTTTTTGTAGATACGAGCCTGCTGAAGGATTTTTGTCACCCATCCAGACACAGCATTGATAAGCATCCTTACTCTTGAATGCCTTATGCACAAGATAAATGTTTATAGCTCTATCATGGAACGCCAATTGGGGCAAGCGTGGGGCAGATAAGGGACAAAAGAAAACTGGGGTAACAAATAAGGATCGGAGCCTAAAATGTAAATGTTCTCTCTCTCATTCAAATGGACAGTGTGGGCGGCCATACTGGGCGAGATCGGTCTTGAATATGGTGGCGTTCTATTTGGAAGTGACGTAGGTGGCTTCTATGAATAGACTCTTGGTAATTCGCGAGACACACCTACAAGTGTTTTCGTTTCCCAATTCCCATCATAAAATTGGCAAAGGGGAGACAGACAATACATGAGGGGGGTGAAAGGAGGGGCCACCATTAAACATATTTAAAAGTAAGAACTGTAGCCTGAAGGTTGGCTTAATGCGCTACACGTTTGTGCCAGACTGTAAAAGACTGGACGGTAGCTCTGAAAAGTGAAGACAAAAAATCTTGATTGCCCCCTAATGGCTGGCTGCAGTACAGCTCATAAGTCCCGCCCCCTCCATGTTAGTGGATGGGACATGAGCCAAACAAAAAAAGTCACATTATTTCCCCCCAAAGATGGTTTCTGTCATTTAAGGTAGTTCTTATCCCGTATGTATGTTCAATCGCTCCTTTTATCAGTTTGTTTTTCAATTTGTTATTTGACGATATAAAAATGGGTTATTGTGTGCAGGGTTTTTCCTGCATAGAGAACATTTGGGCGGGCGCCTATGCCATTTTCCCAAGCGCCTATGACAAATCCTGAGCGCCGAAGGCAAAAGTCTGTGATGAAAATGTTTTTGTATGGTTCAAGTAGGCTACAGCCGAACCCTCGTTCTGATTTGATCAATAGTAATCGAGTTGATAAGCATGTCTTCTTGTCTGAACAATACGCAACTGTGAGGTGCGCGAATGGACAGAGCGGCCAGTAAACTGACGTTCCGCTGCGAGGGCCAGCCTGATGTGCACGAATACACCTGTACAAATGCAAATGAAATTTGCACTCAAAATGCTGACAAAAGTGTGATTAACGATTTCCAACGCAGCCTTCATTGGTATTCCTAACCTGCATTGATAATATATAGTGTAGGCACGAAGAAAATAAATGGAAATTGCAAAACACCTGGGAATAAATACATTGATTAGAAAATATATATATAAAGTTCTGTATGCTCGCTATAACTTCTATTGGAGCCGTCATCGCAATTAATCACTCGTGCAGTGCATGTCCGCGAATATGTGTATGGGTGGGACCCCGATACAGCAGCTCCAACATCCGATCAGTAATGTGCAGAGTCTAGCTCCTGTATGTTTGTGTTTTATATTGTATTGTATTCATAGGTTAAGACACACCAGGCCCTGATGTGCACTCAGAGTAACAACCTCCTCACCTACAGCAACAACAAAAACAAGGGAATGCAGAGGATGGCAGACTGAGGGAGGAGACCATCGCATGTAGCATAACTTGAACAGTAAACGCAGCAGGGTTGATCTTGTCAATCTTCAGCAGGGAGCATTACCAGGCATGACCACACCTCCAAGACATCTACTCTAGGCGATACTGCCAAAGAAAATTCCTTGTCTGTGCATACTTTCATGGCGAATAAATCCCTTTCTGATTCTGATAATAACAATAATAAATATAGCTGCAGGCAGCAATGGTGGGTTCCTTCTCAACATTACAAACTTTTGCAAAATTGACATGATACAGACATGTATTTCATACATGTACACAACATTTCAAGACAATTGGAGCAATGGCTGATTTTAAGTAATGTTTTGAAATTCTTCACAAATTGTCACTGTAGAGAAAAGTCCATGCTGCCGACATTATGGGTTCTTGAGACTTTTTTGTTCCCCATGAGTAATAAGGCAGGCATGCCAACTTTCAGACATCTTGGCCTGACGGGGTCAAAATGCCACCCCTTTTGAAAGTGACAACTTTGAATGCCTGAAAACTAGCCCAATATTTGTTGGGTGTACAACAGAGGAGTTACCACATTTATCCAATAGATGCCTCCATAGTTAAAATGTAAAAATAACTAGTGGATTAACTTTTCAAAAAACCTTGGAGTGAGATTTGGTGGGGCTAACCAAAATGTTGCTGCGTACAAAGCAACCCTCCCGAGACTATATTTCACGTGTGTCCCTGTTGCTTCACTCCGTGTCTGCGCCTCGTCCATTACTGTTTACAACGTTAGCAGGACTACTTGGTTGGCGTTCACTTCTCAGCTTGAGAAATACAAGGTGTGGCGTGAGAGCGTGCACTGGTTGAAATGCGTGTCTCACGGCCAATGCGTGTCACGGCCAATGCGTGAGAGTTGGTAGCCCTGTATATCCACTGCATATTGCAATCTCCCCTCCATCTGGAGGTCCTACTCCAAAAAGTCACTTACACTGACAGTTACAGGATGCTACTTACCTACTTAGGCCTTAGGCCTACAGCAGTTTACAGTAGTACCCGGTATACAAAGAAGCAACGCTTGATGGACTAACAATGGTAACTAAGGTGGGTGTGGCTTATGCGAAAGGTCAAAATGATGGTGAAAATAGGGTATTTTAGGAGTAGCGAAAAAAAGTTTTCCATCAATAAAGATATCACCAGACAAAGGAATCACTTGATTATAGGTCCTATGGTATGCTGTTTTTGGATGCTTTTATATAGGCGTTAGTGGTCCCTTAATACTGTATCTGAAGTCTCTTTCACGAAATAAAGCCTTGGTGCAGAATTACAGCCACTACGAGCAGTCCCACAATGAGCTTTCCTTAGGACGTGCTGTATCTGTAGCTTTAAATGCTAATGAGGAGAGAGAGGGCTAACTGCCATGCTTCGGTCGTTTGCAAGCCATGATGTCTCTCGAGGAAAAAACAATATCGCACTAGCATGGTCGTAGCTCATTTTCTCATTGGTGGGCCAAATTCTCTGGGCGGGCAAAGCAGAGAAAGGGGAGGTAACCTTTCACGACATAAAAGGAACTTTCATTTTCTTAAAGGCGGAGAAGACCTTTTTCCTTAACCCGTTAAGGAGTAGCATCGCAGATATGCGATAGTTCGAAAGCCGGGCTCCACAGCATAGCGTCGCACATGTGTGATTTCGAACATTCAAACTGACTATTTTCCAATAGACAAAAGTTATATGACAAACGCTATATAGTATGGCTTCAAAATGTACAATGAGGAAACTAACAAGTAACCCTAGCAGGTAGTAGCATTGCTACGAGTATTATGCTTGTGGGAGCGTCGGAAATATTTAGAACTCACGCGTCTAAGGGTTAAACTTCAAAATGTCAGAACATTTATATAACTGGGTTTTACGTACCCCTGTTGGAGGAGGGAACGCAACACCCCACTGCTAGTAAGCCCCCCCCGTGGAGTCAGAGGAAAGGTGTGGGGTCGTAGGTGTGAGGAAAGGACAAAGACTGTGGTACCGTTTACGGAGGCTGTTTATTTGCCCTAACACGGTAATATGGGGAAAGGGGCTGGATGGAACCAAAGCAAAGAAAGTAAAATAAATCACACCTCTGACTGACACGCCAGCCGGCGCACTAAGCAAAAATACAGGGGGTGGTCCGCCCAGGTCTTACCTAGCTAGTGTGCATAGACAAGGTTACAGCTACGCGTAATGTATGCCCACGGGCCTCTTGCCTAAGCACTCCCAAGGAGCTTTCCTCTGTCCCCCTGGGAAAAGCAAAAACACCTAAGTGTCTGTCACACAGACTGATAACAAATGAAAATAGGTTAGTACCAAATACAAATACGTAGCACAAAGTTCGACAACAGCAACACAGAGCGCAACACAATAACATACCACAGCCAACAGCCAGCTCCCCCCTTGACAGAGAGACGTGCGGAAGCTTATATAGGCAGAGGTGGAGGTTGAATCCAGCTGCAGTCACTGATGAGGGGGGGAAGAGCTCCAATCAGAGAGGGATCCTAAAAGGGAAACACACAGACAACCAACAACACAATACTGGGGAGCGTAACACGCCCACCACAAAAAACGCAAACCCCTGGTCCGCTGCAACATACCAGAACGCCTCATAACCCAGTTATGAGGCAGCACGTGACAGTGCATTGGCAACCACGTTCGCCGCACCCTTCACATGCTGGATTGTTAAATTGTAGCCCTGTACAATCAGAGCCCAACGCATCAGGCGACGGTTCTGATTGTACATTTATTTCAGAAAGACTAACGGATTATGGTCGGTGAAGACCACAACGGGCAAGGCACTTGAGCCCACATAGACCTCAAAGAACTGTAAGGTCAGTAATAAAGCTAGCGTTTCTTGCTCAATGGTGGAGTACCTTGACTGACAACGATCGCTTCTACTTTACCCGTTAAGGGGCGCACCTGACCTCGTCCCACCTGTTTCCCTAAGTATGTCACAGTAGCCTTCCCGAACTCACGCTTTGCCAAGTTGAGGGTTAAAGAAGCCTTCTCTAACCGTTGAAACACCATCTCCAAGGTACTGACATGCTCGGCTTAACTAGAGGAATGTATTACTACGTCGTCAAGATAAGCAGTACAATCCGCTGGAAAGTAGCAGGAGCGTTGCACATGCCGAAAGGCATCACGGTGTACTGCACAAAGTTATAGGGCGTAACGAAAGCTGAGATGTGAGGCTTGAGAGGTTAAAGGCACTTGCCAATAACCTTTTAGCAATTCTAATTTACTAACAAAAGCAGCAGAACCGATTCTATAGACACAATCATCTATCCGAGGTAGAGGAAAAGAATCAGGAACCGTAACGGAATTTCCATGACAATAGTCTGTACACAGACAGGACGTACCGTCTGGCTTGGGAACAAGAATACATGGAGAACTCCAGGAGCTGTTACTGGGTTTAGCCATGCCATTCTGTAGCAAATAAGCCACCTCACTTCTCATTACTTCCCTTTTCTTAGAGTTTACTCGGTACGGGTGTTGCCGAGTAGGAACAGCGTTCCCCATATCCAAGTTGTGTTCCAGAAATAGGACGTCCTGAAATACACAGAGAAAACGATTTATCAACAGGATAAGGTCCTTCTGGTCACTAACTAAATGCTCCATTTGAGAGGGCAACCATGTCAACATCTCTGAATTGCACAACCGTTCACACTGCTGTAACATATGTAACAACCTGTCCTCCTTGTCCTCCAAACCAGGCTGCTCCAGCAGCACCACCGCAGCCACACTAGTAACGATGGCCTGGACAGGCGTACCCGGAGAGCTATCGGGAAAGTCATGTATATAGTATACTTTAGGGCTGAGGAGAGCGACTCCTGGGCTAGCACGCACACAGCATGCAGTCTCTCGCATCTGACTCACGTAATCAAACACATTTTTGGGGCGCTACCAGGTACAGGAGATAGGATATGCTCCTTCAAAACTTTTATTGGTATGTGTCCAAACACAAGGTCAGCAGGGCTGAAACCTAAGGATGACGTCACACCTTCAACTTTGGCCCGTTGGTGGCGCTAGAGTGCTTGAATGGAAGACATGAAACTTGGTGAAAATTGAGGGGACTGTTCCCAATGTGTGCCAATTTTTACATATTTTCACCATACGGTTTTAGGGGCTTTCATAGGCACCAATTTAGACATAATAATAAGAAAAGGTAGAAACACTAAAGGTGGCCCCAATAAATGATCTGACCAATTACAGTGGGGTTTCATGTTCTGCAGTGCATAGACCCATACAAATATCTGATGTAGTGTAGTCATAAAATACAGATTCACTATACGTTTGCCATTCACACTGTTTCTTTTTCTTCATTTTAGGAGTTACCAGTAGAGGAGGTAATGGTGGGTTTGGCCCTTCTCCTTCTGGAGGCACCAGCATCCCAACAGACAGCACTATTAAGCCTGGGTAATTCCTTCCCTCTCACACACACACAGACAAATTATTTACGTACTCCTCATTCTACTGTCTTTTTGTTTCTCCTTAAGTCATTCTGCTCCATCTTTGTGTCTCCTGAAGCCCTCACTCTGGCCCCCCCTGAGTCAGAGCGGACCCCATGGGGCACTCCCGTGCTGGTGCTGCCCCTCCTACAGGTGGTCTCCTGCTCTGTTGTCATGGAGCCCCTGACAGACCCCGGCACTTACTCACAAAAGCAAAGCCTGGCTCAAAGCCTCCTGCAAAGCACTCAACAAGAGACCCTAATGCCTGCTGAGGTATTACAACCACCACTAAGATGGGCACAGAATCTTAGATCAGTGTTTCCCATACATTGATTTACCGTATTCCTTCGATTAAACGCCGCCCTCAAATAAACGCGGCACCAAAAATGAACATAGTGTAATAAACGCCGCCCTCGATTACACGCTGCACCAAAAAAATCTGAAAACTTATTTAATTGGTTAAATTAAAACGCAGTATTTATTACTCTGGATAAGAGCGTCTGATAAATGACTAAATGTATTACACAAGTAAATCACAAGTACAATATAGCGAGGTAGCTGACTTCGCCCCTCGCAAATTCACCTTTTATCAACCCCAAGTTCGCTCGCTACAGATCTGTTGCTGCTGTTGAGTGCTTTCTGCACAGCTTTCTGTTAGAAAGCTAAAGTGGAAGAACATTTCAGCTTGCTGCTTCAGATTTCGACACAATGTGGACACGCGTGTCTTCAATTTTACACTAGGCTTTGTGTTTGATCTCCTTGTCTTCTTTGTTTGTCTATGGCCGTACTGCAGCTACAATTCACTAAATCTCTCTTACTAATTAAATTCCGCCCTCGAATAAACGCTGAACCAAAAATTAACATTGTGGAATAAACGCTGCAGCGTTGATTCGAAGAAATACGGTATTTGTGGCGGCCCTGTCACTTTTACTGTTTAACATGCAAAAAAAAAGTGTAATTCGCTCAGCCCCTTCTTGACTCGCCCCTTCTTGACTCACGGTCTCTCTCACTACAACGGACCCGTCTGTAAATAGCCCCCTCTCTCGGTGCACACTCTGGATCAATGCGCCTTTTTCCCTCAGAGAAGCCGGCAAGAGAATCAATCTGGAGTTAGAATCATAATTCTCTGCACAAATGTGTCCAAAACTGATACATTCCTGTTTAATATAACAATATTCATAGTTAAATAAAGTAAATATAACCATACGAGTCCAACATAATGTTTATATTACGTAAAGCTAAAAAAACGATTTGGCTCTCAATGTGCGCGAGCATTACTTGTTGAAGTCCCTATCTACACTCGCATCTAACCGATACTAGGACATAGGTTTGGGCTGAGCCCCAAATTTTTACTACATCAGCCCCTGCTTACCGCCACACATATTACATACACATTCTGTGGGAAACACTGTAGATGTAAAATGCCCCAAATAGGGCCAGACATTTCTAAATTTGCTTCCTTCCACTTTTCCTTCCCCTTTCAACCCCCATGTTTCCTATACCATTATCCCCTTCTCAGGGTAGTATTGAGCTGACCTTACCCCTCAGCCCATGGCACAATGAGTTACAGGTGGTTACACGCGTGTTGCGGAGGGTGACAGGGGATTTGATAGCTGCCAGAGAGTGGCTCCTGTCAGTCATTTCAAATCTGTCCTTCAGCCAGTGTGTTCCCAAGCCGCTGACGCTCATCGTTGCCCACCTCATTGTCACCGGCCATGGGGATGTCTGTCAATTGGCCCTGCAGGCTGCAGTGGTCATCGCTAACATGGATCCCGCACAGGTAGTAAAGTGCATACTCTCAGCCAAGCAGTCAATACTGATGTTAGGATTCAGTTTTAATTACTACCACCACACAATTAAGTTGGTTGATTAAACAAATGTTTGACAGCCTTTGTTTTAAGTAAATGTATGCAATTCCTAATTTTGTATTTTATTTATGTGCGTCATTCATGGCTATATGTGCTGAAGAAGTTTTGTAATTATAGAAACTGAAATTTAGGTTATATTGTAAATATTAGTGTAATGTGTATACATGATTATTGTTTTTACTTAAGTTATATATATATTTATATATATATATAAAATGTTGTCACACAGGGCTGTGTGTTAGTTTAGAGATTAAAACTTGTAGACACAGACCTGTTCTAGCTCGATACTGAGAAATTACTTTGTATTTCTCCTTTATTACTATTGTTCATTAGAGGGCTTAGCGTTTGGTTTGGTTTTATAATTGCTCCCAGAGTGCCAGTTGCTCTGGTTGTTAGGTGGGGCAGAAGTAGGTTATTGAGATTTTGAGGTTGCTTGGTGATGCCACAAAGCAGAGAGCAATAACTGTTATACTAATGAAGTTGCATTATTCTATGTAGCCAAAACTGGGTCAAATACATTGACCAACTATTTCTGAGGTTGTTCTAATGTTTGCATTGTACAAGAAAAACTCAGTATTGCACAGATTGAAATATTTTGGGGGATAATAAGCAGTTGTTTCATTTCAACACCAACACTTTTGTAACTTTTAAATGTTGTACACTTAAATTGCGCTGGATCAAGATGATGGTACCCCAAATAGATGATGCTTATTTGATGGGGGTGATGGTTTGTTTAGCCCTGAAGTGTCTTGGAATTAGTGAAAAGGTACAAACTCACACTGTAGCTAAAGTAGTTTGGCAAAACCAGAGTGCAGCCACTTCTGAGGGTTGTTGTCTGGTGGTCCAAGTCTGTAGTTTGTGGCATTGCCAAGATGGATTGGTTTCAACAGTCTGTGCAGTTTAGCTGAGGGCAGTAATGATGTGGATGAGAAACTCAAAATGTGTCTCCTTTTGAGTCTCACCCCACCAACCACACCTCAAAAAGCACTTGAGAAAGACATGCTTTAACAAGATCATCCCCCAGCCCCATTTTCTGTCTCACTAATTCTTTCTGCCTTTGTCCAACCCTTTGTCCCCTACTCTGCAGGTCACATCCCTTCTTCCTGTTCTGTTGTTTAAGCTTGGGAAGAAGTGTGACCCAGCCTTGACTCACACTATTCTCTATTCCTTGCCAAGTCTTGGGACCCACAAGGTACAGTGCTGCATATGTCTGGTCTGCCTTTACAGCTTGTGACCTATTCAGTTGTAACACAGCCGTTACAGATCGTAGCTCAAGAGCTTTCGTATAGAGATGTTACAATACATACTTTGTTTTATTGTTAATGTTGAACCATGTCATAATGCAACAGTGTGAAGATAAGTCTAGATGAATACGAGTATTCATACAATATTAAACAAGTCTATTCACTTGTTTAATATGTAGTCCAATTGCTGATATGTTATCATGCATAATACCCCCTATTAGAATTTTTGAGACAGAGGGACGACAGAGAGGGTGACAGAGAGGGTGCCAAATACTGCTTTTAGATCCACAAATGTCAACAAATGTCTTATTTATCAACTCTATCTTCATATATAGTATATAAAAATGGGTCCCAGGTTTCAGTGTTGCTCAGTAAGAAATATGATTTCCAGTTAATATTATGTGTTTGTGCAGTTAATAAAATGTGGGGTGTTTGTCCCCTGTAACTGAGGTTCAGGAACAACATAATTTTTGACGTTTATTTGGGGCACTTAAGAAAAACCCAAGGTTTTGGGTTGAGGAGGTAAAATTGTATTGGATTATATTGAGCAATCTTTAAGTAGTAGTAAATTAAGTTAAGCCAATTCTGGGAAAGCAATCATAATATTTGACTGGACCAAGTTATCTTCTTAAGTCTTAAGTGTAAACACAACCAAAACTCTTGTTTGAGGTTTCTGTGGCTGTCAGTTGGTTGTCCCTCAGGTGCTGCACACTCTCCAGATCCTTGCTAGCACCTCTAAGCTGCGTGGAGTGGCTTTGCGCCTAATGACTGCTCTTTGGGAGAAGCAGGTCAGTTTAAGCATTTGCGTCACCCGCTTTTAAGCTTAGTGTTTGAGCCTGTGTCATTTGTATCAATGTTCTTTTCATGAAAAAAGGTTTTGGTAGTGATTGGTGTTCTTGAAAAATCCACATAAATATAATAAACGGCCAGTGTATTTAAGATTAGTTTATAATCTTACACTTTGTGTCTATGTTGGAGTGCTATATTTTATCTCTTTTTTTATTCCAGGACCGTGTGTACCCTGAGCTCCAGAGGTTAATGGGCCAGCTGGACAAGACGTCTGGGGTGGTGGGAAAGGAGGACCAATGGGACCACGTCTTGGCCCGAGCCACATGCATAAGAGACATCTGCAAGGAGAGGTGAATTTTGCTCTGTCCTTTTTGCTTCCCCAAACCAACATTTGGAAGACGAAAATGAAGTGACTTAATTTTGCTCTCTGGGAAATTCAAATGTGGCTAATAAATAAATAGTCAATTTTTGACCAACCTCAGATGAAGAAACTCTGTTGTTAGATAAGATGTTTTGTTTATGTCCTTCATTTGTGTGAGTGATATAGCAGCAGTTACTTGAAGACAATCATTCTAGTATGTGTGTGTTTTTACAGGCCTTACCAACATGGAGGTGATATGCTGGCTGCTATAACACACATTCTAACCCAGTGTAACAGGAGTGACCAGGCCACCCCTGCAGCCCTGGCCCTGCAAGGTCTACACGAGCTCTGTCGAGCTGAGGTGTGTGAAACATACATGCATGCAACATACTCACAGAGACTTGTGAGTGCAGTATAAATATTTGCCTCTGTACAAGTTGTAAGGCTGGGTGTCAAACCTGCCCCCACCTCTCATATGCTAAAGTCTGGAGTTTCTGGAGGTCTCAACTTGATGGTCCTCACACCCCATTCAAGATGTAGTCTGATTGGTTGTTCTTGTGTATAAAGGGAATTGTAATGCATTGTGCTTTGGATTTCTTCATCTCCTGAGACCTTCTTCTCAGTTCTGCCTTGTCCTACTGTCCTACTCCTTGCTCCCTCTTGCTTTCTCTCTGATTTACAATGATCACGGTAGAGTAGGTTTATTGTGTAACATGTTTGCCTTGTAATTGATTTCATTCATTTGCAATGTTATTAAATGCGTATTCCTTTTGACCGTACTTTGACCATTCTTGCTCTGATTTAACCCATAGAGTCAAATAACTATAATTTATATTTGTATTGGCATTATTTGGTTCATGCTAATACACTTCAGTTTCCCATCTTCCTTTAAACCATTGGGGAATTCGTTTTGGTTCTTTCGACCATATTTTTACCCCCTACAAAGTTAATGGGAAGAATGTTTATTTCAATTTTTTTGCAAAATGGATTGTGTTCTTTGTGTTTGCTCTCAAAACACAAAGAACACAATTTTGGGGGGCTGGGGGGTTAAAAACTTTTAAAGCTAATTTTTGTTTTCAGATTTTGGGGGGGTGACAGTGTCAAAAGCTTTGCAATAAACAAAAGACACAAATCTACCTCCAAACATTTTACTGCTTTGCCTTTGGCTCTGTGCAAGAAGCTCCATTTACCAATCATTGTGTCAGCAACAGCATCTCTGTCTGAAGACTCTCTGGCCTTTTGATCGCCTAGCTGCATTATAAGTAGGGAAAACGTCTAACTGTATGTGTTTTTTCAATTGCCCTGCAGGTAGTAGACATTTGTTCTATGTGGGGGACCCTTGGCCCCAAGCTGAGCTGTGACTCCAGAACCTTGGTGATTAAGACGATAGCTGACCTCCTGGCTTTGGTCCCACAGTTGACTGTAAAGTCTGAAGAGTATGAGGTACCTCTAGAAGTGTTAACATAATACTTTACCGTACTTTTGTACCGTACTTAGTGTTTTAATCTCTAAAGTGACTAAATGGGTTAGTCACTACAACGGCACTATCATTTTATTGCCTCATAATATTCGTTGTCAAGTACTCTTTTAACAAAAAGTAAATGTTTTGTACTTTCTCAGAAACTCAAAGAGCAGGTGACCAGTTTGCTCTGGGGCTATGCTCTGAACAAGGTTAGTGTCATATGTCATAGTGTATAACCCTTATTATTTTCATATTTTTTTTCCAGTTTCTTATTTTATTCATGATTTACATATTTTGCGTGAGGCGAGTATACTTTGCTGGCTTCCTGAAATTACAGAAGTGGAGTAAACTGTTTGTGTATTTACTTATCCCATCAGATGTAGATTGGTTTCAGTCTGTGATGTCTAGACCAGACCAATACTCTAGCCATTGGATAATGTGTATGAGACCTATGTCTGACCATCAGTCATATTAGACCCATGTCCTCCAAATGTGTGATTGTGAGCCTATGTATTGATGAGACAGAATAAAAAGATTATATTCGACATGACAGTAAGGAGTGAGTGAAAAGATGGAGGTTTTGTTTGATTGTTAATTCCTGTATTTGTGTGTTGCAGGACCATGAGGTGGCCAGCTGTGGCTACAGAGCTCTGTCATATTTCTCTGGGGCAGCATTCACAATCCTGCACCTACCTGAGCAGGTGAATCCTTCTAAATGTAGCTCTACCCCCGCAAATGATATATAGATAGATGCTTCAGATTTATATTTAATTGAAAGCTGTGTTACGATAAAGTATTCTCATTCCATTCCCCTCCTGTACTTTGCTGTGATTAATGTTGTGCTGTTTTTCATGTTAGGCTAGGCCATCAACAAAGCTTCCTGAAAGTGAAAAGGGTGAACAGGACATTGATAAAGAAAGTGAGAATGAGCAAGATTTGTCAGTTCCAGGTTCATCCTATGTGAAGCTTATTGGTGTCACCTCTTCATCAGTCTTACCAGGTATTTGTTATCCCTGAAACTAGCTTTTGTGTTGATTTTCATTTTTGTATCCAGTTAAAAGGACATCTTCAGCATTTCAGTTTTTTCCCGTCCGACTTCCTTACTAGGTGGAGGAAATCCAGTAATCAACATTTGTAACTGTTACTAGTATTGCTTGGAGCAAAGCAGGATTTTACAATCCGTCATAGTTAATCAGTTTAATGACAAATTAATTAGAAAAAAACTTTGTCAGGAAGGTAATATTATATCAGGATACCTGCTGTAGAGCTGAAGATCTCTGTTCGGTCTTAATTTCTATCATTTTACCCAAAACTTGCAAAATTAGCCTAGATAAGTACTATGCATCTTTTTCTGTAAATAATGCTGTGCAGGTTCATCAGGAGAATTACACCCAAAACATGCAGCCCATACATATCGCCCCTTTACAAGCTGTCAAGCAAGACTCTCCTCTTTATGAAGAGGAAAAGGATCAACTCGGATCAAAGATAGGTCAGATTCTGTGGGTAGTAAGGCAAAGTAGGCCAGATGTCATGTTTGATGCCAGCAACTTGGCCTCTAAGCTTAAGAAAGCAACAGTGCAAACGATTCATGAGGCAAACAGAATAGTGTGGAAGCTTCAGTCCAAGAAAGTAGTGCTTAACTTCCAACATTTGGAAAGTGAGAGTGCTATTGAGAGATTGTTATGTTCAGTGATGCCTCGTTTGGAAATCTTTCAGATGGAGGTACTCAAGGAGGACATTTAATTGTTCTGATGGGAGAAGATGGTACATTTTCACCACTCTCTTGGCAATCAAAGAGAGTAAAGAGGGTTGTGCGAAGTACACTTGCTGAACATTGGCAATGTCTGATGGAATAGACAACGCCATTTTTCTAGCTACATAATTCTCTGAACTGACGTCAGGTGGCGCTGTACGCAGGGCCGCGTTTGTGCAATGGGCAGGAGAGGCTGCTGCCCCGGGCCCCGGCCACTAGGGGGCCCCGGCGCGGGAGATAAGAATGATCATATTTTTTATGCATTTACCCATCCGTAGTGAAGTAAACGTTCTCTTAACGTCAATAGGTGCGTTCGACATGGACTGCGGCTGCATGAAACGACCAGCGAGAGTAGTCGCTTGCAGTCGGGGAGGAGTTGAAAACGGCTCTGTGAAGTTGGACATTGCAGCTTCTCGTGGTTTGCTGTGTTGATGTCAGTCATGGCCGATCAAGCGCTGTTTGCTTACGTTTCTTTATTTATAATTTAACTTAGTCTTTCCATTAGTAGAAGAGGTGGCCCAAAACCCTTTCTTCAACAAATGTTTTATTCAATCAAATTGTTTGGTCCGGATTTGAGCATTGGCGAAACTGAAGGTGTCAGAATAATTTAAAAAACAAGCGTCAAAGTTGTCGTGTGTGAGTCTGGCCAATCATGAAATAGCTGTGTCGTCATTTGAAGCCGTGCAGTTGCTCTTGAGAAAATGCGCTCGGCTACACAGCCGGCAGTTCTCGAATCGATCTCACGGTACTTTGATGGCTACGTCACAGTGACCTAGCCTCGGCGCCGTCTCAAGTCGGACAAAAAGTCTAACCAGAATTCACTGTTTCAAGTCAGCCACCTGCAGCCGGCTGCAGCGCTGCATGAAGCGAGGTCATGTCGAACGCACCTAGTGACATGATTCGTCACGTGTCGTTGCTGGTATCAAAACAGGCAAGACTCGGCCTCTGTTCGAAATGTCTTAAAATGCGTCCTTCCTTTTAAGACAGCGAGGTCTGTTCGAAAACGCTTAAATTTTATCTTCCTGTCTAATAAGATACCTTAAAATACGTCACATAACGGTCATTTTTTAAGAGAGCATCTGAGATGCCTTGCTGTCTTAATGGCGGCACGTATTACCGATAAGTCTGTGCGCCAGAACCCAAATCAGATTTTTATTTTTTAAGATGGCGGAACGAAATACCGAAGTTCACATCAAAAGTGTTCATACATGTAATTTCCTTTGCTCTTTTTTTTGAAAATGTATCGAGAAATAAACAGTGTACTATTTAATTATGCCATGATTGAAAATAGTCAATGGCACTGAGGTACTGTAAGAATATACAGGTTATACTCACTTTAATATGTGATCGACTTTTTTTATTAAAAGAGAGTGAGTTTGGTAACTGTGTATTTCCGGTTTTGATACCTTTACTTTGAAGGGGACCGGATGTAGTTACTGCGTGTGTTGTATTGGAGAACATGGAGTGTGACCATTAAAACGGAGTAAACAAAACAGTGTTTTTATATGAGTTAACAAATGACCATCTGATCAACCCAACCTCTCACTTTAGCTGGTCATAGGTTGCTGACTTTGCCTTGGCAAGAGTTTTCTTGGAGTACGCCTGCTTGTAGCAGACTGACCCCTTTGCCACCATGAATTGTTTGTGGGTAATGAGGTTACCCAGGGTCTCCATTTGCATACTGGGTCTGAACTGAATTTTTTGTGACGAGACTGAAGATGCATTTGCAGTCTGCGTTGGAATGGAAGATGCAGACGATAGCCAGCATCACCCTGCACAGCAAAGGATACTTGAGATGGCCATTCCCATCCTTCAGCTGGTTCATCAGGTGCCACTGTGTGTCTGGTCTGTCACAGCTGGTAATGCTCTCTGGCAGAACATCCGTTTAGTAGGTCATGAATTGACCCTCAAGCTTGTCCATCTCCTCAGCATTCATCCTCAAGCAGGGGAATCTGCCTGTGAAGTACCTTATGGAAATGAAGTCTGCACTGTCCCGTGTAGACATGTCAGCCACAGAAGCATTCAGGATAACTGGGTCATCGTAGGGAAACTTCTTGACCATGTACTCCACAGCCTTCATGTAGAAAGCCCGCACAGCGCTGTAGACCTTGGCCAGCTGCAGCTCCTCAAGCTCAGGGTGATCTGCTAGGAAGGTTCTTGTGTTGTGCCCAATGAACAAGGTCTCATCGCTCTTCTGGTTGCTTGGTTCTCTGAATTGTACCTGGTGAACCCCAGCAGCTGCATAGATCACCTCAGGCTTGACATATCGGTTTGAGAGATCCTTCAGCTGTGTGGTCAAGGTCCTGTGCAGTACATGTATGCAAGGTTTGTCTAGCTGCAGCAGAGTGTTGGCCTCATCAAATACTGGCAGGACTGCCAGTAGCAGTAAAGTTTGAATGTTGGGTCCTTCAGATGTTGACATGCCCTCTTCACTCTCTTTTGTGCCCTGGTCTTGAGCTGAGTGGCTGCAGTGCTAGATGTCTTGGGCTTTGTAGTTGCAGTCTTGGGCTGTGTGGTTGCAGCTGCTGGTCTTTTGTTTGCCTGACTGGACTTGGCTAGGGTTTGTTGGCAGGAGAGATAGCCTGCCAAATCAAACCCAGAATTGTCCTTGCTGCTGTGCCCGGACTTGGACTGTTCTGACTCAAAGTATTGCAGCAATGCAGGCCACTGCTGCAACAACCTGGCAATGCATTTCTCTAAAGAGAGCCACCTAGTACTAACATGTTTTACGATCTTCCGCATTTCCACTCCACACAGGCCTTGAAACTCTTTCAGTCCCTTGCTGGATTTGTCCAGGTAGAAGAACACATCCACAAGCAGCTCTTCAATGGGCACTGGCAGCTGAGCAGCAGCTTTTTCTGAAGCTAGATGAATCAGATTGCACAGGCATCCCAGCACATATACTGCACTGTTCTTCTTGTTGATGTACCCTGCCGTGCCCTCCTTGAGTCCTTGCATCACCATGGCATTATCTGCCCAAAAGCTCATGCAATGGTCCCAAGTAATGTCACGTTTCTCGAGTTGACTGTCCATGAGTTTAAATATGTTCTGACCAGTAGATGCCACATGACACTCCGGTATAGACAACACCACTGTCAGAACACGCCCAAGTCCTGAATCAAAGTACTTGACAACTAGTGGATACAGCTTGCAGTCTCCATAATCTGTGCTCCCATCTGTGGCTAGAGAGTATGGAGACATCTTCATTGCCTCCGTGATCACAGAAGCATCTTCCTTGGCAAGGGCTCCTACAATGACACTGCTCTTTGTGCGACCAGACCCATACTTTGTGCGACCATACCCATACTCCTGCAATTGCAATCACAAAAATATTGCGATGCATTATCATGATTATACTATAGATTAATATTAGTGGTGGGACGTTAACCCTTAACGGCGATAACAAAAATATTGCCGTTAATCTATTCTCAAAGTTGGGTTGGGAGCTGGGTCTATACTACGCAAGCTATGATGACTTTCACCTTGATATTTTAGTGCGGATGTATAACTAGCCGAATTGCACGCCGCCGCTTACCAAGCCTGTAGTAATGGATGCCTGATCAAATTATACTTTTCAATATAAGTGTAGGTGAGGAACTAAGATAGGGTGTATGTGCAGCTGGTTCGTGCGTTGTGTTCGCTCCCGGTGTGTCTGTCAGAACACAACTCTTCAAACGTCTTTCTTTTTGCTGATTAATTGCTAGCGGAGTTTACATGCCAGGTAAATGAGAGTGGTGCTGAAACAACACAAAACGTAAACAATTACCATCATGCTCCCGACACAGCATATAACAGAATATAAAGACTAGTACGTTACCTGTTATTATTAAACAAATAGTATAGTCTATTGACATTATATAAATGAATTCCGATCGCTAAACTAAACATTCCACATACAATTATCCGACTTACCGAGACTATTTATAAACTATACAGATTGAAATATGTTTAAACAATCAGAGGACAACAAACAAACAACAAAACAAATCGGCCCTAATACGCCGTCGTAGAAGTTGACCTCAGTTAAATACGTAACAAAAGACAGAAGAAATTCACGCTAGGAAGAATAACAATATATGTGCCTTTAAAGACATATGGAACCCTTTTATAACCTTTCTACAAATTCATCCGTAGCATAAACCACGCACATCCACTTCTCCAGTTTCCTCTCTTTCCCCCCTTTTCCCATCTCACTGGGCTATCATATGCATAACCAGACACACACACAAACGCATATACGCACATATACACCCTGAATTATACCCCTTCTCTTTTTCTCTCTCCAGCTTTACTCTCTCTTTGTTCACACACACCAACGTGCAGTCCTCAACACAATCCCCATCAATGCAGGCACATCTCATCTCCCTTAAATCAAATAGATCTCCCCCACCAATTCCTTCTCTTCCTCTATCAACTCTTAGTTTTCCCATTGCCATGGGCTGGTAAAGTACACAACAAATCCTACCGCAACTGTATAATGTCTTATGTATTTGTCTACTGGTCTGTCCGCTTGCCTATCTGTTGGTCTGTCTTTTGGTCTGTCTGTCTTTCTTTTTTTTTGTGCTTTTTCCACACTGTACTGGTCTGTCTTTTTCTTTAAATGTCTCACACTTTACTGGGGTGGGTGCTTTCGGAACGGCTCTAATTTAATTGTAACTACACTGTATTATAAATAAAGATGTCCTCCGAAGAGGGGGGGTGGTGGCGGGTCAATAAAAAAATACCTAACAAATATATTATGTTTTTTTCACTCGCCATTACAAACATTCTCGTGCACCCCCGGTGGTCAGTCTGCGCACCCCAGTTTGGGACCACTGAGCGGCGTTAATATAGATTAATTTCAAGATTACAGTGATATAAATCTAGATAAAAAAATAACTATGCCCAACTCTAATTAATATTGATATAATATTAATATCAATATTAATCAATCATTAAATGAATCCTCTGTAGAGTAGGCTCATGTATGAGGTAATTTTTTTTCACTTTCATATGAAATGAAAAATGTGTATCAGAATGAAACAGAATCAGTATAAATCAGCAATCATTAATTCTCATGATTTTAATCAGATTATCAACAAAGGCAGTACTGTAACTGTACTGTACAGACTGTACAGTTTCTAGAGTGTATTGTGACAGTATACAGGTATAAATCTATGCCTATAGATGCTTGTGATACATTGAGGCTAGTTGTCATTTGAGCCTTACCTGCGATTTTCGAATCTTTTTTTACCAGTGGCCCAATGTGGTCGGCCACCGCGATCGGGATGTTATGTTCCACTAGAAAGCCAGCACTTCAGCATTTATGACGCTGGTGTCCTTATCAAGCGTTAGGAAATCCGCAATGGGCCTTGTAAACTCCATCGCCGCCTTGTACGGTTGGTGTTTGCCGGTCCTGGTGTGCTTTTCGACAAGTCGTCCAGCTTGGACCGTGTGATGGTCGGCCATTCAACATTGTACTCAACCTCTAAACGCTGTTTAGATACCCGCTGGTTTTTCGACGGAGTCCCAGTAAATTCACCATCCATGTTTGATACATACTTTAACTAACGGCTCACTCCGCAAATTCGCGGGCCAAAAACACATCATACAAATCAATCTGGGACGTGCAGTCAGTGGAGGCAAAAAACAAATATTAATATTTCTCTACTGATCTGTGCTATAAATGTAACTTCTGTATGATTCCAATCATTTTATGCATTTTTATAATCAAAATCGCTGAATTTGTGCATGTCCTGTTCAAATAGATACAATAGACACGCGAGGTGAGGCAGCTGCGCCTCATCTCAGAATGTGCAATCCCTCACAAACTGGGTTGAGCGCATGCCTTTTGTTTTCTCGGTGTCTGTCACCACTGTAATATGTCTAGACACTTTTATTATATGTCCTTTCTATCCATAGAATAGGAAATGTATTTTACGTATATGTATAACCTATTAGTCTGATCCGACATAAAACCGCAGTGAAAAAGCACTGAAAAGTGAAAAGGGGAGGCAAACGGTGCCTCTGCCTCAATGAAGGGCGCGTGCGAGAGCCTGGAAACTGGACTTTCAATCTAAACGTGACGTGATAAATAATGGGAGACCAATGCCGGAGCTAAAAGGTTTATTTCAAACGACAGGACAGAAGATAACGTGATCGACAATTCACATTCAAAGCCAAATAGTTTTTTTGAACCTCAAGAATAGATTTGGCTTTGGACGAACAGCGGAGACTAAATATTAGCAAGGGGGAGGGGGGCTTCTTACCCCTCATTCATTACATTCATATTAGGCTAGAGTAGTAAACCCTCCGTTGATTTCACATTATTTCTCTGAGGATTGTTTAATGTCTGTGAAGCCATTTAACATCATACAAGTGGTTGTAATCACTTTGAACCCAAGACTGCTTTTTATTGGTGAGCTGATTTTGAGAAATTAAACTTTGCAGATCAAGTTGTGTTTCTGGTTGCTATGGTAATCTAGTTGCTATGCTAGCTAACTAGATAAGGAAACTTTAAATAACCTTAAACGATTTAAATGGAAGAGTTCAATCTGCATGAAATGATAGACTAGCTAGTTATCTAGCTGATGTTATAGTCTCTTATATTTAACTTTTACAATTATAATGGGAAAAGGTAGAAACCCTCAGGGTGCCTGTGCAAATTCGTATACAAGTATTCATATTCACAGATATTAACACAAGTTCATCACAAGCTAGCAGCTGCCAACTGTATGTACCTTACCTAGGTGTGTGTAATGAATGCTGATATGAAATATGAAAAACAACCAGTAGTCAATGTGTGGTCCAACAACGAACGGCGAAATTCTGAATACATTCAAAGAATGCACCTTTTCAGGTTTTTTTACCTGTCATACTGGAATACACATGATGTTTGAGATGGCGGGTACGTTTACGGGCTTATGTTATGTACATCGTTTAGGTTAGCTATGCTGTAGTTTTAGCGTTATCCTATAGCCTACCTTGGTTAGAAGGTAAACTCATGTTCATCTTGTTAGCTGGATGGCTTAATTGCACTTTATTATGATGTGCTATGCTCTATTGCACATGTTTTGTATGTCTTAAGACATATAGCTATTTTAAAAATATTTTCAAGTACATGGAATCTTAGAAAATCCTTCTTCTTTTTTTTTACTGTGGTATCGAAATTGGCATCGAGAATCATGTTATTTTACTGGTATTGGCACCGACTACTGAATTTTTGGTATCGTGACACCCCTGGTCAGTAGTAGCCTATTAAAATGGGCTACACACGTTCAGCATTCACATCGCAGCCTCTGCATGGGTTGTACCAGAGCCTCTCTGGTTGTACCATGTGAGGGAGTTCTCCCCTCCCAAATAGAGTTGGTTGGGTCCATAGCCTGTCTTTTCTAAAACGTTTTCTCAGATAGGCCGATTGCTGGGCCGGGCGGCCCAACCGTAACGATACGCGTCAGGGAGGATGGATGGGAGCAGGGCCAGAGTGATGGCATCACAAGGTTTTACCACTTCAAAAACGGCTGTTTACTTAAAGGCCCATCACCATAACGTTCTAGTCAACGTTCTCTGAACGTTCTAATCTTTCCATTTCGAGCGTTCTAGGGCGAAGTGGACACATCAGGCGTGTGAATAACGTTGTTCAGCGCTATCCAGCATTTAAAATTAAACGTTGAAGAACGCTGGTCTCCATGAGGACTTTTGTGCATGTTCAAAACTTTTTGGGACCATGGTTCTCCGCCAATCACCGACGATTACCGACGATTACCAGCGTCACCAGCGTCCACACACCGCTCTTCTGGCGCTATACCAGCGACCATGGACGATTAACAACGTTTCCTCAACAACGTCATAGAACGTTGACCAGAACGGTATGGTGTGACGGGGCCTTTACATACATCTCCAAAAACTATTTTCCCCTTAAATAATGTCCAAACATCTTGTGTGGAAATCCTTATCTGTATCACATCAAACCCATACGTCCTACAGGTTTGGGCTTGAATATTTAAAATGTCTGGCTCCGTGCCTGATTAACACTCGGATCGCTAAGCAGTCCCAAAACTTGTATATTTTTCTTAGCGGAAATTATAATTAGTGGAATACATTATCCATTCGAAAATCGTGTGCCGATATCAATTGTATGGCGCCAGGTCTGGGTAGGAGGCCTGTTGTTCCGGGGATATACTATTTAGTTAGATGGTCCGCAAGTTTTTATTTATTGGCCAAGTGGTCCTTGGTCTGAAAAAGTTTGAGAAACACTGTGTTAAAAGTAGTGACGACATAAAAAAACAATTACGGCCGACCGTATTGGCTCATAAGTTATATGTGAGCTTTACGGCTGTTTGGATGTCAACACTAAAAGAATGACATCGATTTGTTGGGTAATGCATAGGATGCATAAGATGCGTAGGATATTCAAGTCAAGCGTAGCAGCGTAATTGTGGCCTGGAAATCGTATCTGCCACGCCAAAATCTTGTATGTTGGCAGTTCTGTTTGGATACAGTATACTCCAGGTGCAAGAAGATAGAAGATAAGCATGTTTAGTCTCATCTGATCACCCTGGTTTCCAAAGGTGCACACTAGTCAATGAGGGGAAAGGCGGATATCGCTCGCGCCATAACACCAACAGCAGAACGGTTATCCAAATAACAAAGAAGGGTACAACACTCGTGTTACAGTGTATTCACACACATACTTTATGCTATCTACCAGCAACAGTAACTGGGCTGTTAGCTGCAGAGCTGTTACAGCCACATTCTAAGGGTAACAAGCTAGGTAGCCATATACAGTAAAGCAACAAAATGATATAGCGTTAGTGTTAGACATGAAGTCGACGGCCTGCGTTCCTTTTGAGGTGGATGTTGAAGTCCCCAAGGATTATCAGCGAGGTCCCATCATCCGGGAGGACGCTGAGGAGCATGTCCAGCTCTTCCACAAAGTCGGCTAGCGGTCCTGGTGGGCGATAGAGGACAACTAAAAATGCTTTGATAGGATCAGTTAGCATCACATAAGGGTGTTCAAATGATTTGGCAGTGACAGAGTGGGGTGGATGTTTTATTTAATTATTTATTTAAAAAAAGTTTTTCTCTTTCTCGAATACTGGTTCAACTTCTTTAAGACTTTTTCTTCTTTAAGTGTATGCAAATTCTGTTAATAACACAATAAGTCAACATTGTCAAAAGTGAGCCAGTTCTTCATAGATTACAAGCAATTGCATACAGTTTTTACATCCTCACCCTTTTCTCTTACAGCCCTCGAGTGTCTGCTGACATCACTAGTAAAGCAGGAGATGAGCCAGATGCCCCGTGGGGTGTACCACACAGCTTTGAAAGGAGGGATCTTGCGTTCAGATCAGCTGAAAACAGTGGCAGGGATCCCAGCGTTCATGTTGAAGACCTATGAGAAAAACAAACAGCCTGGTTTGAAACCAGGACTGGCAGGTATTTAGACTCCCCTCTCTCTATGTACGTAAGCTACAGTAGTAAAAAGAGAGACCTGTACGGTGTTCATTTTAGGACATTCTCATATCTCAGACTCAAGTGTCAGACTCAAACGAAACGGCGTCAGTTCTCAGACCAAAAGTCGTAATTCTCACGCGAAACGGCAACAGTCTCAGAAACACCTTTGTCATTCTCAGACCAAAGTTTGTCAAACCAAACGCCGTCAGAAAAACCTTTGTCATTCTCAGACCAAACTTTGTCAAACCAAACGCCAATTAGAAAAACCTCTCATTCTCAGACCAAACTTTATCAAACCAAACGCCGTCAGAAAAACCTCTCTCATTCTCAGACAAAACGCTGTCAAACCAAACAATAAGAAATTCTTGTTTTCTGCAAGCTAGTTCACTCGTGTAAAGTAAACCCATGTGTAGTCCTCCGTTTGCCATTGATACTACAAACAAACTCCACCATATCATGACATCCTCAGATCTCAGACTCAGACAAAACGACATCAAACTAAACGGCATCAGAAAAACATTTGTCAGATAGCAATGGCTCGGCCTCTGTTTTTTTCAATTGCAGAAATACAGATAGGCCTATGTAGGGGGTTAAAATATGGTCGAAAGAACCAAAACGAATTCCCCTATGGTTTAAAGGAAGATGGGAAACTGAACAGTGTATTAGCATGAACCAAATAATGCCAATACAAATATAAAATATAACTGCAAAGCAGTGATGGGGATTCCTCCAAACATTGCGAACCATTGAAAAATGTATATCCTTGACAAATTGTAAATGTATAGAAAAATCTATGCTGCAGAATTACCAATGGGATACCAAATCTAAAATGCAATACCATCAAGATCCACAAGGGCCTTTAATTCAAACCAAGAAGTGAAAGGAGGGGGCTTGGTGAGCCTATCCATTCCAGAAAGCCTTGTATCTTTGTGCATCAGGGCGTGGCCTGTAGCGCCACCTATGAGTAATGGTGGGCCATTTGTGTTGTGGTAGTTACTCTTGGCCTATACTATCAATGTTTCATGATTTTTAGAACTTTTTAGCATTGCATACAAAATAGGAAACGGGATACAATCAAGATCCACAAGGGTCTTCACTTCAAGCCAAGGAGTGAAGGGTGGGGGCTTGGTCAGCCCACAATCTCCTTAATTGTTGTGTGTGCGTCCTGCCAAGCCCGCGCGTGTGTGAAGGGAAGGCTGAGTGTGTGAGAATGTGGAGCGCGTGCGCCCTGAGGAAGAGGGGAGACTCTTCATTCTCAATTTCACAAGAAATTAGCCCAGCTAGCATTTTTCAAATATTCACCAAACATTGACTTTTCATCTTACAGTCAACCTTTTCTCAGATTTGTGTACTAAACATTCTCAAGAGTCTTCATATGAACTTATGATTGAATCGGAGTATCAGTTTTTGATGTGTAAAGCATTATTTTAGCGTTAGCGATAAATTAGATTTGCTTTATATCAATCATTTTTGGATATATGAAGTTTCCTTTGCACATGGTAACATGTTTTAGTGTATTCCACCCATATACCAAGTTTGGTGTTGATATCTCAGATATTTGCTGAGATTTTATCCAAATTCCTGTTTGGTTGCTTTGTTGCCGATTTTGATTTTGATTTGATTTTCGCTAGAGGGGTGCAATGAGAAACATGAAACTTGGTGTAAGTATAAAAGGGACTGTCCTTAATGAGTGTGCCAAATTTCACAAAAAGTTGTCGATGGGGTCTAGGGGCTGCCATAGACTCCCATGGCACAAGAATGACAAATAATAAAACCACCAATAACAATAGGTTCCCTCCTGACGGAGGAATCCTAATAATAAAACCACCAATAACAATAGGTTCCCTCCTGACGGAGGAATCCTAATGATAGTTATTTGACTATGGGTTAAATCAGAGCAAGAATAGTCAAAGTACGGTCAAATGGAATACGCATTTAATAACATTGTAAATGAATGAAATCAATTACAAGGCAAACATGTTACAAATGAAGGCTTTAAATCTTACCTACTCTACAATGATCATTGTAAATCAGAGAGAAAGCAAGAGTGAGCAAGGAGTAGGACAGTAGGACAAGCCAGAACTGAGAAGAAGGTCTCAGGAGATGAAGAATCCAAAGAGCAATGCATTCCCTTCATACACAAGAACAACCAATCAGACCACATCTTGAATGGGGTGTGAGGACCATCAAGTTGAGACCTCCAGAAACTCCATACTTTAGCATATGAGAGGTGGGGGCAGGTTTGACACCCAGCCTTACACCTACAACAACAATCATGTACACCACATGCTGATATCGAACCAGAGCCTGTCTAAATAATGTTATATATTATTACATTTTAATAGTGAATGTAGACTACGTCATCATGATGCGACACATCTAACTAGCTCTGACAACTTTTTTTGTTTTTAACGTTTTGTCTGAGAATGACAAAGGTTTTTCTGACGGCGCTTGGTTTGACAAAGTTTGGTCTGAGAATGACAAAGGTTTTTCTGAGACTGAAGCCGTTTAGCCTGAGAATGACGACTTTTGGTCTGAGAACTGACGCCGTTTCGTTTGAGTCTGACACTTGAGTCTGAGATATGAGAATGTCCTAAAATGGACACCGTGGACCTGGCATAATACACCCATTCTACTTGCAAAATTGTATTTAGTAAATACAATTTATTTTCACAAATCACTTTTTGATCAGAATCACTTTGTACACAGTCCTGTTTAAAAAGTGGTGTCTAATATGCTCTTCATGTCAGTTAAATACATAAAGCAAACACTTCACATTGTTAATTATTTAATTATGTTGCGTACTACCGATGTGATTGCACGTGTCTGGGATGCTTTTGTGTTTTTCAGCTGGCCTGCTTCTTTCCTACGACCTGCCTGTTCAGACGGACCGCAACGGTCAGCCGATCAACCGATTCTTGATCAGCCAGAGCCGCAGCTACCAACAGATGTTATCCGCTCTTATTCACGAGGTGACATCCTTTGTGCGCCCTTCTTACATTTTCCTCTGCAATATTTTACATTCTCTGTCTTGTACCTCACAACAGAATCTCCCATATTATCCTGCCCCCCTTAATTCTGTCTGCTAAATCTCCCAATGAACTCCTCTTTTCTGAATTTCTTCCTACCTTTCTCTATAATAATTGTTTTATAACTTGTGAATATACACTTGTGTATACACAGTGTGCTCCAACTGTTTTTTTTGTTGTTTTCTTAATGTGTGTGTATGAGATTGAAGTCTCTTGAGGAATATCTGTATTAACAGCAGATACATTATGGTTAACCTCCACTGAACAGGCCAGATGTAACAGAAAAAAACATTTTCCACTTCATAAAACATCAATCCTGTACTAACTATAGTGCAAAAGATATTTGCAGTGTGTTATATCACATAACTTTCCAGTATTTTTTAAATGGTTAAGAGAATGTTCCTTTTGTGATTAAAATTCTCGCTTTTTCTCTGCACTTTTGTGAACAGGTGAACATACAGCCATCAGAGTGGCATCGTGCCCTCCTACTTCCCAAAGGCTGGCAAGGATTCATGAGTCGAGCCTTCCATGCCGTTTTACAGGTATATGTTTGTCTTTAACTCAGTTAGAACCTCGAATGCCAGGGTGCAGTCTCCCAATACACGTCTAAACTAGTGCTGTCAGTTAAACGCGTTATTAACGGCGTTAACGCAAACCCAAATGTAAAATTAATTTATGGGTGTAGTTTTAATAAGGTCAGTGGATTTAGTTTACCTATAGTTTTCATTACTTTTAAATGGGCTCCAGTTGTGGTCATTTTTTCTGTGACTGTGTCTGGCACTAGGGTCGACGAGCAGAACTTGAGATGCAGAAGAAGCAGGCCAAGGAGAGTCTTGAGGAGCTACAATACAAACAGCACTGCGTCTGGCTCTGGTTAGAAACACAAGCACACACATGTACAACATACTGTATACAAACAAACCTATAACTTTAATTTTAGCATTGTCTTCAGTGATCCAGCATCAAATAGTTACTGTGTTGTTTAAACGAGATTAAGGCCTGGTTCTTCCTCCAGAACAGAATATAGAAATGGTAAATGGTTTTGTGTTTGTACAGTGTACAAATGCAACACTGACACACAACATTGTCTTTATTGCCAAGAGTTATTGGCTAGCCACACTACAACTATCTACAATGTCAACCATGTGACCAATACACTGACATGATATAAACAGGGTGTGTGTTTACATATGCATGTACTTTGTGTGTTGGAAAAGGGGGAAAGCATTTGTGCTTGTAAAATTAATAACATGAAACAGATTTTACAAATGCTTCTCTCTCTGGAAACATGTTTTTCCATCAAACAGGGCCAGGGACCAGCTCACTGATGTCGTCAAATCTGCATCAAAGTTAGTCTGTCTCCAGTTTCTCTCTTTTGTACATTCATTGGCAAAACGTGAAGAAATTCTATATTTTATGATTCACTTGTATGTGACAATGTAACAAATAATATATTCATAATTGTATTATTCAGAGTGCTGTTGTTGTTAGTGCCAAATCCAAGAAGTGTGTGGGCTACTATCTCATTGGCCAACCCCACCCAGCCTTTAGCCAGGCACAACCTATATTCTCTGTCATGTATTCTTTATTATTATTTTCCCACTCCTAAAAAACTTAAAAACTTTTAAGAAAAACTGAACTTCTTGGAGATAGTTGGCTTCTTAAATAGGCAAGACAGCTGCCACAGGCAAAGGCCAGGGTGATAACATGTAGTTTAGCTATGTTTCCAGGCTGTGATATCAACACCCTGTATAATTATGATCATAAGTCCTGTAGAGAAATCGATGTCATTCAATATCCGAAAAAGCGCAAGCCGGTTTTCAGCGCGGATAGCTGGTCAGACCCATCGGCAACCGACGCAAGCACACCTCACAATTCTCTAGTTATTAGTTACTTTAACGGGTGTGTCCTATATTCTCTCTCATATATATTTGGTGGCCAAGCCGCGAAGCCACCTCGAGTGTTTGTACCTTTTCTTATTAGGGGCCAAGCAGCGAAGCTGCGAGGCACCTATTGTTATTGTTAGTATTATTATTAACCCTAACCCAATGACCAGGATTGAGAGAGGCTGATATAGAGGGAGTATGTGCTTTTCCATACTTACAACACAGATTCTCTGGATAGACGGTCACATGAGCCCAGAGTCTTCAGGCTTCAAGCTTATTGACTTATTTATTGTATTTGGGCATATTTTCAGTTTGCAGATGGTAAGGTTTGAATAGCAATTACAGCTGAGATACTGCCAGTGACAACATTGTTAGATATTAGATTACAACTATTTGTACACATTTCTTTTTTTTGCCCAATTTATTCGTTTTGAAGCAATTTTTTCAACTATGTGAGGCTGCAACATAGCCTATCACCATAAGCTCTTTCACTAAGGGAAATTACGAGAACCCTGTTTCCTTCTACACTTAAATCTTAGTATTTTGAAGTGTAAATGAGCAGAAACAAATGTATTATTAATCTATGCCATCTTCTTAAATAATAAGTATGCTTAGTTATTTAAAATATACAGAAATATCCATTTTAAAGTTTCAGTAACAAAACGGACCCTTCAGCAACCAACTCAGGCACACCTAACAATTTCCCCAGAAAATCTACCTTCTATAGTTATTTATATTTTAAGTGATTAGTGCTTAATAGCTCTTTTTACCTTACAACTGAGTACCACATTCATACTGTTTATCAAACACAAACACTACTACCAATCCAGGGTAATCCTGTGACCTAACTTCTTAAAAATGTAAAAGAAATAAGAACCTTATTCATACCCTCTTGGTTAGTTCATGGTAACTAGATAATTACTTCTTTTTGTAATATTAACCTTAAAATAATGTAGTACACTTTCATAGATTATAGATTGTGTGTCACAAACAAAATATTATCGCTAACTGCCATGTTCCAAAACTTCACAGACTAGAATGTTACAGAGGTTACAAATCTAAAGATAAGAAGATTGCTATTTGAAAGAGAGATTGATAATGACAGTACATCAGTTAGACCTGTTCTTACCTATTCAAAATAACTTATGAGTAAAATGCAGTATTCAGTGTACAATCTTCCCATTTTGTTGGCAATGGATGCTGGCATTAAATGATGTAGAGACGAATCCCATGCTATCAAACTGGTATAGTTTAAATTACTTTTCCTCTTCACACTTATGTTTTTGGTAACAGAGACAGCCCTGTGGTGCAAGGGAACTCCATCTTGGCTCTGAGTGGTCTGGCCACTGTCTTGGCCAAGTATGAGATTGATCTACATACTGAAACAGAGGTCGAATTTGAGGTAAGAATCTGGTGTGGAGTAGTCCTTTTACCCATTACTTTTCATTATTAATCAGGCTACATGGCCTAATGCCAGTTTGGAGACGAGCAGTGTTTTACGTTTTTGTTTAGTCTTTTTTCCCCCAGTTAGAAATCACAAAATCTATACTCCATGACGTTTTGCAGAATGTATGGTAGCAAATTGGGTTGTAACGGTAAACAAAAGTCCCCCCATTTCCCACCATTCCCAAAATTCAAATGGAAATGCTATCTGTCAGTCCTCTCAAGGCGAGTCTTGACCTTGACTAAGGTCACTTCCTCGTTCAGTGACTTGGATAACACTGAACAGTCGGCACTTCACTTTGGCCACGCCAATTCTGTTATTACATGTACACCCCTAGTGACTAATTGTATTTCTCAGCAAATTAATTCATTGATCTTTTGGGATTCAATGGATTTAAGTTTTAAGACAAACTATTTACTACCACTGAATTACTTTAGTGTATTGTATATCACTGCTATGTGCTCTGCTGCTACAGGTAGGGACGGAAATTATACCCACAGCCACCTGGTTAGCCATGTTGATAGACACACTACTTAGCATCATCAGCAGCACCTATCAACCCAAAGGACTCGTCTTCCCCTGGTTCCAACACGTGAGTACAACAGTACTACACTAGTTGTGGAACAGCCATGTCCGCCTTCACTGTACCACACATAACTGAAGATGATGGGCACATGCTGAACATCACTCTTGTTATCTGCTCTTCACTTTTATCTTCTTTGCCTTGCACTGTTCAACCCTATCTCTCCACTGCTCTGCTCTCCTCCCTTACCAACTCTACTCTTTTTTTCTACTTTACACAATACTGTCTCAGCGATCCTATTCTGGAGAAAACACAGCTAGCATCATCGCCCGCTCCTGTGCTGCCCTGGCACTATCCTTGATGGTGCCTGTGCTGGTCTCCAGGCACAAGGAGTATCTCCCTGAGGTTCTGTCCATCCTGAGAGCAGGGCTGCCCGATTCGCCCTCAGTAGATGAATCACAAACTGTCCAGTTCCATAGTGGCCTTGCCTTGGGATTGGTCCTCTGCAGTCTGCACGAGAAACGTTTTAGGTAGTCTCATAATAACACTTTCTTAACTTAATAGTTTTAAAGACTTTCTGCATACAAAACTCTCTCATTCTCGTTTACAGTGATGTGTCAGATAAGAAGATGACTGATATGCTGAGGAACTCACTGGATACTCTAGAAGCCTGCTGCTTTGACACCAACCTGGAGTACAAGTCAGTTGTGTGTTTGTGTTGGTGTCTTATAATGCAGCACATTGGTAGTAATCATCAGTACAAGAGCTAGATCAATACAATCTTACCTTTCTCTTCTTTTCTGACTGTACCCTGCCAGTATGGGCTGTGTGCTTGGCATGGGCCTGGTGTTGGTGGCTCTTTGTGGCAGCGGGCAGGTTGACCACAAGGCAAAAGTTGCCGGCACCCTGGACAAACTGCTATCAGGCCTCCAGGAGAGTGCAAACCAGGGACGCATGCTTCAAGAGGTACCATCAATAAAATAAAATAATAAAAAACGTATGTTACTGAAATAATTGGCCATGAGTTTGTTGTCCTGATATCCGATGTAGTTTGAATTAAGAATGAGTAACAAAGACGAAAACTATAATTTTATCTCCTAAATAATAATACATATAATAATAATAATACAAAAATCAACTCAAATTACTGATGTAATTTCAAAGTCAAAGTGAACTTTCAATCAGACCATGCAACAAGTAGTTACACAGACAATGAATTTGAATATTTGACATACTCGTGCAAACAGACATCAACAGGTTAAAAAACAAAATATACGATAAAAACTACATATAGAAGTAAAGTGCTGAATAGCAGCATGGATACTACATGTTATTGTGCATTGTCTCAATATGCAGTTGAAGTTGGCAACACCTAATAGTGACAACAATGCCCTCTTAAAGTGAATTCGTAAGGCAATACTGTAATGCTTAGTGTCTACTACAGCGGAGTGGGCGGCGCGCCGGCTTCCAATTCATTTTCAATTAAACTGGGCGATCTGTAGTGGACACGCAGCATTAGTCTCACGTTCAGTGGTAGTAGTTAAAAATACATTTTCCTTAGGTTTGTGGTACTGTAGGTCACTTTGTATTTGACAGGAAAATAAAAAATGTACTGTTCCTGTTGTTATAGATGGATATTAATATTAGAAAGATTTAGTGTAATCAGCCACAAAATCCAGGTTAACTCTCATATACCAAAACTTCATATAGAAACGTATACTAACACATTTTGTTTTTCCTCTTCATCTTATTCCTCCTCTCTTTTCCATTTCCCCCATCCCCTCCCTTAGGTGTTTGCCTACTCGTTAGCCTGTGTGGGTGTGTCAGCCTTTAGTGTAGGAATTGTAAGTGCCACCAAAGCAGAGGAGGTCATGAACACAATCCGCAACAAAACAGAGGAGAGTCAACAGGTTAGAAGACACCTTGGTGTGTGCATGTAAACGCGTTATTTTCATGGCTGTAGTATGTATACACTCTATGTAGCTGTTACTGTAGCCTATTAGGTGGTGTCAGATGTGTATCAGTCCTTTGTGTGTTTTTCAGACTCCAGGTTTCTCACTAGCCCTGGGTCTGGTGGTTGATGGACTGTCACAATGCGGCCATGGCAAGATTGAGGACATTCACCCTCGTCTCTTAGCTGCCTGGATCAAGATCCTACTTGCAGAGGTACCGTGGATTAGTGATGGGAAGTTCACTTCAGATCATTTGACTGACTAGGTTGCTGGAATTTCTTTCAGAACATTTTATTCATGCTAATCCCCTGAATATGTCCACTGTTCCAATTATATTCCAAGGAAATACATTTGAATGGATCTAAACTAGCCAAGATTAATTACTTTAGACTATAGGAAAGAGAAATAGTTCCGCATTTGACTGGGTCTTCGGTATTAACTCTCATTTATTTTTCACGTGACTTGCATGGGCTCAGTAGAGGAAACGTAAATAATTTGTTTACCTCTCAACTCATGCATTTGTTACATGAATCAAACAAAAGACCCGAAGACACAGTTGAGAGGTGAACAAATCTTTTCTGTTTCTTCCACTAAGCCTATGCAACAGTCCCGATGCACGGCCACGAGAAAATGAACAAATCACTCTCTGAGAGTACTCACTACTCCTGAGTCATACAAGAGGTTTGTTCAAAATAAATGGATTGCTCACAAATGGCACATCATTACCATAAATCAGACCTTGGTTAACTTTTTCTAATTGTTTGCAGTTCTTAAAACACCAACTAGGTAGAAAAGTGTCAGTCAATTTAATTCATTTACATTTTTTTCCTCTTTCAATCGTTCATATTTACAATGATGGTACATTTTAACATATTCACATATTTATATACATATAGATCAATTTGCACAATACAATACATTAAACATGAAATTGGAAGGGAAGGAGGGCTGACTAAAAAGCAGAGCTTGTAGGGTGTAAGCCCCCCTGTAAAAGTAATTATCATGAATTATTATTTTATGAGAAAAACAATAATAACAATAACTGATTCAGTAATACAAATACAAAAAAAACACTATTAAACGCAAAATATTGATAAATACATACATGTTTATAAAAAGAAACAATCAAAGTTGCATAAAATCACACTACAAATGATATTTGTTTGGGGAATGCAATAGCCTAGTAACTATTTAGAAGAACGCTTTTAAGTCTCCTTTTGACATTTTTTATCGAATTACTCTGTATAATGTCATTCGAAAGAGAATTCCACAGTTTTGGACCTGTAAAAAGAAATTTATTTTGTGCAAAAGATGTTCTATTTAATGGTAAATGAAAAGAGCTCGCCTGGCGAGTGAGGTAACTTTGAATCTAATCATTTCTTACGAACATATCATTAAAAGGCAAAGGTACTTGTTTAGTGTTGAGCTTGTACATTAACTGTCCAAGCTGAAAAACATACAAGTCTTTAATTTTCAAAATGTTATTATTCAGAAAAAGATTAATCGTGTGTGCCCGGAAATCTGCATTATTAATAATATGAATCGCTTTTTTTTGTAATATAAATAGTCTATTAATTTGGGAAGTTGCTGCACTGCCCCAGGCAATAAGTCCATAATTTAAGTAAGGAAGAATAAGCGTAGAATACAAGGATAACGTAATATAATGGGTTAGGAAGTGTCTTAATTTGCTAAGGATACCAGTGTTGCGAGCAATTATTTTGCAGATATTGTCAGTGTGTGCTTTCCAAGATTTTTTCATCAATAACTAGCCCCAAAAATGTAGTTGATCGGGCCCTTTGAATGACAGTACCATCGAAAATTATACAATTATGCAAAGTTGCAACCTTATTACTAAATAGCATGTAACTAGTTTTGTCTAAGTTAAGTGACAGTTTGCTTTTATTCAATTTGCCACACTTAAGTTCGTTATTTAGTATTTGCATCAATTGCTCTGGATCGCGATGTGACAAAAGAATATTTGAGTCGTCAGCAAAAAGTATAAATTGAAGCAGACAAGATGACCTCTCAATGTCGTTTATATAAATAATAAACCCAAAAGTGGGCCAAGAATACTTCCTTGCGGAACTCCGCAAAGGACAGGTTTACTTTCAGAGAAATTACCATTCAGCGAAACAAAGTGGGAGCGCCCTTTAAGATCATTATTGAACCACGTCAACGGTTTTCCCCTAATTCCATAGTGAGAAAGTTTGTAAAGAAGGACATCATGATCAACAGTATCAAATGCTTTAGAAAAATCTATGAACAAACCAACCGTATTAGAAGACCGATCTATATCTTTGGCAACTGTTTGAACTAAAGAAAGTATGGCATGGGTAGTGATACTCTTTTCTCGGAAGCCAAATTGAGTATCAGAGAGGATGTTGTGCTTTTTAAAGAAACTCATGGTCTGTATGTGGACCAACTTTTCAAAGATTTTAGACAAGGTTGTAAGCAATGAGATTGGTCTATAATTACTTGTTAATGTACTGTCACCCTTTTAGAAAATTGGGATTATTTTGGAAATTTTCATTGATTCTGGAATATGTCCAGATAATAATGACAAATTAAATATATAAACGAGAGGGTCAACAATATAATTCATAGTTTTCTGTAAAAGATTGTTATCAATTTCATCAAATCCTGCACTCTTATTTATTTTTTGGCCAGATATAATCTTAATTATCTCTTGTGGGTACGTAGGAGAGAAAAATATAGAACTTCTCTCCCCCAAATAGTGGTGAAATGAACGGTACGTGGATGGTATATGCCTAGCAAGATTAAAACCAATTTAAGAAAAATAATTGTTGAAAATATCTGCCATCTGAACTTCATCCTCAACTATTGCATCATTATGTCTATCTTAGAATGCTTTGATCAATTGTTGATGGTAGAATTGATGATCTTCCATGTTCTTTTAAGATCATTTTTGCAACGATTGAATTGATCATGATAATACTCTTTTTTAGCAGTACGTATCACTCCTGTCAGTTTATTCTTATAATTAGTATACTGGATCTGTGTTTCATCAGTTAATTTAGATATATATTTATAGTATAATTTATTTTTTCGATTTATTGAACGTAGAATCGAATTTGTTATCCAAGGTAGTCTGGGTGACTTCTTATAACTTTTAGACTAGGTTTAGAAAAAGGAATATGTTGATTGAGACAAATTTAATACCACTGGTTAACATCTTCTGTATTAAACACGTCATCCCAAGATTCTTCTTCCAGGCTTAGTTTCAATCCACGTAGGTCATTATATGTATATGTTCTTCTCAAGTTGCTACAGTTCTGTAAAATGCATTACAAAAAAAAAGCTAATAAATGTAAGTGTTATAATCACTGAAATACACACTAACATGATAAAGGAATTGGAAAGGGTGATGATTACCAGATATAAGAAATGTAACTGTATTTTACTCAATCTAACTAATCGTTAAAGTTGTATTTGTTCAAAGCGCTTTCTGGACAGGAGTAGTAGTAGGCTACCATGAAGTTAGGAGCATGTTGTTTCTTGTTGATTGACCACATGCTCCATTTCAGGACTGTCCTACCATGCAGAGGTTGGCTGCTGTCAATGGGTTGGTGGCACTGGTGGGCTCTGAGAGTAACCTTACTCAGGTAAGAAGTCTGGAGTAGCAAGGGCATTGTGTGTTTCTTTCCATTCACACGTGGATAAATTACAAATGAAATTAAATGTATTAAATGAAGTGTATACATTCTACCCCTTTTATTCTTGATGAAGTAGGTTAACCATGTCCGTCGCACTAAACCTATTGTGACTCCTTCCCAAGCACAGTCAGACAGCAGATGGTTTTCTTTACGGGTTTTTATTGAAGTCTTCTTCTCCACCTCAAACCGTGAAAACTATATAATACACGGTATCAAACACATAGGACATAACGTTAGCTGGTTAGCAAACACAGCATCAAAGGTAACACAAACTTAAAGTAAATAACAAACAGACAAAATACCTCGTTGGCTGCATGCCCTGAAAGGAATCTTATATCTGGTCTTAGTCTTAGTCTCCCTTTTACCTTTTAAAGGCATTAATATCTCGATTGATTATTTCTACTACTAACGTGCATGTAACGACCTCGCTTGCTTCTCTCTGGTTCGCGCTCAAAACCCAGCCGCGTCACAGAGGCTTCACAATAAAAGTCTTATCAGTAATTACATACAAAAACAAAATAGTATAGCAATATAGTGGCAACTATTACAAAGGTTAATCATTCAGATTGAACATACAAAGACTTATTTAGTACATGAGAAAGTATGTTGCGTTTTAATTAATGGTGGGTCGTAAAATATCGCCGTTAATCTATTCTCAAAGTTGGGTTGGGAGCTGGGTCTATACTACGCAAACTAGGATGACTTTCACCTTGATATTTTAGCGCGGATGTATACCCAGCCGAATTGCATGCTCGCTTACCAAGCCTGCAGTAATGGATGCCTGATCAAATTATACTTTTCAATATAAGTGTAGGTGAGGAACTAAAATAGGGTGTATGTGCAGCTGCTAGTGCGTTGTGCTCGCTCCCGGTGTGTCTGTCACAACACAACTCTTCAAACGGCTTTCTTTTTGTTGATTTATTGCTAGCAGAGTTTACATGAGTGAAATGAGAGTGGTGCTGAAACAACACAAAACGTAAACAATTACCATCATGCTCCCGACACAGCATATAACAGAATATAAAGACTAGTACGTTACCTATTATTATTAAACAAATATTATATTGACATTATATCAATGAATTCCGATCGCTGTTGAAAACTAAACTAAACATTCCACATACAATGATCCGATTTACAGAGACCATTGTCACGAACCCGGCTCAGGGGTTGAGACAAATGACGGGGAACACATGCGCGAGAACTAAGAATGGGAGTTTTTAATAAATGAATAAATGCGTAACAGAACAAAAATGGGGTGTGGAAGTCAGTAGTCAGTAGTGTACGTGTGGGTGTGTGTCTGATGTAGGTGAGCAGTGTTGGAAAGTGTATTAACAAAACGATAGCAAAACTGCCACAACTCAAAACAAAAGCGTGCTGCGGACAAACGAAGGGACTCCTCTCTCTCTCGACGTCCTTTTTAAACACCGTGGCCAGGTGCAGCCAATTAACGGCCGAGGAGGCCGTCACACTATTTATAAACTATGCAGATTGAAATATGTTTAAACAATCAGAGGACAACAAACGCCGTCGTAGAAGTTTACCTCAGTTAAATACGTAAAAAATATATTATGTTTGTAACATAAATATATTATGTTACAAACATTCTCTCGCGCACCCCCGGTGGTCAGTCTGCGCACCACTAGGGCTGCACGCACCCCAGTTTGGGAACCACTGATCGGCGTTAATCTATATTAATTTCAAGATTACAATGAGAATAATCTAGATGAACATTTTTTATCTATGCCCACCTCTAGTTTTAATGTTAAGAAACTGTATCTTTGCTATGTAACGCACATTTTACGGACTATGTAAAGCTATTTTACGTAACTTTTCAATGCATACATTTTTGTTACATTTTAAAAATGGCCACGGGCTGGTTTAACCAGGCCATAATAAAGACAGAAAAGTTGAAAAAAGCTCAACAGTTGGGTCTTTATGGATGCCTATGACCGATCAGAACACATGTTTCACAACTCCTGCACAGTATCCCATCAGTCAGGGTTCCCACGGTACCTGGAAAACATGGAATTATTTTTTTCATTTTCCAAGTTTGGAAAAGTCATGGAAACTGAGCAAAAGTGAACACTTACATGGAAATTGCAAACAGTTGTCCTGGAAAATTTTATTGGATGATGTGTACCGTAAATCCTCAAATAAAGACCGGGATACAATTAGAGGCCGGGCTTCAGATAGTAGCCGGGGGCGTGGTCGATACGGACAAATAAAGGCCGGGCCCCAAATACAGGCCGGGGGTAAAAAAGCCTACTGTAATTATGCCCATTATTTTATTTAAATAATACAATTCTATAACAGAAGATAGGCCTACCGGTTACCGGCTACACCAAGCGCCGAAATGTTGCCTTGCGGACGCGGTGTTGACTCAGCAGAGTTCTAATGCATTGTAAGCAATGAGAGTGTCTACACCAGACGCGGAAACTAAATTTCCGCGCCGACAATTTCCGTGTAATAAAACTATGAAAATGATCATATATGTTGCTGTAAATAATGAAGGAAGCAACAAATCCGATTATTTCACAAACCTCGAGAGCTGTTTCCATAGAGATTTAACGTTTCTAACGATTTGAACGTTGATTTTCTATTTGAAGATACGACAGTGATAGTAGATAGATTCAAGTGTTAAATAGTAAGTAAGATAGTTGACAGTGTTTATAAAACAAATAGACAAAGACAGCAAAACAGATTCATCTTCAACGCATCCAGTGTAGCCGGCTAAATAAAAGATCCGCTCCGTGAACGTTCTATTTCCACGAGTCAACATTTCCGCGCTTGGTGTAGCCGTAGCGTAAGTAAGAAATAAAGGCCTGCCCCTAATACAAGCCTGCCCCAAATACAGGCCGGTGCGCTGTGCAGCCTAAGTAAATAAAAGCCCCGGCCACTATTTGAGGATTTACGGTATAATAGTAATAAAATGAAACTATTGAGCACAGAATTAAGATGAGTTTATAAAAACCCTTTACATGTGAACAGCTTTTACTGTAGATAGAAATGGATGATCCCATGTTGTAGATCATGCTCTTGGCATCCTATCTGGTATATTGGATGTTGGAATTTGATGCAAGCAACCTGGTGATATGGACTTGAAGTATATTTTCGGATTAGTGGACTTCGGGAATAATAACCGAGAAACGTTACTCGCGATCTCAATACTGTAGAAGGGTCAAATAAATGCATTTCCCAGCCAACAAGGGAGCCTTGACATCTACAGTGAAACTTCTTATGTAAGTAGCTGTGTTTAAGGGCTGCAACTAATGATTATTTTGGTAATCGATTAATCTATCGGAAAAAAAATCGATTAATCAACTAATCTAATGATTATTTCCCATAGCAAATTAAAATAACGACTCAAAATGTTGGAATTTGAATTTCAAATGTATTTGAGTAACAAATGTAATCATCATATAGTAATACAAATTAAAGTGCAAATAAAGTTTTAAAAAGTAACTCAAATTAGCAATCAAGCCTCTGCAAGTGCAAAATAACGCAAGAATAACTGGGCTGCAAGTGACATTCAAATTCAACTTATGAAATATTATTTTTCCACAATCTTTTGTGGGAAGAATGCTAAGTGGAGGAGGTTAACTATTCAGAACAAACAAAAATACCGGCTACTCTGATCATTCACTGATTTACTACATTGCACTTAACATAACTGAAAGCAAGCATCCTCCATGAGACGTTCTGTTTTCCAACATAATAAGTTATAGATATATCATATATGTCTATGATAATTGCTGCTAGACCACGGTTTCCCAAAGTTAGGATCGCGACCCAAAATGGGTCGCATAGACTTTTGTATTGGGTCGCCAAATGGTAAAGAAGTGTGAAATAATTTTCTAAATAAAAATAGAAGATGAGCGTTCTTTTTGCTACACTAGTCGCCTAGTCGGGTCAGCACAGATGTTGCGTGCGAGGCGGTTTTCCCCTCCCCATGGCCGCGGGAACTAACATCACGAGAAATTAAAATTATATGCTCCAGACTGTGACCAAATGGTCGCATTTTGCGCCCAGATTTTGAGACAGTGCAAGCATTTTTTACAAGTAGCCTACTCGCGCATGTGCGACCTACACATTTTGAATTTACGTCAACACACGTTGGCAACGACACATAGATATGATCGATGTTCTAGTAAGACAGCGATATCAGCGAGCCCTCAGCATTAGTAGGCTAAAAGTCTAGGAAAGTTTAGGCTACTTTTCGCTAGGTACCTACGAACATGTCTTAATCTGCCAGACAAGTGAGTTCCACTTTGTTCTTTTGGTGAGCAGTCTCTCGAGTTCTTCTTACCTGGCGTCATGGAGATGAGCACTACTTATTTTGCACTAGCGTCAATCCCTGCCTGTGTTTGCGCTGTAGCTCAGCAAATATTGTGTCGTGGTGTAGGAGGACTGATCGACAAACGCATCATACATTTAAGTCAATTAGCTAAGACTTGCATGTACAGTACGTAATGTCACATTAAATACTGTATTTAAACTCAAGCTTGGTGCGTCGCTGTATAATAGTTGTAAAAATGTCAGTAAAAAAACAGACCCATCTGCAACCAACGCAAGCACAACCAACATTTTCCCCAGAAATGGTACCCTCTCTTGTTACATTAATAATTACATTGCAGGTCGATTTAAGGTGTGCCCCTAAATGTTCTGCTTGCGCTCCTAAAATGTTTAGTCAGAGGCTACTGTGCTCCTAGTAAAAAGTTTGTCTGGAGCCCTGACTAAAGAGGAAACAAAATTTTTTTTACCAATTGAAAAACGGCTATGCGCTCGAATAAAGGGCCCAAAATTTGGGCGCTCGCATTTAGGGTCTAACTCATGCTGTTTTTTTATGTTTGGGTCCCAGGGAGACACCATATTTCTCTTTTGGGGGTTGTGTGTGTGTGAGGGGAGGGGGGCGCGGACGGGGGCGGAAAGCTTCAGGGGCCTATAGATGATCACTTAATATGGTACCTGGAAAATCAGGAGGTAGCATGGATTTTTTTTTCAAGTCAAGTGTGGGAACCCTGTCAGTGTGTCACAAAATTGTGGAGCACGCTCTTCAGAGAGATCTGTAAAAATATGCAATAATGTGAACCTACAGTAAGTCCTCCAGTTTCATCCATCTCAGCCTATTGAATTTAGGTTGTGTTAATAGGGACCAGACAAATTAGTACATTTGTAAATTATGCAATTAGTCCACCCACATGATGGAGCTGATCTCAAGAACAAATCATTTTCACCTGCGAGCTTTGAACAACAGTGTTAGACTATACTGTACATCGGTGAGTTAGTAGGTACTGTAGAGCGTTATACCCTGCCCTAGTGCTCTTGGGGTTCCAAATTCTCAGCTTTGTGTTTTGGGCTGCTGCGCCTAGTAAAAGTTCTTCCAAAATGAACCACAAAATGGCATCAAAGATCTTCCATTGCAACAGTGGCCCAGTATATAACAGTGAGACATGAACTTGCTTGACTGACTGTGACAGTGATTGATTTGTTCCCCATAAGCTAAAAAATCTATCAGGGCAGTCCTCTCTGCTGCAGAGCAACCTAAATGAAGTAATCCGGGCAACAACACAGGTAATACCGTCACAACTTTTCAACATGATTGAAGCGTAATTTAGCATGTAATTTTATGTTACTGATATCCTACTAATAACTACCACACTTCTATCATAGATTATTACTTACTCAAGGGCAATCGGGCTGCAGTCTAACAGTGCGTGTCTACTGGGCCACCTACACTTGGCCCAGATGTCGTTGGCTCATAGTCCCACAGCAGGTAAGGCCACAAGAGAATTTACCAGAATAGTGGTTTTTAAGTCTGGGTTGTTTAAAGTTTTTCATATTTATGGTCTTTTCTTTGGGTTTCTTTTTGGCCAGGTTAGTGCTGACTGCTGGCATAACATTGAATCAGCTGCTTTCAAAGGGGGTTCTTTATGAATGAAATGCTGGCTCGCTAACAGAACGACAATTTAAAGTAGATATACTTTCAGTATTGATCAGTGAATTTTGTTACATAAATTAACGTGTTTACTGATATTTACATGTAGTCATTTAGCAGACGCTCTTATCCAGAGCGACTTACAGTAAGTACAGGGACATTCCCCCGAGGCAAGTAGGGGAAGTGCCTTGCCCACGGACACAACGTCATTTGGCATAGCCGGGAATCGAACTGGCAACCTTCAGATTACTAGCCCGATTGATATTTACTGACATTGCAAATGTGCACAAACTCTTAACACCAACTCAACTACACATTATTATCACCAGCTGCATCACAGACATGGGCACTATTCCTACCACCTTAGCCTTACTTGGTCGGCATTACTGTACATGCAAGCGATGTATGGTGAATTAGGCCAACTTGTTCAACCATTGTGCATGTAATGACTTCTGTTATTAACTAAATGTCTAGATGTTTGTGGTGGTAAGACAATTTAACAGAGAACCAATATAATACATGTTTATCAATATAAATAAGCAATTGATAATGTAGGAAACATCAAACAAATGAAGGCTACATAAACATTTGCGTGAATGTACCACAGCATTGGCAATGTGTTTAAAATCATGAGAAATTGCTTTTATGATGTGAATAAGTGACTACAATAGATGACGGTTGAACAAGTACTTCAGAGATTACATCATTTCAATTGTGAGCTGAGAAATATAGTTAAAAAAGCCACTGAGAGGAACTGTCATCGCCAGCTGCATTGCAGGCACTGTACTATTTATCTATAATTCCAGAAATCTGTTAGTCTAGTCAGAATATGAGTCTGATACCGCTCCGTTGGGCTGTGAGTATGGGGCGTGTTTCAACCGAACGGGGGGAAAAAGCTCAATTGGATAGATCTACAACCAATCAAAGCAACGTAGTATGTTGTTTGTTGAAAACGAATTAAACCCAAGCGCTCTTTGGTGACGTGGTTGATTACGTTACTGTTGATCATCTGTCCATCATCGTATAAAGCCCGCCCTGACAATTTTATTGGTCCGAACAGCTCTTGTTTGGACATAGTTTTCCACAACCGAGCGACCCCAGACCCAATTTCCCGACCATTTTTTGGTGGGCGGGGCTAAATTCGGCAGGCACCCAGGCTAGAAATCTGTGTGCGTCACCGACATCATCGCGGGCACTGTGCTCTATCTATAATTCCAGGAATCTGTGTGTGTTTTTATCACGGGTACTAGTAGATTCAATGACACAAACTCTATTTTCTCTCTTTTGATACATTTCTCTTTTTCATCCAGTTCCTCAAGGCTTCAGTTACCTAACAGAGAAGAGTGTCATAAGATCGTTAGGGGATTTCATCACAGAGGCAGGAAGAAAAGGTTTGGAAACTTTCACTTCCCTCCAATTGATTTTGTCAGTAGTAATCTTTCAGACATATTAATGCCCCCTTTTGCTTAAAATTATTAACTTCATGGCTTCCCACTTCCCATTTTTTCTGTCAAGGACCTGAGGTGACCCTTCCTGAACTGGTTAAGACAGCGCTTGGTCCTCTGGCAGCAGTAGGCAAAAGTTTCCAGTACCCTCCTATCAACTGGAGTGCCATACTCTCCCCTTTAATGAGGCTAAACTTTGGTGTGCTTAACCATAGAACATGTACAGTACACCCACACACATGGCCGCGGGAACTAGGGGTGCTGAGGGTGCTGCAGCACCCCCTGACAATACGAGAAATTAAAATGATTTGACCTAAGAGAAGAAAAGACATCACCTTCACTAGACACGTTTTTACCAATTGAAAAACTGCCATGTTTATTTTACATACAGCTCAACTATTTTGCGCTCAAATAAAGGCCAAAATATTTGCCTCGCGCGCTGCGCACACTCGCATTAAGGATCAAGCTCCTGAACTAGCATCACATCAAACACATAATGTGCATGCATTAGCAGGGCAGCTGTGGTGGCGTGTATTGACAGTGCTGGTGGGCCAGTCTGGATCAAAGTCCAGGGCCTATTTTTACTCCCAGTCCATCCCTGCCGCCCCGCAACATTAAAGCCCCCCTCCCCAGCACCAACCTGATGAAATATGTTCCCGCGGCTATGCCCACACACACTAAATACACACACTCACACTGGCATGCTTGTTCATACGCAAAGCACATATCACACTCTCACTTATACTATATACCTAAACCTAAAACAATTTTCTAGAGTTGTCAAAGCAAATTATCTTAACATCTGTAAAAATGTATTCTTGTGCCTTTTGTAGGTGAAGAAGTCCAGCATCTATGTATGGAGCTGGCAGCGAGTCAGGCCCAATCTTCCCAAAGTGCCTCTCTCTTCTTAGGGTCCTGGCTATGCTCACCTCTTGTATACAGTCTATCGGTTTGTTTGGGCAGGGTGGGAATACAATAATTATGAGTATCCTACTTGGAAATTGCACAAATAGGATATAATGTTAGATTACATAGATGGGTTACAAACAGTATTTGAAGTATTCTGTCCCCTGTGATTTTAACAACTTTTCCCTTTTCTAGTGTCACACACGAGGCCACCTATATGACACTCTGAGTGTGTGGATGAAGTACGTGCCAGAGGATAAGCTTAAAGTGTTTGTGGAGACCCTGGGGGTACAGCAGTTCCACCCTGAGCTCCAGACACAGCGCCTGGACCTCTGTCTCTCCCTCCTTAGAGGCCTGGGCCAAGCTATGGCCCTCCCCAAACCCCCCAACCACTGCTGGGCCATCTTATGTTCCACCACAGAGAAAATATTTGCCCTCCTCCCAAACAACATACAGGTAACAAGCCCTAAAAACATACTTATAAATTAGTTTCTTGTTTTTGTTGAATAATAACATGGCTACATAAAAAATGGGCTGATGGAGCACCTTGATTGTGTGTGTACTTCCCTCCTAACTGTAGTCATGACAACACCTCAGTGATCTATAACTGTAAAATGTCATCAATTATTGATTGTTTTATTTGTAGGACAATGAGGTCGGCTTGTATTTGGAAATCTCCAAATGTCTGTCTAATTTGCCTGACATGGAGATTGACCGGATTGCTCATGTCACAGAGGTACAGTCTCACATTGTTACATACAATAACAATATAAGCCAGAAGTGGGCAATTATACATTTTGGAACTACAACCACAATGAAGCTCATTTCATGGGAATTTGTATAAATATTGAAAGTTAACTTTTCACCATAGACAATAACTGCCCTGGTGTATGGCCAGTTATTGCAGATTTTCCTAGAAGTCTCTGGAACACCAAGGGAAATACATTGTTACATTCATCCAAGTGCAAAACAAGCTAAATGTTCAAAATTGTTTTGTGGCTCTTGGGTTCTAAGTAGATTGCCAATTTAAAAGGAATGTAAAGAACAACAAACATCGCTAAGTTTGTAAAGGCTTTATGTCCACACTCTTTCAGACTCAGGTGGAAAAGACATGCTTTGTCTTGGCCCATCTGGCTTCCCAGGGACGAGTACCACTACTGGGGCTGAACAATGTTATTTCCGCAGTGCTGCATGGTTGGCCTAGCCAGCGGGTAGGCTGGCTTCTCCTGCAAACCTTCCATCAATGCCGTTTGGCATCCAGCCCTAACACAGGTCAGCCATCTTCAGAACTGTGGTCAAAAAGCTAACCACAGACACATTTTCAAAAAAGCAAATGCCATCTCAAGGTTGACGGGAATATTGTTTGAAGCGTTGACAGTCAAATGTTTTAAGTGCTGAAGAATATTGGAACTAAATTTGGAAGATTTTCTAAAACCTAATTTAGATTTGTTTGGCAATGGGTTACTGTCTTAACGCTATGGTTACACAATGGTACTAGGGCTGGGCGTTATAAAAAAAAATGTATATCTCGATATATCATTTTTACGATATTTGTTATATATCTTGATATGTTTGCACTTGCATTTAAATAATCAAAAAAACATGACTTTCTTTTGCCCCCATTAGAAAACATGTAAATGTCATGTACATGTAAACAACAAAAACGATTTAGGTAGAACAGCTATTGTTACAAAGTACAAAATGTGTAGTGCAAATTTAAGCAGTTGCCAACATGGTACTTGCAACTTGACAAAGTAGACCTCACATTCACAATTCATGCAGAGGTCCTTATGTGACAGGAATAAAAGAGAGCAAAAGAGTGCCTGTGCGACTGCAATTGTCAGCTTGTGCACATGCTCTTTGTGTCTGTATGTGTGAACAGCCAGACAGTGATCTTAAAATACAAGCAACACACGTACCAGCAAAGAAAAACATATACACTACCGTTCACGGTTTGGGGTCACCCAGACAGTTTCATGTTTTCCGTGAAAAATAGTTTTCAGCTGTGCTAACATAATTGCACTAGGGTTTTCAAGGGTTTTTCTAATCACCCAGTAGTCTTCTAAGGCAATTAGCAAACACAATGTATCATTAGAACACTGGAGTGATAGTGGCTGGAAATGGGCCTCTATACACCTATGTAGATATTTCATTAAAAACCAGACAGTTCCATCTAAAATAGTTATTTACCACATTAACAATGTATAGTGTATTTCTGAATAATTAAATGTTATCTTCAAAAAACTGTGCTTTTCTTTGAAAAATAAGGATGTTTCTAAGTGACCCCAATCTTTTGAACGGTAGTGTACATATATATGTTTTGCTAATCGCCTTAGAAGACTAATGGATGATTAGAAAACCCTTGAAAACCCTTACGTACTCCGAGTTGAGTTAACTAATTCATATCAGCTTTTCTGGAACGGAAGTTTCAGAGTTTCCCATGTTAGAGTAACTCAACTCAGAGTTCAGGGTTAATCTCAGAGTTTGTTAAACCCGCTACCTGGAATACCCCCCTGGAGGGTATTCCAGGTAGCGGGTTTAACAAACTCTGACAAAAGCTGATATGAATTAGTTAACTCAACTCGGAGTACGTCAACTCAGAGTTAAGCGCGGGCATTAGAACTATTGAAAGCCAACATCAATGGAGCTCCGATACTAGGATCCACCATGCCACCCGGCGACAAAAAACGTTGTCCTACTTCACCAAACTTCAGATTGAAGTTTTATTTCGTGTTAATGGTCGAGTACATATTCCGGAAAAAAGCAACACGGCTGTAGCAGTGTATGCAAGTGGCGTAGGAGACAATTGCTACCGAGCATACATTTGAATGTAATAGCCAGTCCATACATTGAACATTTAACCCCACTGTCTTTTAATATTAGGCTACAGGAGAAAAAGTGGTGGCCTTAATAAAATAGCATGTTCAATGTTTTATTCAATATAAAAACATACTACGAACAGGTAATGCATAGTTTGCGCTATACGCTTGTGATTGTAGCTTGTGATTGTAGCCTCGACGTCACCTTGGTTTTAATCATAGCCGACATGATACTAATTCAATATCAATTGGTGCCTTTTTCAAGCAGTTTCCCCCAACAGAATGCTTTCCATCAAAAGATGATGATGACGAAAAGACATTGACTGCTGCCGCAGAAATGGATGCAGAGAATTATGTGGTAGCTGGTAGTTCTCTCCCCATGTAGCCTACTATTATTTACATCGTATAAAAACGATGTGCACATTCTAATCCTGTTGAACAGAGCATGGATGCTACAGTGAGATGTTCATTTAATGGCAGGTGTATTTTGCATGTGGAACTGTGAAATGTAGCTAATGTAATCTCATGTATTCCTCTATAGTTACAAATAAATGAGTTGTACAAACTGTACCTCATGAAGAAAGTGCCAAAAACTGACCAAGAGATGGTATAGGCCTACTTAGGGTAGACGAATAAAGACTCATCTCTAGTCTAGATTTACTGGAACTCCAGTTACGGGAGGATGCATGGTCACAGGTGATGTTAATTGTAGGAACAATAACCTATATGAATATTAATTGTTGAATTTGTTGAATCTCTGGTTTACAATAGTCATGGTAGAGTAGGCCTAGTTAACCTTCATTGATTTAATTAATTTGCAATATGATTACATGATGATATTATTTCACCTTAATTTGACCATTCTTGCTTTGATTTAACCCAAAGAGTCAAATAACTGCAATTGGTAGGCTATTGGCATTATTTGGTTAATGTTAATACACTGTTCAGTTTCCCATCTTCCTTCAAACCAAGGCTACTCATTGTTAGATTTCTATTTGTAGGCAATGTAGAAGACCAAATCCTACAATTTCAATGATTTATCTTTATTTCAGTGCCAAAAAGCTTTTGGTCAATTATGTGTGCACGTCCACGACGTATAACACTAGCGATGAAGACCCAAGGGCTGAGAATGTTGCTCAAATAAATTACAGATTGTGACGGGAAACGGTAACGTTAACTTAGGCATTCATCAGGGAATTAAAGCACATCAAATCGCAGTCTTAAAATCGTCTCCTGGCGTATAACTAAGCTAATTTAATTTTGTTCGAGATCGCTCGGCTGAACCAGGAAACGATATCCCATGTCTTCCAACGCTATCAAACTCAGAAAGTGGGAGGGGATAGGTAAAACTCAGAGTATGGCATGGAACTAACCTGCTAGCGACCAGGTTAGTTTCACGGAGTAAGTTACCATGGTACCAAGTTACCATGGTAACTTACCAAAAGGTTTCGTTACCTCTCTTTCTGGAGCGGAAACCTCTGACTTTGCCTGTTTTCAGGGTTAAACAACTCAGAGTTTTCACTAAACCTGCTACCTGGAATAACCCCCTGAGCAATGAAGAGCCAGCTTCAGTTACTTCAGAAAGAAGCAAAGCCTGAAGCAAAGTCCCCGATGGATCTTGATGGTATTGCATTTTTGTTCTGGAGCACTGCTTGTTCCAGTGATTTTAGTCTACTAGTGCACATTGCCCGTGATGTAGTCGGTAATTAAGACATCAAACACGAATCACAAATACAGATTACTTGAACTATAGATAGTGCACATTGCCCGTGGTAAAATTTGTGGCACACACACACCAATTCCTGAAATTCCAGAGATTTCTGGATTTATAGATAGTGATGCAGCTGGTGATAAGTTTTTCTCAGTGGCTTTGGTACCTATATTTCTTAGATCACAACAGTGGTGTATTGTACTTAAGGCGTTTTTAGATATCTGTACTTTACTTTACTATTTATATTTATATTTACTTGCACTTTTACTTAACTACATTTTGCAAAGAAAACTGATACTTTGACTTCGATACATTTACCCTGAAACCTTTGTTACTCCCTACAAAATCAAATCTATCTTTAGAGAAAAAACTCAGCTAAACTTGTTCTTGCTCCGGCTTTGGCTTATAGCTTTTGGATATTCGGCAGCGTTACCGCAACGGACCGAATGTGGCTTTGCTCGCATCTTTTTCCGCCGCCATTACGGAACTACAACACAAACTAGCGCACAACATCAATACATCGTTCTCAGCTACTCCCTCTGTTTGCTGATTGGCCGGTAGAAAATCAACCTGAAATATCTGAAATACGTACCCTAATGGCCAGACCTAGTACAGAAGCTAAATCAAAATTGAGCGAAAGTACGTAAGAGGGCAGAGTCAGCCTACTTACAATGTGCCTCTGTACCACACTCTTAAGAAATCTTTTCCCCATTACACAAAGAGATTTAGCTAGTATTAGCTATGTGACATACTGTATGTTGCAGGGCGTTAGTTTCAGTTGCTTGCCTTTTGAGCTTAAATAAAGGTCAATAATGAAATAATTACTACAGTAACTCTTATTACAAAAAGGAGCATGCTGTAGCCCACTACATGTCATCATACCAATGTATTTATTCAAGTGTACTTTCTTAGGTGTCTTACAGCGGATGGAGTGGCTCCTTGAACTGATGGGACACATAAGAAATATTGCATACGGAGCCACCGTTCCAGATTGTGGAAATGCCAAGCAGGTGTGTACTCACATTTCTGGTCATTTACTAATTTGTTTGTGTTGGGGAGGGGCAGGGTACATCCGATGACACTGACTTTAATGTGAGAGAGTAATCTTTACATATTGGTGAGAGATGGAACAGTCTTTATTTTGCTATTGTTTTTTGTGTTGTTTTTACTGTTTAATATGGCAAAACAATATTTCATTGTAGAGCTGCGCTCAGCCCCTTCTTTCCTCGCTCGCGCTCTCTCTTTCTCTCTCTCTCTCTCGGACCCGTCTGTAAATAGCCCCCTCTCTCCGTGCCCGCTCTGAATCAATGTGCGGGATGAACAGCTTTTTCCCTCAGAGAAGATGGCCGGAGAATCAATCCGGAGTTTACGAATGGTTAGGCCCGGTCCCAATGTCCACGCTCACAAACTCACAGACTTTGAGCGCGTTCTCGCGAAGTCTGTGAGGGCTTAGGACTGTCATATAGTATTTGTTTTTTTTTCTTCAAATTTTTCGTGTGTCCACATTTTGGCAGACTTTAGCTAAGGGAATTGCCCACAATTGACAGTGTTGTGATGGGAAACACGAGGGTTACCAGGGGAGGCCAGAAGCGGGGAAAAAGATCCAGGTAGACAAACAAGCATGCATGGAAGGAGCAACCGACCCTGACGTAAACATAGTTAGAAATAAAAGTTAACATGTACGTTTTAACACAAAGCTCACTGATGGTGCCAGAACTGTGTGTAGGTTGTCCTTTCATGATGAATTCTACATATGCTTTCATCAGATTTTATCCAACAACATTACTATTTTGACGATAATGCAGCAAAGTGGTGTCCCATTCCAATTTATAGCATTTTGAGCTCTTGCCTCCTTGCACTCTTCACAAAAATACAGCCCAGCCCACTTACTAGGTGACATCAAGTAAGGCTGTGAGGGTTCAGGGCTTAGGGGGGACATTGGAATTGGGTCTTAATTCTCTGCACAAATGTGTCCAAAACGGATACATTCAAGTTATATATAATATTCATAGTTAAAAACATTCGGCAAATATAACAATATGAGTCCAACATAATGCTTAAAGTACATAATGCTCAAAAAACGATTTTGCGCTCAAATTAATGCAAATAAATTTGCATTACTGCTTGCATTACTTGTCGAAATCTCTATCTACACTCACATCAAACCAATACTAGGACCTAGTTTTGGGCTAAGCCCCTAATGTTTACAATGTCTGGCTCCGCCCCTGCCTACAACCACAAATATAATCGAATTCTGTGGGAAACAGTTTCCAGTGCTTCCAACTTTGTGCCATTTCCTGTTTCAGCAAGATTGTGCCCAAGTGCATAATGCAGGGTCCCTAAAGACATGGTTCCACAAGGCTGGTGTGGAGACACTCGAGTGGCCTGCACAGAGCCCTGACCTCAACCCTATTTAACACCTCTGGGATGAATTTAAACAGTGAAGCATTCCCCTCCAACATTAGTGCTTTACCTTACGAATAATGTTTTGTCTTAATGGGGACAAATGTACCACAGACACATTCCCAAATATTGCGGACAGCATTCCCAGAAGAGTGGCAGCTGTTATAGCTGGGGTGCCAATTTTATAGTAAAAAGGTTTACAAAGTACCTACTGTATCACAAACTTCGGTAGAAGGAGCATGATGCTGTTTGCTACCACCAGAGTCAGGTCCACTGAATTGTAAAATAAATCTGTGTAAAACTGACTTCTGTCTGTAAATGCATGTAAATATTGTTAAATATAAAAATTAAGTATTAAAAATTAGTTATTTGAGATTGATACGTTGTCCATTTACCCTTTATCCCCTAAAATAGGGGGACTTACTCATTTCTATGTGGTTCAAGGTTTATGGATGTAAATATTCTACATGTTGTAGTCTTTTTTTCTTTTCTTTTTTAAAAGGGTCAACTTTATATTTCCTGTATTCTCCCATGCAGACGACACAATTCCTTATCCAAGTATTTGCAGCTGCTGTGGTGTCCTGGAGTGACCACACAATACCCCTCCTCATAGGAATAAGGGCCCAGTGGTTGCCATGGAAACACGAATACAAGCTGCCTGTTCTGCCTCACTCCTTTTATGGTGATGGGTTGCTAACAGAGCAATCACTTTCATTGTGCCTGCTGGGATTACCCCCGTGTCTGAAGCACCTCTTGGTCAAGGAGCCCTGGTGCAGCCAATCATCAAAGGTTAGTCTTCACATAATCTCCTTTATCTATTAACACTGAATGGTAATTCTAACGGTATTCTAAGTAATTTTCAGATCATATTAGCACATAGTGTGGCCTGAATACATATAATGAAGGATTACTTGGTATGGAAAGGACTTTATTTGATGTTGCACAGTTCCCCGGTTAAATTAATGATCTGATATATAATACTTAAGAAAGATCGAGACTCAATGCCCCTAGAATCTGAAATTGAAACTGAAGTACATCTAATTTTCTCATTGTTACTTACATGAAATAATAACATAACAGGTGGTGTATAAAAGGAAATATTTTAAATTGTGTGAAAATTAAAGGCTCATTGTGGTTTTGTAACAGTTTATAGACTGGCTCCTCAGCATCACAGAGGGTCCTGAGGCTGGCCTGTCAGCAACATCCATCGGTGCTGCCAAAGGTCAGATGTCAAAAGTTTCAATATTACATAAAACTGATCTTTTTGATACTAAGTTTATAGTCTTATCAAAGCATATGTATCATTTACCAGATAATTTGGTACGTAATTTACTGTAGGTATCCAACATTTAACAGACATTTATTCACAGTGACTACACACGTGTTAAATTAGAATTTGATAAGAACTCAGTCAAGACCAAACTTTGGAGATTAATAATAATTGTAAAGAAGGTTGTAGTCATCTTCTTCTTTTTTCATTTGGGTGAATAGTTAGTAGACAAAGAACAGAAGTGGCATGCCAATTTCACACATTAGCTGAGCACTTTAAAGTAACACTTTATTGTTAACCCTGCACAGCTGCCCTGCTAGCTCTGAGGACAACCCCAGAATTCAAGAAAAAAGCAGTGTGGACCAGAGCTTATGGTTGGTAGCATGGAGAGAGACCCTTCCTGCCGTCTATGCATAGAGGGCAATTATGGACGCATCCCCAAAACCTTATTCAGATGTGAAAGAATACTGACTTCTTCATGCACGAGAGCAACAACTGCTTGTGATTGAAATTTGAGTCTGTGTTACTCTCAGCCGGTTGGCTTGTTTGACCGAACAAATATTGCTTGGTTATTCACAGAATCCTGGAGCATAAATAAATAAATGTATCAATACATTAAGAAAAAAATAAATATGTTAAAAAATATTAATTACGTAGTGATTTATTTACATGGCCATTAATTCTGTATTTCTTTCTTTCCTCATTTATTTCTGTATTTCTTTCTTTCCTCATTTATTGCTGTATTGATTTATTTCTGTCTTCATTTATTTCTGTATTTCCTTGTCCTTAAGCTAATGAGGTAAGCTGTCCATCAATGTATGTCCTGGGTTCACCTCATTTCTCTGCTTTTATCAGAGTGCGAAGATTGACGTTCCTAGCCTGGGGTTGCTATAACTACTTCAGTAAACAAAATGGCTGCACTCACGCAATAGATTTGAGAGTTTAGGCTAGCCAACCTTGTTGGAAAAAGTGCTAGTCCTGATGTTTTACTTTTTCGCGTTGAGGCTCTGGTTACCAATTTGTAAAATGTAGCTGCATCCAGAGTCATAGAGAGAAAGTGTTGCGTCAATTGATTGCCTTCTATCATCACCGTTATTTTTACGTTCATGCTACTTTAAGTGTAGATAGTAGAACAGAGCCATCTAGCTTGGCTGGCTTAACGTTTGAGTCCCACCAAGATGCCCGCCCCCTAATTAGCTTGGATGAGGAAATACAGAAATAAATGTATTAACTCTGCTGTATCAAACCTCAGCTTTGCCGCTCGGTCGATACGTTCAAGTCTCAGTTTGATATTTCCCGGTATGACCTCACTCAGCTGACTCCTCGATATCGCTCATTTTGAAGATGACGTCAGAGGAGGGCAATAATAATATTTATATTTATATTATATTTATTATATGGCAACGACAGTTCGAGCTTTCTGATTGGCTAAAGGGTAGTCATGCCAGCCGCGTATTGACCTCATCGCCGGTCCGCGGTCCGATAAGTATTATTATTGCCCTCCTATGACGTCATCTTCAAAATGAGCGATATCGAGGAGTCAGCTGAGTTTTACTATCCAGATGATAATGAAGACATCAACAGCGACGAAGAAATTGTAAACTTTCTAATAGAGTCGTTATATGTGTTGGAATTAAAGCCATTTTAGCAGAACCGTGTTGTCCGCTTTCTATCAAAAGTAATTGGTTGCTAGACAACACCTGAACCACACCGTGAGAAGACTTCAGAGCTAGCTACAATTAGCCTACAATTTACTAAATGAAAAGAGCTAAAAATGCCATATAATAAACAACTTACTAACCTTGACCGTTCGTTCATGCCGGGAAATATCAAACCTCGGCTTTGCCGTATCGACCGAGCGATAGCGAGGAAATACAGAAATAAATGTATTAACTCGGCTGTACCTCTCCCAAAAGTCCAGCAACTGGTCTCCTCAGTTCCCAGATGTATATAGACTGTTAAGGGATGCTACACAGTGATAGGGTGACCATACTCTGGTTTGGCAAAAACAAGGACAACGAGGGGCAGGGGTAGGCTACTATGAAGGCAGACTTTATTACAGTGAAAAATACACTATATTAGCATACCATCAATATTATACATACATATAGAAATACATATTTATAGCCAACATATATAGTTTGGCCATTGTTTCCACTCAGCTGTCATTTGCTGCCACTGTCAAGCTAGCAACTGTTTGATGCTGAATACAACAGTGCTTTACGTGCGTTAGCGGAGAAATTTACTGGCAGGAATTTGGCCATAGTTGCTGCAAGCCTCTTACGATCGACCATTTAGTGTGCGAGAAGGCGGGACTTACAGATTCACATCAAAGATTAATACCAGACATTTTCCCAAATGTAGTTATTTAAGGTCCAAAAAAGTGGACATATGTCCAGGAAAAAGAGGACATATGGTCACCCAACCAGTGGCGGTTCTAGTCAAATTTTACTTGGGAGGCAAAGGGGGGGCGGTAACACTTTATTTGAAGTTGCGTTAATGACTGTGTCATGACACTGTCATAACCATGACATGACACATGAAAATATGTTTATGAATGTTCATGAATGTTGTCATTCGGTGAATTATGTCATTTCTTATGCAAGGTTGACATTGTTTGTGATGTCTTTCCCGGCCTTATGGTCAGGTAAGAAAGAAGAGAGGTTGGGGTTAGAGGGAGCGGTCGGAGAGGAGGTAGGAAGAGGATGGAGGCAAGGTCAGAGAAGGGTTGGGGTCAGGGCAGAGGTGGGAGTTAAGATTAGGTAAGAAACAGGAGGGGTTGAGGTAAGGGTAAGGAGAGGGGGTCAGTAAAGAAGAGAACTAGACTCAAGGGTTAGGGTTAGGTAAAAGTAGGGAGAACAGGGCAGAAGGAAAATACAGGAGAGGAGATAGGAGACCAAGGGAGGAGAAATTACATAATTCACCGAATGACACCTAATGACAACATTCATGAACATTCATAAACATCTTTTCATGTGTCATGTCATGGTTATGACAGTGCTATGACAGTGTCATGACACTGTCATTAACGCAACTTCAAATAAAGTGTTACCGGGGGGGCCAGTGTTTAACAAGAGGGGCACATAAAAAAACGGAAACAAATGATATTTAAACATTAAAGACTTAAATTTAGCTTTACATTAAAATCATACAAATGGCTCTGGCTCTCCCTCTTCTAGCTCCTCAGCTCTCTCAATAACTTGATATGTTTCTCTAACTTTTTTATTTAATGGGGAAAAAAAGGCTGCGGTTATTCAGACTGTAAATCGTATTACGTTTGGGCCTGGTATGACGAGAGGCCACAGTGTGTTGTCTGTCAAGTGCTAGCTGTGACAGCTAGAAGTCGAACAAGCTAAGACGCCACTTGGAGACGAAACATCCAGACCACAAAGACAAGCCAGTTGAGTTTTCAGACTAACTCCTAAACTGCAGTCTCTCTTTACTAAAGCTGCATCCGTGCTGGCAAATGCTCAACTCGCCTCATGTAAAGTTGTGTGTAAAAAGCCGCACACAATAGCGGAGGAATTAGTACTTCACTGTGCTATGGATGTCCAGTTTTTTCTGGAGGGGGGCCCAGCAGAGAAAGTCTGGGAACCACTGCCCTACACAGTGGTAACCATGGCCCTGTCCCAATTTTTTGAGACAGGATGCTGCCATCGTATCCAAAATTCCTTTTTTTATTGTATAGTTCCTCAGTTTAAACATTTGATGTGTTTTTGATATGCTAAATTTAGATTTATGAGATTTGCAAATCATTGCATTCTGTTTTTGTTTAAATTATACATAGCATCCCAACCTTCTTTGAATTGGGGTTACCATCAAACTAGTTAACTTAGATACAAAGGTTTGCTACAGTTTGTTGTCCTTAGTTATGTAGAATACTACCACTTCCTCTTAACCTTTTTAAATGCTGTCAAATAAAACCACAGAGATGTTTCACGCTTGACAATGTCAACTTCCTCTAGTTGCCAAGAATGAGCATGTTGTTTCATCCCTCATTGGTTGCACAGTAACCAATTCATTATTATTGAAAATGTAATGTTATCAATGTAATTTTCTTTTCTTCCAATTTTCAAGTTGTTGGTTCCGCTCTTTTATGAGCTGCCAAACTGTAACACAGCCACCTAGAAATGAAAAGAGGGGCACTATGTATATAGTGAGCTGTGTAGTACACATATTAATGAGAGTATAGTCAAAAAGAAACCTTTTTTGGTCTGTCTACAGTTTGTAACTGATTTAATGTTTTACTTACTAGTCACAAGAATAGGTAAGTAGGCCTTCAGGAAAATGGGAAAATCTGTGGCTGCAAACACAGGGAATGTGAGCTGAAAGGACTTGTTCCCCATGGACTCAAAGTAAGGCTGGGCTTGGTAAACAGTCATGCCTGGAAAGGTCAAAGGTATACAATGACACACCAACTAAAAAATACAGTCTTGAATGTGCACATAAATACAAATGCTTATTGTTTTTCACTGTATTTACATCACAAAAAACTTAGTAGGAGAGGCAATGTGGGTTTGTCTTCCCCACATATTTCCTGTGCGGGCTGTCTGCCATTTCCTTTTTGTTTGAATGTTTCGACACAGCATTCTTGACACAACTTCAACTGTAATTTCCAGTAGTAATGTTGATGCCTTAAAAATGGTCATTTAGAAAATGTTTTGACAGTAATTTCAAGAAACACTTCCTCCCAATCTATTGTTTAAATAACAGTTAATTTGATGGTAGGCATACAGAAGTTATCCTTCTCTGTATCGTTTTACATTTGCGTTACACTAAGTACCATGTAACAGTTACAGACCTACCATCCACTTACCCCTGGATAGCCCAACCACACACACACACACACACACACACAGCTAAGGTGTTGCAGCCTCTCCTTTCTAGGTCCTTTAGAGGAGGGAAATGTAAATGTAAGAATATCAAGGTGCTTCTTAGCTTAAAGGTGCTCAGATGTTGATACAGTAAAGGGTCACTGTTCAAAGGAAAGGGTTAAGAGTTAACATTATATTGAGTAATTGACACAATTTGAGAGTACTGGAGCAAATACCTTCTGAGGCAACGGAGAGTATGTAGATAGGGATTGGTAGGGTATATCGAGCCCAAAGTATGTCAAAGGATGGAGTACCCATTACGCACAGGAGTCCATAGGGATACCTATGAATGACAAGCAATAATGCTGAACTATAGAAGAAATTCTAGAAGCATATGACAAAAATAGTGTGCATTATATTTGAGTTGTACACATTTGAAATGTTAATATTGTATGATCAATGTTGAAGTAACATTAAAACATCTCACTGAAATAAAACATTGAAAACTACTACCCTGTCATACATTTGCAATCAAGATGTATAGGCATACCTTAGGAGATCCAAAATATTCCACAGGAAGAATTGTATACACACTATTGGTTTACTTTGGATTTCTTCTAAACCAATTATCACTACAAACAGCAGGATATTTTTCTCCAAAACCTGTAAAATACAGTGTAACTTAAAACACATTGCATTTTTTCTATTTTAACAATGATCACTGTAGAACATGTCAAACAACAAATCATTGCAGTGCTGCGAGTGAGAGTTCTAATTGTAAAAGGGTAGGTAGTAAATATTAAGAGTGGAACGCACTTGAACAAACCGTGGCAGAAGCCATCCTTTCTCGATGCCATCAACGATATGGAATAGCTCCAGAATGGACAGCAGTTGACATAGACTCATCACAACTCCAACTGTATAAAATGTATCTGCTAAGGCATCTGAAAACCAAGTCAATTGTGTTTAACTGAATACTTGTATACCGACTTTGGAAACTTAAATAAAATGGTGCAGTGCTTGTCTTTGATGTCTACCTCCACCAAAGGTTAAGAATCTGGCCATCATATTTGCAAATGTCCATGTGTGGCCACAGAATTGAAGCAGATTATACAAAAAAAGGTAGGCACGTCTGATGTTTAACCTGTGATAGAATAACGGAAAAAAGAACACTGACAAACAATACTAACCCTCCCCCTCCAATTGAAATGTTGGCCTGGGCTGCGTTTCCCGATACGATGGATCGTAGCAACAATCGAGCAACAAAACGAAACCATCGACATTTCTTACGTGCGTTTCCCAAACATGCTCGTAAGGAGTATGCTAATATATGCGCTTTCAAGAGCTACGAATTTTGAAGAGACACTTTAGCTACGATGTCTTTGGGAACGGCCCTTTAAACTAAGATTCGTCCTACGATGGATTCTACGATCAATTTAGGCTTACGACGCTTTCGGGAAACGCAGCCCAGTTGTTCTTACATTTTGCTTTATGGAATGAAAGGAACGAAGGAACCGTATAAACAATATGCAGGAATATGTTCATGGTTGCCAGCGCCCTGCCGAATGATTTACATGCAGAAACCACGTCTATAACCAAGTATATAGTATTTGCTCCAGTAAGAATCTGGCCATCATATTTTTCATTGTCAGGGTAGCCTACCTGACAATGAAACCAAAGCCAAATCCACAAAAGTCAAAACTGTAAACAGAACAGTTCCGTATGATAACGTACGTTTGCAATTAATCACGTATAGGCCTACCATCACAGGTCTTCAGTTGCATCTTAACTTTTTATTGAAACAGGTTTAACGCGGCGAAATTGCTGAGTTTCAATGTGCAAGAGGTAGCGTAAAACTCATTGTCTTACCTCATTTTAAGATAAACAAAAAGCCGTTTTCCTTCGATACTAATACAGCAAATGCTAGAAATAGAGGTTAGAGCAACTCGAGTATCTTCATGCAAGTTGAGTGACAACTAATTGTCCGATATGTAGGCTAGCCTATCTTTTATTTTGTTCAGGGCGTAGGTTTGCATAGGGACTAGTCACGACCAAAGTTTGGGAAAGACACAATTGTCCCCACCAATATTTAGTTAATTTTCGAAAAATATATATTTACCACAATATATTTGCAAAACTCGTATTATTATCTATACTATGTTCGTCGCCCAGAAAAGTGAAAAATACTTTTCCAAGTTAACCAATGCGCCCCTCGAGCCTGCGAGACGAGATGATGTCATTTAATTGTCTGAAGTGTCAGTCAGAAACACTTCGTGAATCGTGACTTGCAGAAAGACAGCTAGTGCGACAGGAATAATAATTAGTAGGCTATTTCGTTTGGTCTCGGCATTGATATTTTTGACCCTTTTGTGCTTTGTAAAATGTAACCCTGAATAAAGAGAGATGTCAGAAGTTTTTTCTCCACCCATAGAGTAGCCTAAGTTGCTATCAAGAAGTCTGTGGTTGTTAGTTAGCTAATAGGAAAACTACCCACACAGTGCAAACCTGGGGGATATTCCAGGTAGCGGGTTTAACAAACTCTGAGATCAACCCTGAACTTTGAGTTGAGTTACTCTGAAATGGGAAACTCTGAGAGTTCGGTTCCAGAAAAGATGATATGAATTAACGCTAGTTAACTCAACTCAGTACGTGGCCTACGTCAACTCAGAGTTAAGCGCGGGCATGCGAACTATTGAAAGCCAACATCAATGGAGCTCCGATACTAGGATCCACCATGCCACCCGCCGACAAAAAACGTTCCTACTTCACCAAACTTCAGATTCAAGTTTTATTTCGTGTTTATGGTCGAGTAAGCCTACATATTCCGGAAAAAAGCTACACGGCTCTAGCAGCGTATCGTATGCAAGTGGCGTGGGAGACAATTGCTGCCGAGCATAAGCTACATTTGAATGTAATAGCCACTCCATACATTGAACATTTAACCCTACTGTCCGTTAATATTTGAAGGACTAAGATTCTTTGTGTCTATTCCAATAGGCCTATGTAATGCTAGTTTTCAATGACACAAGTCTGTGTTCTAGAAAGAGTGGTCTGGAGTCGAAGAGGTCCGATAATATCAGTTTGAATGCAGCAGTTGGAAATCAAGTACAGAGCTCTGGGGTTGTCTACGTTTCCCTAACCGCAACAATGTTAGGGCTTGGTTCACGAAGTCCAACTGGCTATCTGTCCCTGCCCCAGGATATATTATAGGCTACAATGCCGTCATACAAAATGATCAAAAGAAGGTTGTGCTTTCTCATGCGGGAGTTGTTCTTGCTGGCGCGCCCCACGCTCCGGTGCCATCTCAGCCCGGCTTCAAGGTTGCTCCTGGCCCCTGAAATGAAGAGATTAGAGCACACAGTACAGCCTGTTCCCCACTCCCTAAATGAGACTATGTTTAGGCCTAAGCAAACTTCTAAGTTAAAACATAAAACATTACTTTAATAAACACAATGTATTCTTTAAGACATGCATCCTTTATAAAGTAGTATGAACATTGTTCTTGTGCTATGATGCATTCAGTGATTAATAAGCCACAAATATTGATAACTTGAACTAGCCTATAGATAATGATAGCCCTTGATATAATTGGTGCTACACAGATGTCTGGAATTATAGAAAATGCTGTGCCCGTGATACAGCTGGTGATGACAGACCATATATTGTGCTGTAATGTATTGTATATCCTTTATATTACAGGAGAAAAAGTGGTGGCCTTAATAAAATAGCATGTTCAATGTTTTATTAAATATAAAAACATACTACGAACAGGTAGCCTAATGCATAGTTTGCTTAGGCTACGCTTGTGATTGTAGCCTCGACGTCACCTTGGTTTTAATCATATTCGACATGATAGCCTATAAAGTAATATCAATTGGTGCCTATTTTAAGCAGTTTCCCCCAACAGAATGCTTTTCATCAAAAGATGATGATGATGATGATTATGACGAAAAGACATTGACTGCTGCCGCAGAAATGGATGCAGAGAATTATGTGGTAGCTGGTAGTTCTCTCATAGCCTACTATTATTTACATCGTATAAAAACGATTTGCACATTCTAATCCTGTTGAACAGAGGATGCTACAGTGATATGTTCATTTAATGGCAGGTGTATTTTGCATGTGGAACTGTGAAATGTAGCTAATGTAATCTCATGTATTCCTATATAGTTACAAATAAATGAGTTGAACAAACTGTACCTCATGAAGAAAGTGCCAAAAACTGACCAAGTGTGTAGGCCTACTTAGGGTAGACGAATAAAGACTCATCTCAAAAAGATTTACTGGAACTCCAGTTACGGGAGGATGCATGGTCACAGGTGATGTTAATTGTAGGAACAATAACCTATATGAATATTAATTGTTGAATTTGCTGAATTTCTATTTTGACCAATAGATGGTGTACTTAGGGCAGAAGAATAAAGGCTGACCTTTTAAGGCTATCAACCTGCCCCCACCTCTCATATGGTAAAATATGGAGTTACTGGATGGAGTCTCAACTTGATGGCTCTCACATCTCATTGTGTAACTTACTGTAGCATTGCTAGTCATGTTGATAAGAAAGGGTCAAGATTGTGGTGTGATTGTAGTTGTTCTTGGGTATTAAAAGGAATTGTGAAGCATTTTTCTGTGGGTGATTGATCTCCTGAGACCTTCTCCTCAGCTCTGGCTTTGTATCTCTGGTTTACAATAGTTATGGTAGAGTAGGCCTAGTTAACCTTCATTGATTTCATTCATTAGTGTGTTTGCTGACAAGCAAAGGCACTATTGTTATTCCGTTTTACTTATTATCAATTTTCCTCACATTCTTCTGCCCTCTACTAGTTTCACACCGTTTAAGCTAGAAACACAGTTAAAAGTTCACTTGATTTAGTCTGAACTGATTTAGTGTGCTATTACTTTTCTCACAGATAACTTTTAACGTTTTTAAGTTAAATAAGTTTAAAGTGCTTAAAAAAATGAATGGGTTTCAATGGTTCAGAATGTTCAAGTCAAATTCAATTGTGACGTCATGCACTGACAACTCTTTCTCACCGAGTAAATTTTCGACACTGTTTAACACTTTCTTTCTTGAATATGCAGACTTTTTCAAATAATATACTTGAACTGTTTATACCATTTTGAAGACAAGACGTAGGGCTTTCTAATGATGTAAATATTTATATGACTACTCTAGGCAAATCATCCTTTATCAAGACGATTTCACGGAGCCATTCTAACAAAAATCTTCTCCTGTTTTAGAAAACGTCATTTTTAACCACTTTCAGTCCAGGTACAGAGGACAGGTTAGAGTGTATGAAATGTGCGTAATTTTGTCATGAATTCATAACAGAAGACAGATTTAAGATAGACTATTTTGTTTAAAAGCTATGACCACTGAAGTGATGAGTGGAAACGCAATTCCTCTCATAATCGAGACTAGCGCGTTCGCTCTCCATAACTAAAAACGGTTCGACTTTGTCCACAATCGACCAGATTGGCCAAACAAGGTATGTACATTGAGCTTAGTGTACATAATCTAGCTAGATCATTTTTCTTTAACCCTTGTGTTCTCTTCGGGTCATTGTGACCCATCAGTCATTGGACCCCCCCACGTGTTGTGACAACTGTACCTCATACAAAAATAAAGTGAAGCATTTTCTTTTAACTGTCGGGCTGTCTCACACCCCCTACAGCGCAAATGTTAAAAGAAAATGCTTTTTATTCGTTTTTGTATTGGGTAAAATTGTCGCAGCAGAATGAGGGGTCGTTGTGAACCTTCGGGTCATTGTGACCGAAGGCAGCACAAGGGTTAAGCAAGTTTCACTTTCTGAAAGAATCAATGCTCAACACCGTTATAGCTTCAGCGTAATAGTTTGCCGTGATAATTGAATGCTAGTGTGATAATAAATGATCACTTCAAATCATCCAGACTGTACATTATTTTAATGCAGGAATTTATCTTACTGTTATTTGTTAGAAAATTTACACAATGAAACACTTCTGTTATGTACTGTATTGCAGCTTCGTCCCAAGATCTCTACAGACCGTGCAGGTAAATTAAACATTGCTTGACATTTTTTTTGTGAAAGTTTTTTTTTGTAAATCGATGACAGAATTTGGTTTAACTGCTGCAATTATCTTTATGAAAGTGATTTGTTTGATCGTCGGTTTGTCTGATTGTCGAGATCGATCAGATTGGATAAAATAACATGTATCCAATTCTGATTCGCCAGGGACAAAGCGGGCTGCGCCCGGAGGAGAATCTTCAAGAAACCAATTAGAGACCAGCTTTAGGTCACATGCTTTAAAAAAATGTTTAATATTATTTTAATGTTTAAGTATACATTTATTTTTCTGTAATTTTGATTGGGGCGGCGCCCTAGAGCCCTTTATGAACAAGCCGCTCCTCCCTCTGCCACCTATTTTTGGGGTATTGCTGTAATCACTTGATTGTACACTTGAATTGAGCAGACCTTCCCATACAATTCTGATAACTCCCAATTTACAATAAATACAATTTTCAAAAACAATTTCCATAAATACAGGTATTTTTTCAATCAGCACATTTGAGTTCTGAGAGAGAGCGGGGTTTCAGCAACCTTAGCGGACACACCCAAAGCATTTGAGATCTGAGAAAACTGCTAATTTTTTCAAGACTTATTTTAGTTACTTGGCCATTTTCTTTACCATTCAAATTTGGCTGGGTGGTTATGAACACATTTTCCTGTAGTGTGACAAACTCAAAACACTTTACAGGCACTTTAAAGCGTAAAAATGGATTTATGAAAGTTATATTTCGAAGTTACATGCCTTAACAAAATTGTTCTAATTGGACTCTTGTTGCTGGGTAGGAGTTCACTACAAGATGAGATGTCTGCTGCCATAGTGAAAGGAGAACTATTTATAGAGAAGGAGTAAGACTCGTGGATACATGGCTCTAAAAATGCCAATGTGTTTGAACAGACACATGATTCTAGCTCTCCACCCATTTCCACTTTGAGCATGGTTATGTTCGACCAAGAAAAATGTCAGAAAACCTGGATGCTACAATTTATGGCTTTCTAGCTAGGATTCAGTGTATTACTGCACTGCACCTCTGTGTCAACAAATTGAGTCTTTTAGGATTTAGTCCTGTGTCAGTTGATATTATATATAGAATGGTCCCTCTGTATTTCTAAGTATTGTATAGTATCTGCATTTGTGTCTGGTTCACGCGGGTATGCTCTTTGGTTGGCACAGTATACACTACAAAGCAAGGCAGTAGCCATGGAGTCAACATTGGGGGGGGACAAAAAAATAATAATGATAATTTCTTACAGCGTGCTAGGTTGCCTGTCGTAGTGTAGCACATTTATATTTGTATTGATATATTTTTTTATGGGGGGGGGGCATTTTGACCAGATTTGAATATTGGGGATTAAGGCCTTGGTACAAAGGCATATGGCCTGGTGTAATACTCTAGTCCAGTGACCTTTTGAACTCCTCCAGTTCAACCTGCCTTTTGAAGGTAGCTTTGAATTATGTGGTCCTGCTCCTCTTGACGATCCCCCATCTAAACCCATTAGGCCTATAAATAATCGGAAGCTATGATAAATAATTCCTAACAGTAGAATATAATATAATATATTTATTTGTCATTTCACAAGTACAACGAAATTAAGGTAGCAGCTCTCAGACACAAAAACAAAAAATATAGATTGAACATTTGTATATACATATTTACACTATAAAAACACAAGACATATAACACAATAGAGAGACAATACAGGCCAGTTTTGTGCATTGTCAACTGCTATGATGGCTCTGGGATAGAAGCTGTTTCTCAGCCTGTCTGTTTTTGCTTTGATGGTCCTAAAGCGTCTCCCTGAGGGCAACAGTTCAAATAGGTGGCAACCAGGGTGTGTTGAGTCTCTGAGGATGCTGTGGGCTTTTCTGAGGCAGCGTGTTTTATAAATGTCCTCAAGAGGTGGAAGAGAGCAACCAATGACTTTTTGCGCTGTGTTAATGACCCTTTGGAGTACCTTTCTTTCTGCTGCCGTGCAGCTGCCAAAACAAACAGCGAGATGCCATAGCTCAACACTGACTCCACAGAGCAGTGGTAAAAGGACACTAACAGTTTCTTTTTGGGTGTGCCACGTCGTGGCGCATCCTTTGTTATCTCACATATATATTTATTATTATTATTTATTTTAGCCCCCCTAATCCTCGGTCAATATTTAGACTACATAGACAAACTACGTGTCAAAAGTTTCGTCTGGCTAGCGATTGATATGCTATTACTTTTATGTACGTTCCGTTGCACAGTTTAGGACCATACAACGTTTTTGTGGCATAAAGTTGATTTTGTCGGCAAAGGGTAGACTACTCAGTTATAATAGCCTACGTCACATTGTCGGCACATGTTAGCAACGACGCATTAGATACGACGTGCGTAGAAGACTGTCGCACAGCAAAGATGGTATCGTGTCGCCCCCCTAGCATCCGTCAATATTTTGATTACTTAGAAAACGTTATGTCAAAAGTTGGTAGCCATTGAGTTGCTTGTCTTTTTATTTACCTGGCTAACTTGCTAGCCACAGTCACTGACGCTACTAACGTCACGAAACACGCGTGACTACCTCTAGCAGAACATTAGTTTAGCAGCTTGTTAACTTCTGGGAGATAGAGCTAGCTAGGCTAACTATAGCTTTAACGCTACTGCAAGGTAGCTGCAGAAACGCCACAAGCAAAGAGTCCAGGGTGATAACTATTTACTCATTTTACCGTTCGGAAACGGTAGTCTACTATTTCACTGAAGCATTAGCATCATGACATTAGCCTATGTTGCCCGGGCAACACATACAACAGCGGTCTATGATGCATCTGTTTTCAATCGTTAAAATAAACATTACTCACAAATACATTGTCGTTGTACGATTTATTATGACATTAGATTACAAATAAACGATTTGTTGGTTTCAAACCAGTACTGCAACGCTGTAGCCTACGCGAGACGAGACACTGTGTAGCTAACAAAAACATCCACAGCTGTTAACAGTATAAGTCAAACGGCGACAGAACATGTTCGGCACTCCCTTAAATCAAAAGTATTTCAATAGGTGAAACTGTCTGACTACTAACCCGAACTTCATTGACACAGCCTAAACTTGTCAATCTGTTCATGAAAGCAATAGGCTATTTAATTTCAGCCTAAACCGTACAACAGAACGTTCAACCAACGATCGCCACCAAGACGAACACTGTAGTATACAATTTACCGGGGCTTCTCCACAAAGGGTTATATCGCATTTTGCGTCATTACTGACAATGATCGCTATTGAGCTTTTTATGCATGAGCGATTTTCCACTGAATAAATGTCAAGTTTATTTACGTTTCTGGGGGCATGTCATAAGTTAGCAGACATAGAGCTACTGTTTGAATCGCGATTCCATCTGAAATATTTCCAGTGATAACGTTGTTACAGTAGCTTCTTTCCAAGGGTGTTCTTAATTAATTATTATGGAATAGCCTAGAATAGACTATGAGTAGGCTAAATGCTTGAAAATATCACTAGAAGGGAAAACTTAAAGGGACGGACAAGCAGGCACACCCTCACAATTTCCCCAGAAATTGTATGCTCTCTAGTTTAATTTGTTCTTCTTGAGTAACCTCAGGAAATACAGCCTCTGCTGTGCCTCTTCAGCAGTGCAGTGGTGTTTCTGGCCCAGGAAAGATCCTCCTCGATGTGAGTGCCCAGGAAGCTGAAGTCTGATACCCTCTCCACTCTCTCCATTGATGGCAATAGGCTGCATGTCAGATTTTTTCCTCCAATAGTCGACTATCAGCTCTTTTGTCTTGGAGGTGTTGAGGACAAGATTGTTCAAAGTGCACCATGTCGACAGCCTTTGCACCTCCTCCCTGTATGCAGTCTCATCTCCTCCTGAGATGAGCCCCACCACTGTTGTATCATCTGCAAACTTAATGATGGCATTGCTCGGGTGGGTGGGGGTGCAGTCATGGGTATAGATGGTGTAGAGTAGGGGGCTCAACACGCAGCCCTGTGGGGAGCTGATGCTGAGAGCTGAGGAGAGATGGGATCCTACTCTAACCCTCTGGGAGCGGTCTGTCAGGAAATTTCTGATCCAGTAGCAGATTTGCTGTGAGAGCCCTAAGTCCATCAGTTGGGTGACCAGTCTGCTTGGTATGATTGTGTTGAAAGCAGAGCTGAAGTCTATGAAGAGCAGCCTGGCGTAATTCCATCTCTGTTCCACGTGTGTAAGTGTGGTGTGGAGAGCCGTGGCAATAGCATCTTCTGTAGCCCTGTTTGCTCTGTATGCAAACTGGTGGGAGTCAAAAGTGGGTGGCAGGCTTGTTGTGATGTGACTCCGGACCAGTTTCTTAAAACACTTCATGATGATAGGTGTCAGTGTGAGTTACTATACTCAATGACTATATGAACTGTATAATTTACGAATTTTAATAATACTGAATAATTCACCTATCAAATGAGAATAACCTGAGCTAAGAATAGTACTGAATCAACTAGGCCAACAAGCTTAACAACATCTTAATCACCGGCATGTTCACATTATTATACTTATTAGTATGACACTAAACATTAGTCGTTTTTGAGACATTGCTTTTAGCCAACATGATCAAGTTTAGGCTACTTGTCCTTGTAGTTTATTCTACCAACAAAATTATCACTTTACCATGTTGTTTTAAAATGTCCATGCAGGGTCTAATACAATTTTAGCTGAAATGTTGTGCGTGAGGCTACAGCCATGTGCGTAAACGAGTTGACTGTAGCCTAGGCCTACTAAATAATCACAACTTTTTGGATCACTTGTGGAAGTAGCTTGTTGTTCCTAGGCCTCTGCCTAATTGTATATTTGTTTTGTCGGTTACTTGGGTTAGTCTGCTAGAACGATCTGCCTCAAGTGTGTAATAAAATACCCTGGCACATAACCTCGCTGTTTAAAATAGCTGTTTTGACATTGGTCACCTTTTCTATATGTGTAGCCTACTCCATGCAGCGAGTTCGTCCAGACAGAAAGCGTGCCTATGGTGCGGTTCAATGTGAAGTATTAATAATGGTTAACCACCGTGGTAAAGTTGGTTGGAAGTTCGATATTCAACAGATATTCGGACGCCCAGTATTGTGTCAATTTAGCCGGGGTTTAGCGACGCTACGACCGGCCACTTAGCTTATGTGTTTGGCTGCCTTCACAAAGCGTATGTTTAGGGACCATCAACAAATTACACATTTAAAATATCAAAAGCCAATAGCTTTTCAACAAAATGAACTAGGAACATAAAAAGTATGTTTAACTGTTCAAAATGTATGTGTCTTTATTTTGTTTATTTTCATATCAGGTTGTAACAAAATGATTTTTAATTCAAAATCCTCAAATCTATTTCAGAGGGTTCATGGACTATGGATACATGTTGCACAGCCTTTAGTTTTTTCATTTTTACCTCACACTATTTTCAATGAATTCATTAGTATTTCAAACTTCAATAGCTTTTTGGTCATGTGACCTCATCCAAACAGGGCCGGATGCAGCCTGCTTTGACTGGGGGGGCAATGAAAATTTTTGGGGGGCGGTATCATTACGGAAAGAGATCGTATTCTTTTTTATATTGATACAATTTTTGAGACTGCTTAACGATCCTAGTGTTAATCATGTGCGGAGCCAGACGTTCGGAAGAATGGATGAATGATGTCGCACACGAAAATAGCACACCTTACCACCGACGAAAAGCAAAAATAATGTATACCATAGATAGGCCTTATTTAGATTTTGATCCTTATTTGCTGACAAGTGAACTGCTTACTCGACTAAAACTTCCACACCTAATGCGAGCGCGCGGAGCGCGCGATCATTTTTTTGGTGCTGATTTGAGCTTTATCTAAAATAAACATAGTCGTCTTTCAATTGGTAAAACCTTGTCTAGTGAATGTGGTGTCTTTTTGTCTCTCTACAGAGCCAACAGGTCTGTGGACGACGCAGTTAACAAGGCCCTCCACTTCACCCTACATCACCTGGACTCCCCAGCATCCTACGCAAGGATCCTGTTTGTGGACTTTAACTCTGCCTTCAATATCATTATCCCCGCCCTGCTCCAGGACAAGCTCTCCCAGGTGAACGTGCCCGACTCCACCTGCAGGTGGATTACAGACTTCCTGTCTGACAGGAAGCTGTGTGTTCAACTGGGAACACACGTCTTTGACTTCCGGTCCATCAGCACCGGATCTCCTCAGGGCTGCATCCTTTCCCCTCTGCTCTTCTCCCTATATAGCAACAGCTGCACCTCCAGTCATCCATCCATCAAACTCTTGAAGTTTGCGAACGACACCACCTGAGGGCTCATCTCTGACGGGGACGAGTCTGATTACAACTAGGAAGCTGACAACCTGGTCACCTGGTGCAGCCAGAACAACTTAGAGCTCAATGGTCTTAAGACAGTGGATATGGTTGCGGACTTCAGGAAGAATACAGCGTCCTTCCGCTTCCTGGGCACTATCCCCTCCCAGGACCTCAAGTAGGAACTGAACATCAGCTCCCTCACCAAGAAAGCACAACAGAGGATGTACTTCCTACGGCAGCTGAAGAAATTCAACCTGCCAAACACAATGATGGTGCACTTCTACACAGCCATCATTGAGTCATCCTCACCTCCTCCATCACCGTCTGGTATGCTGCTGCCACTGCCAAGGACAAGAGCAGACTGCAGCGTATCTTCTGCGCTGCTGAGAAGGTAATTTGGCTGCAATATGCCTACCCTCGAGGACCTGCACACCTCGAGGACCCTGAGGCGAGGGAGGAAGATTGTGGCCGACTCCTCCCTGGACTCTCTGTGCCAGCTACTCCCCTCCGGAAGAAAGCTGCGGTCCATCAGCACCAAAACCTCACGCCACAAGAACAGTTTCTTTCCATCCTCTACTGGCCTCTTCAACAAGGCCAAGGACTCCCACTGACATTGAACTATTATCTATTATTAGTCCATCATTGCACTACGCACAAGCCACCTTATTGCATTTTTATTTCCTAGGATTAGTTAGACTACTGTAGTTTTATACTTTTTGATTGAAGATCCGTATATGTTTATTGTTTCCACCTTCCGGCCACAGTCAATTTCGTATTTGTGTGAACCTTCTTGGTGAATAAAACCAAATTCTGATTCAGATTTTCCTCTCACACCATTGTAGATGAATTTCTGAATGTTTGAAACATCAAAAGGCTTTCGGTCATGACCTCACATGTCCATTTAGAGGCTGAGACTTTCTCTCATCTAATCACAATTTGTGTTAATGACAGTGACATATCCAAACCCTTCAACTCCTAGGAAGTGTAGTAGGGGGTAAAACCCAAAGGCCAACTGTAAAGTCAAAATGGCCTGGACTGGTAACCTGTCATACCGGGAAAATGCCCGGCTGGCTGAGGCACCTTTTGGGCCGGTGTAAAATGGAGTCTGCTTTGGAGTCTGCTGTACTAAACTATGAACCGCTATCCAGTGGGTCAACTTGACACCAAGGACATCAACACTGCACAAGACTGGACTCCTGGCTTCACCTTGCCTGATCAGTCAGTGTTGTCTAGTTGGAACAAGCACTCACTAAAATGGCGTAACCATTTGCATTGCATTGTTCTTGTTTTTCTCATATCTCTGATCATTTGTCCTATCATCTAGCCTTTTCTACAGAATACTGTATTTTTATTTGATGTGTATTCTTGTAGTTTATTAGGAAAAAAGCTCCATAGTATTAGTTGTTGTGCAGCCTCATCCGAAAAATACAGTATTCTGTAAGGATTACAAGAATCTTTGCCTTTTAAAATAGTAATTAACATTGATAATACAGGTGCTGGTCATATTATTAGAATATCATCAAAAAGTTGATTTATTTCACTAATTCACAAATTCCATTCAAAAAGTGAAACTTTTATATTATATTCATTCATTACACACATAATTATATAATTCAAATGTTTATTTCTTTTAATTTTGATGATTATAACTGACAACTAAGGAAAATCCCAAATTCAGTATCTCAGAAAATTAGAATATTACTTAACACCAATACAAAGAAAGGATTTTTAGAAATCTTGACCAACTGAAAAGTATGAACATGAAAAGTATGAGCATGTACAGCACTTAATACTTACTTGGGGCTCCTTTTGCTTGAATTACTGCAGCAACGCGGCGTGGCATTAAGTCAATCAGTCTGTGGCACTGTTGAGGTGTTATGGAAACCCAGGTTGCTCTCATAGTGGCCTTCAGCTCTTCTGCATGGTTGGGTCTGGCATATCGCGTCTTGAAATACTAATAAATTAATTGAAAAAACTGAGGAAAAAATTAAAAAACTATAGGCTGTGCAACATGTATGCATATGTAGCAGTGGAATGTTGTTCCCCTAGATTACGCACGGGACCAGGTCAAGTAGGTCAAATTGGGAGGGGGAGGTTGGCCATTTGATATCAAGGTCAAAGTATATATTTTTTTAATGCATTACACATATAAACACAATTGTTGATGTACTGACATTTTTACACATTTATGGTTACTTCTTTGTAAAAATGTATGTTTGGGGAAAAGATATGTGTGTTTTGGTTTGACCCATCGCGGGTTATCTGTGTTCTCGCAGTAAATTTGTTCTTTTCGACCTGACCTCCGGCTAGTGAGGTACGTTGTGTTCAGGTCTGAAAATTGTTACAGAACTGGTGAAATGTTCCGCTTTGTATTCATGTTTTATAATCGAAGTTGATATTAGAAACGTATAGAAATGTGTAATAATAATTGTAGTAAAACTGTTGTAAATATTAGAGTTCAATAACTAGCATGCCTGTTTTGACTGTGTGGGGACGGCGGTTGATGAGGTTCCCATGTGCTCACTCAGGTGGTCGAGAGCTAGTTATGGGGCACGGAAGATAATTTATTTTTCTTCGTGTCCAGGTATGCCTTTTGTTTCTGTATAATTGCATTTTATTGTATTGTGTGGTGTGCTGTTGTGCGCTGAATGTGTGTGCACAGCACCTATTTGTTCCTCCTTTTGTCTTTGTTTCTTTTCGACCTGACCTCCGGCTAGCGAGGTGGTCGAGAGCTAGTTATGGGGCACGGAAGATAACTGCTTTTTCTTCGTGTCCAGGCTAATAAAAAAACAACTAGCAGATTCCACATAGTCCGTCAACACTCTGAAATGGATTTGAGGATGATAGGTTACATGATGACAAATCTATTGAAGTTGTGTGAGGTAAAAATGAAAAAACTAAAGGCTGTGCAACATGTATACATAGTCAGTGAACACTGAAATAGATTTAAGGATGATAGGTCACATGATGAAAAAACTATTGAAGATTGAAATACTACAAAATGCATTGAAAGTAGTGTGAGGTAAAAATGAAAAAACTAAAGGCTGTACAACATGGATACCTAGTCAATGAACACTGAGATTGATTTGAGGATGATAGATCACATGATAAAAAAGCTATTGAAGTTTTAAATACTACAAATTTCATTGAAAATAGTGTGAGGTAAAAAAATAAAGGCTGTGCAACATGTATGCATAGTCAGTGAACACTCTGAAATGAAGTTGAGGTTTATATGTCACATGACAAAAGCTATTGAAGTTTGAATAATTATTTTGAATTAAAAAACATTTTGTTACAACCTGATATGAAAATAAACAAAATAAAGGATGTGCAATGTGTATGCATACATTTTGAACAGTTAAACATCATTTTGATGTTCCTAGTTCATGTTGTTGAAAAGCTATTGACTTTTGACATTTTAAATGTGTAATTTGTTGATGGTCCCTAAAAATGCGCGTTGTTTAGGAAGTCAAAAGCATAGGCCAAGCGGCCGGTCTAGCGTCGCTAAACCCCGGCTAAATTGACCCAATACTGGGCGTCCGAATATCTGTTGAATATCGAACTTCCAACCAACTTTACCACGGTATAACAACCAGCCTATTATATCAAGGGGTTGTTGAAGGTGATGCTTCTGCAATTAGAGGTTTGTAATTGTACGCTGGTTCGGAAATAGGTTGAAGGCACTGACACGATATTAGATATCTTCCTACTTCATGCTTTCGGAATGGTTGATGTGTATACTGCTTCCGTAACCAATGGCATCTGAACTGTCCCCTCGACTCGAATAAAACTGATAGCCAGCCTAGAGGCACCATGGTCCTTATCCCAGTGGTTGATTCGTGGACGAATGGGAAATAGGTAGGCCTACTGTCCTGCAAATCGTGAGGTCCATTTTTCCTTTCTGTCCGTGACACTTGTTACATTTGTAATTATCAAAAGTGAGTAGCGTAGCCTACTGCAGTGCCAACAATGGAAGAAACCGAGAATACATTAAATCCCCGTAGCGTCGGTGGTACGCAATATAAGCGCTTATCTGATAAGTATGCTACTGGGACACATGATCAATTGAAATACGTTGATTCAGAAAATTCATTAAATACATGCGAAACGAATGGAAACGTGTATTCGTGCCATGATGTGGTTCAGAAAGGTTTTAGTGATACAAGTTTGAAGGCAAGAGACAAAATTCATGAAAACGAAGATCTGATAAATCCCTCCAAAACGGTCAGCAAATGCAGTAGGCCTAGTAATACCGAAGCTAAGAAATGTATGGATAACAAAGACTTATTGGAACCTACATCCGAGTTACATTTAAACGAACATGTTACTAGTTGCCTCAAAATATGCACTGAAAATCAGGAGTCCAACTCGAAATCAGCTGGATATATTTTACCACTGAAAGAAGACTGTAAACACTTCGAATGAAAATTAAGATTTGCATTACACAGATACCTATCTAAGCAGGACAATGAGTCAGATGATGTTATAGTGTTGTCCGATGATTGTGTACCGTGCCTCATGGAGGATGAGTCCCATTACATTACTACTCATGAAATCCAGCTCTCTGAGCTTTCAGATCATGAAGTGGAATGACATCGGAGTGGGGTCCTCCTGTTGGGACATTGAGGCTGATAACCAAATGTACTCTTTTGTCGATTATGCGTCTTTTGATTGTGATGAAACGAGAGCTATAGGCGAGAGAGTTAAAAACAAACAGGGTCAGCATATTGGCATAATAGCAAGCGGTGTAGGCTACTTGAAAATGATATATGTGGTAAGGCAACGTGCAACTCCTCGGAGTGTCTTGGTAAGTGTAATGGGAACTCTGAGGGGCAGATTCACTTGTCTATCAAAACAACGTCCTGTGCTATACATGAGCCTAGCAACATCCAGCAAAATGAAAATACTCTGCATCATGCTAAGCACGCCGGAGACGTGAGTCGTTATGTTTTCAGAGGTGCTGATGCGAAAGCAGACAGATTGTGTGATGATGCAAGTGTTTTATTGCTGCCCCCGGGTGGTTGCACTTTGGCAGCAAATTAAAAGGCAAATATGGTAACGAGTACTCCAGCAGTGCATCTAGCGCTGTGAGTGAACTTGACGACGCCGACAAGGAAGTGCGCAATTTGACAGCCGCTGTTCAAGAGTTTAGCGTAGCCTACCCCTATTTTGATTCCAAACATTTTTGCACCTCCAGCGATTCCTCTGCTTCAAAACGTAGCCTGGGGATAAATAGGTGGTCAACGTTTGTTGACCTTAAATATGGAAACATATCAAAGGGAAGAGGACAAAATAGCGTGTCCCATAACATGTCATCTTGTACAATGGAAAATAATAAAGACAATCATGGTTGTAAGGGCGGTGCATTAACTAACATAAAGCCACCCCCGAGCAATATGTTTAATTTGAATGGCAATCCTCATAACGCTGCTTCAAAAAATAAAATTGCTCTGATGGGAACCTTTGGGCAAGGCCATAGTGGAGTTATTACGCTTACAGAAACATTAGATTTTCGCTGCAATGTCAAATCAGGGGTGCCTGGGGGAGAAAGGCGTTCAAAATGTGCACAAAACGCAGCAGGATCACGTTCCACAGATGAAGTTACCAACGCCTCGCCAGGCGGACTGGGTAGTGAGACTAGAAAACGACCCTGTAATGCAAGGGAAACTATGGAAGACACACACAAGAAAGCAATATTCGCATCAAGTCTTCTTAAAAATGTTATTTCCAAAAAAATTCAGTTTGAGCAGGAACGCAAAATGGAAAGGGGGGAGATATGCGAAACCTATCAAGTCCCATCACCCTGCTTTGTCCATCACGACCTAGAAAATCCCAAGGAAAATAGCACAACAAGTGAGTCCAGAGATAGGCAGAGCTCAAAATATTCAGAGGCCGGTTCTGACAACACAATAGTTTGTGTTCAAGACTTAGAGGACATTGTGGACAGCAGTTCGTGCGATGTCAAGTGCGTCTCTGGGAAACAAGCTTCTTGCACTAATTTAGAGTCGGCAAATGAAGTGGGATTCGATACTAAAAAAAGAGCATTCGAAGCTGCCAAAAGCACATTGCTTCGAAGCCAAAATAGCGCTTTCAGATCCTGGAGGGACGGTGAGCTAGAGTTTCAAAAGGAACAAAAAAATGATACAACTCCGGAGTGGAAACTGCCTTCGACTAAAGACAACCTCGAAGACACAGACTTGTGGGCCGATTCGGGGACTAGTAAACTGACAAAAATGTCACATTTGTTTGTGCCAAATATCCAACTACCATCAAGTGAGAGAAAAGTTGATAATCAGCTGCAGCCTATAAATTCTTCGACACGCGCGCCCACCGATCAGAAAGAGGGGGAAGGCATGAGGTTGCGCTCTGACAATACCTTATATGTCCCAGATTCAACAATAACTTCTGTTCCATCAAAATCACCGGAAATCAAAATCAAATTGAAGACTTTCGAAGACAACAAAAGTGACAAGTTTAACATCTCAAAATGTCCTATTTCCAACCTAGTTTGTAATGGTGCCAACCTGAGAAAGACAGCTGATGACTCCAGGTTCCATGCACTCGCTCCGGTGTTAAAGGGTGAGTCCTCCGACAAAGTACCACACTTTATGGTCAGAGACATAAGAGACAGTAAGGGAAAGCTTCAAACACCCTTACATCAAGTTAGAGACGTGCGTAAATTGGTTAAAAGTTCTTATCATTTTGTTTCCTTGGATAACAACGACAACAAGTTCAGTTATTTTGGAGTGGACCTTCATTCAGAGCAAATAATTCAAAAACACAGCTGTCATAAAAACCGTGCGTCAGTTTCCCCCATAGTGATAAAGTGTCAGTCTGTGAGAACAAACAGTAATTTTAGGGAATCTGATCATCTAGTTGCAGTCTCTAAATGTAAACTCAATAAGGATACTTTTGAAATTGATAGGTCATCTCCAGAGGGTGCATCACTTACCCATAGACCAACAGAAATAGCGCCATTAGGTAATACAAAAAAAGATTTGGCAGAGGGACACATTGGATTGAGAATTGAAACTAGAACAGCTTCTAGAAAACAAGAGAAAACACCTGATGTAACTGTGAAAAAAAATGAAACCGAGATGGCCAACAAGGCTGCCTTAGAAAAACTACAGGCTGCAGTGAAAACCATGGAGCAGTTGTATGTTTTTGATAGAAATGAATGGAAAAGAAAGTCCAATCCCATAACAGAAAGCCATGTCCTCTCCCTTGTTACCAATAAGGAACTTGGTAGGCCTGTAGAAGAGGATGGACATGTGAGCAATGCTAGGCCAACATCCATCATGGAGAAGCTTGAAAGAAGGGACTCATATCCAAGCACAGACAAAACTCCTCCTGCAATGACATCCTCCCCTAGTACGGAGATAACAAAAGAAAACAAACCAACCAAAACATTTTACATCCCTCACAGCAGAGAGGTGAAAAATGGGCCCAAATGGCTCCCACAACAAGGTGGTGGAACAGGTAGCAACACATTTTATCTCAGCTCCAGTCAAAATACTTCAATAAACACAACTGCAAGTATTAATATGAATACAGCCCAGTCTCATGTCATTTCCCACGCACCTTACAGCACTCAGGGCTTCTGTACAAAATCACCTAAAGTTCCAGTGTCATTGAAGATTTCTCAGGCAAGATGCCTAGCAGAGGACAGTGAGAGACCTAAGAAAAATGAGACAGGGAGCCCAGTTACACACACCCAATCCATCAACTCAGCTGTACCAGAGAATTATCTAACCATACCTTTCAAGTCCCATACCACCAGCACCGAACAAATTGAAGGGTCAGGCCATGATAAGGCATCTGTTTACAATTTCAGCGCCATAGGTGCCAATACCCAAACTATTGTCGGCCCACCGGAGCATACGAGCCATGCTGATGCTGTAAGGAGGCAGGAAGAGAGCCGACAGTCCCAAAAGCACTCCACCATTGTCATGGAAGCACAATCCCATGACACCCCTACCACCACCATCTATCACCACTCCCTCCCCATGACCATGTCCTCTGCTCAGCACCAGGTATTTTGTTTCTCCCCCACCATGGCAACTATACCAACCATTGACCATTTCCAGGCCACCCAAAGGAAGATGCTGCTAGACCCTACCACTGGAAACTACTACTTAGTCGACACACCTGTCCAGCCAGCAACCAAACGACTCTTTGACCCTGAGACGGGCCAGTATGTAGATGTGCCCATGCCGCAACCACCTATGACTCCCTTGCCCATGCCCATGTCCATCTCTCCTTTGGCACTGAGCCCTGGGGCTTTTGGGCACTCTTATATGATGTACCCAGGATTTATGTCTACACCAACAGTGATCCCAGCACGGACAATGCATTCCCAGATGTCCATGAATTCTGAGGCTGACAATGGAAATAAAGGCTCCCACTCCCAGCAGAGTGATGGGGTCTACATTGAGAGCCCATACTACATGGCCACAGGGAAGTCACCACTGCCTCAACGTCTCACAAAGGTTATAACACCACTCGGATTTATCAACGACAAGCTGCCCGTCATCAACATGCCTTCTCAGCAAGGTCCTAGGATCATTGCACCACCCTCCTTTGATGGGACAACCATGAGCTTTGTGGTTGAGCACAGATAAAACCACTGGTCACATTATACCTACTGTAAGTGCTTATACTATGTAATTCAATGTCCTTTATTGTTGTGTTTTGTTTGTCTTGCTTCAGAAATATACCATATTTTCGTAAAATAAGTAGCATTTTGTATAAACCGCACCCCACCAGAATGTAAATCGGATTTTAAACCGCACTGGAATATATGCCGCACTTTATATGGGAACAATGATACCAAGCAATGCACGGGTATAGGCAGTACAGCATGCCATTGTGTAACACACTTCGAAAACTAAAGTAAGTAAGTGTGTAATGTATGTTTTTTATTGCCTGGGAATGAACTAATATTTACCTTTAAACGCGTGAGTTCTAAATATTTCCGATGGTCAACAAAGTTTAAGTTATTTTTCCCGAAACGGTAGCTAGCTATCTTTAGTTAGCTTCCGGGCTAAGTAAGGTAGCATAATACTCATAGCAATGCTACTACCATGCTAGCAGAAATCCCAACCTGCAAAAACTAACTTCACCGGCTCCGTATATATGCAATTTTACGCTGTGAGACCCAAATTCAAACGATCACATATGTGTGACGTTACTCCTTAACGGGTTAAATAGCATTCACGAAAAAAGTGTTTCTAATGTTGTTTTGTTATAAAAACGTTCTATAGGCCGCTTCGAGATATAAACGCACCACCACAAGAAAAAGGTAAAATTGTGTTATAAACCACGTTTTTCCCCCCCAAAAATAAGGTATTCTTCTGAAACTGTCTGGTAGATTTAGAGAGTTGCATTGGTAAACTGATTTTCCATTCAATTTCATAACATTTGGATTGAGATAATTATTACAATACAATTACTTAAAATAAATGATCAGTTCACTGCTGAACTGTCTCGTATGTGAACCTTTTTAAATTACATGTCACACAGTTCACTTTTTTATATATATTTCTAGCCTACATCATTGAGCTCAGTGTTGGCTTGTGTAAACGTCGTTAAGTCATTTAAATGATTCAATAATGATTCTGTGTATTTTTGTAATTTGATACATACATCACAAAAGTATAAGACCATTCCATCAACTCAACGTCACTCTGACTTTCACTTTTATTTTTAAGGCTGCATCAATAGACTTAATTCAACAATCAGTATATGTAAACGATTTTAAAGATGCTTTAAAGCAGAACTGAAAGTGAGTTTTAAGTTCATCACACCACAGAAGAATTTGTTGTTAACAGAGTTTGGGAATGTTACTTTTAAAGTAACTAATTACAGTTACTAGTTACATTCCTTGTAAAGTAACTAATTACGTTCCTTAGTTACTTGCTATAGAGAGTACGGCGTTACTTTACTTTTGCGTTACATTAAGAAAAGTATTTTATTTCTAAGACAATTCACCTTGGTCACTCTTATGCCCAAAAGGCACATTTAATGGGTTGACCTCAGCAATAGCACATATTGTACTGAATATTCAGTGTCACATAACATGATCAATCCTCATTATACAGCAAGACGGATCAAGGTAATAATCCACCATATTGAAAAGCAATATTTGCATGAAGTTCTTGAATCAAGAAACTCTTTAATCAATATATAATGTTATAAAATGCCAGGCAGAAGTCTAGTAGTTAGCTAGCTCTACAATTTACCAGGGCTAGTTTTGAATCTAGGAACAAAATGAAGCTAAGCTATAGCTAGGTATATGGTGTATCTAGCCTAAACTTTCCTAGACTTTTAGCTACATGCTGAGTGCTCGCAACCAAAAGACTAAATTAAGTAATACGTTACTTGTTTGAACAAGGAACTAGTAACGGATTCATTCTATTAAATAAGTAACGTGTTAAGTTATTAGTTACCTAACAAAAGTAGTCTGGCTACTGTAACGCGCTACATTGTAACGCGTTACACCCAACACTGGTTGTTTACTACCCATCCAAATTCGAATAAAAAAAACACAGACAAGTATGTTAAATTAGGCTTTGAAATCATGAGAAAATCAGCAGTCTTCTCTGCTTGATACTGGGGGGGCGGTTATATAAACCGTCTGTGATGTGACGTAGATAGGTGGCTGTGACGTATATAGGTTGGGTTTTGCCCCGTCTATACAAAACCTGAGCTGAAAATGGTTGAGAAACTGTTAAACGGTCTAACTCCACATTTCAGTCCGACAAAGTTTTCGCGCTTTGCACATGCTTTCAGCAACTTATTTCACACGTATATAGTTTACTGAGAAGCAAATCATGGAATTTGCTTTACAGCATCTTCAACACAGTTCATTAGTGTTCCCAGTTTAAGAAATGTACCTTAACTAATCAATTAGCATGTGTCCCTTTGTGTCCCAAAATTGGATGGCAAACTCAAAGTAGGCCCATATAATTAATAAACAAACTCTAGAACAGACTGCATAAAAAGAAAATACTGGCTATATAAACACAATTATGAAACAAAATTAAACTATATTCAATGCTTATGTAAAGTTTGTGTTATGTAAGCAGTCTATTTAAAGTACATGCTTTTGTTTCAGCCAAACAGTGGAGTAACACAACTGATTAAACTAACCCAACAAGATTCACATCCCTGATTAGTTACACCAGTTTTACAGATTGAATAAAGTTAAAGTCTGCACCCACAACCAGTAGCGGACTGGCCATCGGGAGCACTGGGAGAATTCCCGGTGGGCCGAAACACTTCTGGGCTGGAGGGCCACTTGCCTTATTATTGTTTTACTATTAATAAAAATGTCGGCAAAAGATTGAGCGACACGGCTGGCCGGCCCCCCTTTCCCCCAGGCCGGTTGGTCTATTCCAAATGAACATCTATGCAGCCCTTAGCCCCGCCCTCTTAGTCTCGCTTACACACAACAGTGACACTGACAGATCGAAAGCTAGGTAGTATGGACAATATAACAATGGAAAACCAGGCTAAGAAACGTAAGGTTGGGGCTTAAAGGGGTGATTGACTGGGTTTTTTGAGTATTTTACACTGTTCCTTAAGGTCTCCGAATAGGGTATGTAACATTGTTTTGGCTGAAAATGGCCCGGGTGCTGTTCTATGCCCTCTTTTACATCCAGCATTTTTTTCCCGGGAAAAAACGCTAGCTTTTTCCCTTATATCATTGGTATTTAGATGAGCTGTGCGCTGATTGGTTGGTTTACAACGAGCGAAGCTGCGGAGCAAAGACGGCCAACAGCACTCACTGAAACAAGGTGGCGACTTGATATAAAAACGTACAAATAAATCTATTGTGTCTACACAACACTGTTTTCAACAGATTGACTAGATATAATTTGAAATGATTACGGTAGTTTCCACGTCTGTTGTCGAAGCAAACAGAATCACCTTAGGTGGGTAACGTTAGCACTACAGCTTAGCAAACAAACTATCGTGATTCAACACAGCTTCAGTTAGCTCTAGCTATCTTACTGAAAAATAGATCTGGACAAACATGCATCTGAATTGTAGATTTACATAACAACACGGGTTATTTATTTGAATGAAACATAGTCAGGAACATGAAATAACGTAAATCCAATTGCCAATAAACTAGGCTAAATCATAACACATTCATGCTCTTGCGTTAGCAAGCTAAACTGGTTTACATGCCTACAGTATAGGTGTTTTCGCTATCTAGCTGTTCTTACATTCGTTGCAAATCACCGATGAAAAACAGATGAGCTTGAGTCTAGTTAACATTGACTAGACGGTTATGGCTGATGTTTGTTTATACCGTAGCATAGAAGATCTCTGTGCAGTTGCGCAAACCATTTCACCAAGGACGGTTTTAAAAACCTGGGAATATGTAAAGCAGGATTTGCTATGAAGCTGTTGCTGAAAAGAGGTGCGTTCCGACCTTAGTTATGTTCATCAGAACCGCAAGCTGTAGTATGATTTTTTCAGTAACAGTTATTAGCAATGCTAACGTATCCTGTATCTAGCACAGCCTTTCTCCAGTTATTTCGAATAGATAATCTAGACAGGCGTCAGCAAAAGGCTAGACTGCTTTCGTTTTCTGGCTATTTTTTTGGAAGCTTCCCTTCTAATGCCGACTACAGCTAGTCTAGCTAGTCACTTGCTAAGTAAGGTATGTTGATGTGTTTAGAAAACGTAGCGTCGCTACCTCGGACTGGGCAAGAACACCAGTGAGTGGGCTGGTCTGGATGTACATTTTGGGGCGTGACAAAGACACAGACCAGAGCCAATTGAATGCGCGATACCCTACTGACGTCAGTCGGGTGGATTTTTCCAAAAGCTACCGTTTTACAGCTAGATTTTTTCTTTTTGAGATTTGCATGGGAAATAAGTGTCAATGGACTTTGAGGTTCACTGTATGTTCATTTTACCCACCGAACTGTCGTTATTCAACTATGACAAGGTAAAAACGGTTTTGCAGTCAGTGACCCCTTTAACAATTAAGAGACGTAATGCTCCAAATCAGCCACATTTTTTTGTGTGGAAGTCCCTAACTAGAATCAATCACATCAAACCCAGAATGTGCATGCATTGGCAGGGCAGCTGTGGTGGTGTATACAGGGGCCGGTTCTGGTGGGCTGGATCAAAGTCCAGGGCCTATTTTTACTCTCAGTCCGTCCCTGCCCTCCCACAACCAGCCAAAAGCACATAAGACCATATGAAGGATTATAACTGATTCTTAGAAAAAACATTATTATAATAATATAATGGGCTGTACATTGCAGAGTTTGTGGTGTGTGCGTTTGTGCATAGGGAAAGAGAGGAGGTGCAGTTGGCAAAGCCTTGGGTGAAATTAAAGTTCAGGTCATTGGAGCCATTTGTTATGCTGATACAGAGTGGGTTCAGCTGCTGTTGGAAATCAAGGCCTCCCCTGTAGCAGTGCAGGCCTCAACCGGGTCACCTTTTTATAGGACACAGTAATTCACAGATGGAGAGAGTGAAGAGAAGTCTCGTATGGCCAGTGTTCAGCGATTACAGAAACGAATCATCATGAGTACACAACCCACTTTCCCTCCTAAAAAGAATAGTATGCTGTAAAATGTGCTATAAAAATAAAATAGACTGAGAATATTGTGTTATTAATATGTACCTATGTAAACAAGCTAGTCAGAGAATCAAGCAAGCTACCAATTTCTAATTAGTGCCTGCATTTACATAATGTAAATATTTAATTAAATAATTAAAAGAGAATAAAATGGCTTTACAAGATACTAACTTTACTGTGGATTCATAAAGCTTATAAAGGGGAGTATTTGTCAGCCTTACAAAAGTCTTACAAACATGTCTGGTGGGAGACATGCCATGTGAACCCATGACATCCTGTTTGATGTAACTTTCACACAACTTGTGCACAGTGCCCTTGATGCAGTCAGTGATTAAGATGTCAGTGAAACACACACATACAGATTCCTTGATGTATAGATAGTGCTTAGTATGACTATGTTAAAGCCTGTGTTCTGCTCCTCTCTTTCACCAACCGTCTCTGGAGGAGGGGATCCCTCACTGCATTTTTTCTTGTCTTCCTTGAGGGTTTAGGTTGAGGGGCAGTTCTATGGGCGTATGTGAAGCCCTCTGTGACATGCTTGCGTGTAAAAAGCTTGCGTGATTTGACTTAGTGCCCATTACAAAATTGGTGGCACACAGATTCCTGGAATTATAGATGGGGCATAGTGCCCACAATGATGTTGGTGACAAAACATCATTCTAGTTTGAGAAATAAACTTGACCCCTATTAGACCATAAGAATCATTCCCAACTGATGGATGAAATCATATCCGATTTCCAAATAATACAGCGTACGACACCACTATTAGCCAATCATCGAGGCAGATAGAAATGTCAGATAAGACAGTGGAGCTCAAAAATGAAAAGCACAGCAATTAAAGGACCATCGCAACCAAGATTTGCAAAATGAATACCAAAATGGACTGGTTATTTCAAAGCTGCCGAATCTTCATAATCTAGTAGTCAGAGGTCTAATAATTAATCTTAGCTGTCATCGACCATGAAGAAAATGCGAGTAAGCTGCGATCTTGCAAACAAGCGCAGACACAGAATTTTTTTTTCTATGGCATTGCTGTTTATAGTAAACTCTGGCAATGTGTATAGTACAGTACACATACTAGGCCTACGTATATTAAATGTCAGTGCAATTAGAGTGTGTGCATGTGTGTGTGCGCTGCATGCACACAATGATTGACCCAGGTGCCTGTGACCACCTTAATCCGCCACTGCATGTGGACATCCCAGCTAACAAAATGACATCCCCACGACGTCCCCTGAACGTCCCCGAAAGTTATTAGGACGTCGCAACTGAATCTGTCTCAAATACAGGCCTAGACATTTGTGAGATAAAAAATGAAATTTGTCTAAATCCAGCTTTATTGTTCTTGTTTTGTTTTTGTGACAATTAAAACAGCATATTCCCTATCTCACACAATCTCTTCTTCTTCTACTAGGAAGGACATGTGATCTACTCTTGGAATCAATGCTGTCTCAGCCTTCTCTGAAGTACCAGCTTTCCTTTGACTGCAACATTTATGTAAAGTAGTTACATTTGAACTAATATGTTTTAAACTCAATGTTAAAGGAAGACAATGAATCAGATTATTTTTCATATTCTTTCATTTGACATCATATTTTTAAGCACTTTAAAGTAAAACATTGTAATCTTATGATATCGTACATCATTGTGAAGTGCAACAGTATCACATAAGTAACACTGCAACTGTGCAAAACTCTTAGGCTAGATTTTTTGTTATAAACCTTAAGTACATTTTCTTTTCTTTTAAAGAGGATACTGTGGGTGAGTTGTCATACTTAATAATATCGAAATATATCTTCGTTTTACAATATGTAATTGAAACACTAAATATAACACTAACTGTAGGTACCATATGCCTATTTAATGTTTTGGAATGCAATTAGTCATTATTACTATTTACCGTCATTGATATTTTATTTATGTAATTGGTGCCTGTAGCTTTAAGGGAATTGTTTTGGGTTAATTGCGCTGCTGTAGCTGGGCGGTATATATGTTTTTGTATGGCTCAAGAAACTAGGAGTGTCATGGTTTTCTGGCTGTGTTGTGTCAACGTGTCAAGGTGTACAGTGTCAAAAAATAAATTATCAAAGACATCTCCTTTGGAACATTTTTCGTCAACCATAGGCTCCATTATAGGAATGGTTTTATTGGAAAACCCTACACTAAATATATCTTCTTTCGGTCAGTTTTTAATGACATTTCTTAACTGATATTTCTGTATATATTATATAAAAATGCATACTTATTATTTATAAAGATTACATAGATTTAAAAGCATTTAATTTTTGCTGCTTACAACTCAAAATACTAAGAGTGAAGTGTTGAATGAAATAGTTGTCTTCTCATTTCCCCTGCAAGAGGGAATGGTGAGCAGCCTCATAGTTGAATCAAAACGAATACATTTGGCAGACCGGTGTAAAAATGTACCTAATCTCTATGACTTAAAAGTCCTTTTAAGTGTTTCCCTTCTTGTGATATTTTCAGGCATTTAGCCTACTCATATTGCATTCATTCATTAATAAAGAACCCCCTATTTAGTGGAAAATCGCTCATTCATAAAAAGCTCACTGGTAGCGATCATTGTCAGTGACAACGCAAAATGCAATATAGCCATAGATTTATAAGGATAGGCTATAGCCCTGTGTGGAGAAGCTGCCTCAGTAAATTGTACTATCACAGTACAGTAGGCCTACTAGACTACTGCGTCTTAGTAGTGATTGCGTTGGTTGAAATCGATTTAACGTTCCGTTGTACAGTTTAGGCTGAAATGTATTATTTTCATGAAAAGATTGACAAAGTTTAGCCTGTGGCAATGAAGTTCAGGTTTGTAGTCGGATAGTTTCAACTATTAAAGGACTTTTGATTAAGTAAGGGGAGTGCCGAACATGTTTTGACTTCCTAAACAGCTGTGGAGATGTTTTTGTTAGCTACAGTACTAACTAGTGTGTCTCGCGTAGGCTACAGCGTTGCAGTGAGCTACACTGGTTTGAAACCACAGGTAATGATAATTTCACCAACAAATCGTTTACCCGTCATCTAATGTCACAATAAATCCTTCAACGAAAATGTATTTGTGAAGAATGTTTTGCCCGGGCAACAGAGGCTACTCAGCTAACAAGGGATGTCCTGGGAACGTTCGGTGACGTTCCTATTTGGTCCCCTATAGGTTATACCGTGACGTTAGCCTTAGGACGTCCGTAGAACTTTCTTTGGACGTTATTAACGTTCCTAAAAGGTCACAATTTTGTCAATTATTTGTAAACATTCAGAGGACGTTCCAGGAACGTCCCTGGTTGGTTATGATATAACATCAGAGCTGCCAACATACACAATTTTGGCGTAGCAGATACAATTTCCAGGCCCCAATTAAGCTGCTACGCTTGACTTGAATATCCTACGCATTAGGCCTACCCAACAAATCGATGTCATTATTTTAGCAGGCAGCCACGTGCATGTGTTGACTTCCAACCAGCCGTAAAGCTCACATATAAGTTGTCTTATGATTTGTCCATTGCGTCGGCAAAGAGCCAATACGATCGGCCGTACTCTTTAAAATGCCGTCACTACTTTTACCAGGATGCCATGCTGTTTGTAGTTTAAGGATTCCCGCTGTTGATGAGGAATTCTATAATACAATTGGCAGCTTGCACATTGACTACTGGTTGTTTTTCATATTTCATATCAGCATTCTTTACACACACATAGGTTAGGTTCATACAGTTGGCAGCTGCTAGCTTGTGATGAACTTGTGTTAATATCTATGAATATGAACTCTTTCATATGAAGTTGCACAGGCACCCTGAGGGTTTCTACCTTTTCGCATTATAATTGTATAAGTTAAACCTAGGAGACTATAACATCAGCTAGATAACTAGCTATCATTTCATGCATTTCATGCAGTAATTCGAATCTTGCTTAATTCGAATAATGCTACTCTCTGGGGCAACTGGATTATCCGAATGTACATGACAGTGAATAAACCGAATTATTGGCCGAAAGCATGTAATATCCCAGTCCGATACGTGGCGCTGTTTTCATTACAACTAGTGGTGATACAGCCATTTCCGCTTGACCTCTTCACCACTCCCAACAACAACAACCATATATATATATATATATATAAAGGCCTTTACATAGGCTATATTTATGACAACAACATCAACATTTCGAGAAAGATGGCAAGGTGACGCTAGCTACGTCCCTCCACATTTCGTGCATGATGACAATAGGAGTACCCTACTGCGAATGCAAACGGCGATATTGGCTAGATTGATAAAGGAGAGAAGATGCCGCCGAAGGAACATGGATAATTAAATTCAGACCACCAATATGTGGTTGCACTTTGCCACAGTACCGCAAAGGTCTCGACGAACAGTCTTGATGAAGAGCAGACACAAAGTCTTCTGGGTTGTACATCGCGTTGTTTGTTTGTTTCTACTGGGCCAGCTCCTGGCAGCGACAACCTTTTTCGACTTCCGTGTCACGACCTGGGAGCGTGGCCGGCGGGATCTCAAGCATGCGCAAAGACGCTGAATCCAGTTCATAGTCTGATTCAGAGTTTACATGCATGATATTCGAATTATCAATCGAATCGGACCGAGTTATCTCGGGGTGTCGATCGGATCGTAGTCGGATCGCAATGATTCAAATTAAGGTGTTTACAAGAAAGGGATAATTCTATTTCAGTCCGATTAAGCCAGTAATTCGAATGCACGTAACCGCAGTGAGTGCTGCCTCACCTCGCGTGTTTGATCTCTGCCTCCCCTGACCGCACGTCACTGATTCATTGTAGACGAATCAGATTGATTTGTCTGATGTGTTTTTTGCCCGCAAAATTGCGGAGCAAGCTGTCAGTTAAAGTATGTATCAAACATGGCTGGTGAATTTACTGGAGCTCCGTCGAAAAAGAGGCGGGTATCTGAACAGCGTTACAAGTCGGAGTACAACGTTGAATGGCCGATCATCACACGGTCCAAGCTGGACGACTTCCACGCCTACTGTATGTTGTGCAAGGCAGATTTCAGTGTCCGGCATGGTGGTCGTCACAATGTCGAAAAGCACACCAGGCCTAGCAAACACCAGTCATACAAAGCCGCGATGGAGTCTACAAGTCCCATCGCAGGTCTCCTAATGCTTGATAAGGACACCAGCGTCATAAATGCTGAAGTGCTGGCGGTTGACTTTCTAGTGGAACATAACATCCCGATTGCGGTGGCCGACCACATTGGGCCACTGGTAAAAAAGACTCGAAAATCGCAGGTAAGGCTCAAATGACAAATAGCCTCAATGTATCACTAGCATCCATAGGCATAGATTTATTCCTGTATACTGTCACAATACACTTTGCAAATTGTACAGTCTGTACAGTACAGTTACAGTAGCCTACTGCATTTGTTGATGATCTGATTAAAATCATGAGAATGAATTATTGCTGATTTATACTGATCCTGTTTCATTACGATACACATTTTTCAATTTATATGAAAGTGAAAAAGAATGAAGCCTAGGCTCATACATGAGCCTACTCTACAGAGGATTAATTTCATGATTGATCAATATTGATATTAATATTAAACATAACACAAAAAGTAAGGACATTTGTGTTTGGTAGATTATTTCTTTGTTGTAACAATGCTTCTTGGCTATTGTGAGGGAATGATAGCATTATACTGCTGATCAATGCTGCTATACCAATCAATATCTAATATGAATATGTAAACACACATGTTTTGTAATGCTAATAACTAAGATACAAATATTGAATGTGATCAATTGATTTAATAAAGTAACAGATAAGAAACATTGAAATGTAACTCTGGTGTGTGGACAAGAATGCAGATGTCAGGCAAACTGACTTGGGAGGCGAGTTCGTGACGCTCAGGGACTGTTGTGAGCACAATGAGCTAGTCAGCTCATGGGAGTAAAAGTGTCAACTTGGGAGATAAGGTGATGCTGGGAAAATAACTCTTCTCTGCTTCAGGACGAGTCAGACCAGACAGTTCTTACCACCTATGGATAATATAACCCCTGTTTCCCTGGAGACCCTGCCCCCCCCCCTTCTCACTGGATGCCCCCTTCCCCCTTGGAGACCTTGCCCCATCTGCCCCTTTACATCATCAGACCTAGAGTGGTCTTACCCTCTCCCCTTCCCCTTGAAGACCCCACCCCGTATATCATCAGGACCTCGGGATGACCTGCTCTCAACCCTGAAGAACTCAACCCCCCCCTTGGATTGCATCAGACCTGTGGGTCTTGTCCACCCCCCTCCCTGAACAACACCAGACCTGTGGGTCTTCTCTGCCCCCTCCCTCTCCTAACATCACCAGGTCCGTGGACTGCCCACCTTGCGCCAGCATGAACGCCCTGGACATTTAATTGGTTAACAATTGCCACCCCAAGGTCTCCTGACCAATGGCCACTCACCAGACCTCCCTCTCTGGGGAGTACAAGACCTGTCTCCCAAGGGCGGGGAGACAGAACTTGGGAGGGGCAGAACTTTCTCTGATTTTCTGTCACGACCACTTTCTCAACGAAGGCCTTCGTTCGTTCTAATCTTATACTCTGTTTTGGTGGGACGACTGCTGTTGCATCATCGACTGATTCATTGTACTAGACTACGGACATCTTGTTGTGTTGTTTTCATTGTGTATCTTGTGATTGCATCATTACTAATTAAACTACAAATAACTTGGTCCGATGCTTAACCGTGTATCATTCTTCCTCTCAACACCCAGTTTACACTATCCTTAACACTATACATTATATAGCGTTGGAAAGTCCGTTTATTTCCCTTTTAGATATATATATTTTATTAATCTATAGTATAATCATGATAATACAATGCAATATTTTTCTGATTGCAATTGCAGGAAAGTATAGGTCTGGTCGCACAAAGAGAAGCGTCATTGTAGGAGCCCTTGCCAAGGAAGATGCTTCTGTGATCACAGAGGCAATGAAGACGACTCCATACTCCTTAGCCACAGATGGGAGCACAGACGTTTGTGTGTTATTCTGCTGTCTAACTGTAGCTAATTCATGTTGCAGGTGTTGATTCCGGAAGAACTGGTGGAGGACGAGGAGGACGAGGAGGGAGGATGAGGAATAGGAGTAGGGGGAGGAGGAGGGGTTGACACAATTAAAATATAAGAAAATGTATTCAGGATTTTAAAATGCATTTAAATAAAGTGTTTATTTATACTGTAAATCGTAAATAAGTTAAATAAGTTACAATATACAATACTTAGCAGCAGCCTGTTATACTTGAAGTTGATTTTTTAATGCTCTTCGCGGGTGTGCTGCTGGTCGCGCTGTCACAGTTGGACTGTTCTAAGTGCCCGCCTCAATGCCTCTGCTATGAGCACTCGGAAGTTAAATTACATTGTTGTGTTTAAGTGAACACATTCAGTTTAGTTTTGCACTATAGGCTACATTTTACTAGGTAATATACTTTGTATAAAATAAATATCCATTAAATGCATAAATGTGACTATAAATTAAGGGTTGAGAAATTGGTTCTGCATTTGGTATGCAAAAGTTATCAGGACGTCGCAAGGGAACGTCTCCAAGACGACAAACGTTCCCTGAACATCCCCTAAATGTTACGAGGACGTTATATGGACGTCCCGGGGACGTTTGTCTCCAAAAGTAGATGTACTTCCTATTTCAGCTTATATTGTACATTACACTTCACAATGGTGTTTCATATCAAAAGGTAAAATTAGTAAATAGTTATCACCCTGGCCTCTTTGCTTGTGGCGTTTCTGCAGCTGCCTTGCAGTAAAGCTATAGTTAGCCTAGCTATCTCCCAGAAGTTAACAAGCTGCTAAACTTATGTTCTGCTAGAGGTAGTGGTCACGCGTGTTTTTGTGACGTCAGTGACAGTGGCTAGCAAGTTAGCCACCGTTAGCTTCACCTTTCGCCACAAAAACTTAATTTAAACCTAAACCATGCAACGGAACGTAAATAAAAATACAAGCAAATCAACCGCTACCAAGACGAAACTGTTGACACCTACGTTGTCTATGTAGTCTAAATATTCTAAATAATATAGATCCTTAGGGGTGGGAAAATAAACATTAAGAAAAACTAGAAAATGCATTTCCTGCTGAAAATGTGTTGGAATGCTGAAATCTGAAATATAAACATTAAATGGCTGAAAATACAGAAATGAGAAAATACCTGCAAGCTGAAAGCAAATTAATTTAATAAATATGTGTGAGTAGTTGTAGTAGTGACATAGGATATAGCAGCAGGTGCAGTAGTAGTAGTATCACTAGTAGTATCAGTAGTTGTGTTGTGGTGCTCTTAGTCTTTTAATGAGACGAGTTGACTGAATAGCTCCTTCTTGTGTCTCCACTAATAAGCTAATACCAATAGGTGATTGGTATTAGCTTATTAGTGGAGACTTATTAGTGGAGTGTGAGAGACCGAGTGGCGCGTCTGTGTGGTTGCCACGGTGATGGTGCAGCTATGATTGCTAACGCGCTGAGGGCAGAGAGAACAGAAATATAGCTTGAATCCAAACCTCAAACAAGTTAACCTAGACGCAAAACTATGAGATGTCTTTGTCTGTGCGGTCAGAAATACGACTCTACTGGCAGTTTGAAAAACGTGTACTTTCTGGTTTCTCTGACGAATTTGTCACCACATTTGCATTCGTCTCTATGGGGCTTGAGACAGACTTTGTCTCACTCTCGGGCTCCTCACGCAAAAAGTAAATAACTGTGGGTTTCCATACCAATATGAGTCCGACCAGCACAAGCACGGCATCGTTTTGATCCAAAATGAAGCTTGAAAAGTTAATATTGTGGCCGTGAGGGCAAAAGTGCCATATATTTTTTTACCGGTTTCGGACTGCTGTCACTCTGAATTTGCGCAACATTCCAATGCCTCACTCTAGCTGTCTACATAGAAACCCATGTATAACTCAGAAACGGTTTGAAAAACTCATGAAACATAATCAGTGATATTGAAAAGAATAGAATAGTTGAATAGATATAAAAAAATATATTTAAAAAATTGAGGATTTTGTAAACATTTTATAGTTTAAATGGTTTGTGTAGCTGAAATATTGTCGAATCTTAAAAAATTGAAAGTTGAAGAAGTTTAAGAGGATTCGAAAGAAAACTCCATTGGAAAACCATGTAAAAAATATTATGAATATTGATTTATATTAATTCAAGCATAAGAGGTACAAAGCTGAAAAGTCATAGCACCCATGGCCTGAAACTGCTGAATTTTATAATAGCTGAACAGTTTTAATAGCTGAAGATTTGAAGGCGCTGAAAGGTGTCTTGGAAGAAACAGAAGAAGTTGAATGAAGATTCAAAGCAGCATTCCAACAAATATATATGTGAGAGAACAAAGGTTGTGCCCTTGCCGAAGGCAAACGACACCCAATAAGAATAATACGATTTTCTCAGCTTTATGTATATGAGAAGCGTGAAAACGCTAGCATTGGCTAATCGGATTGGTTTCTTGTTTTTTTGTAACGTAGCAACTGGTCATGGTAAACATTTCTAGGTTTGACAATTTCAAGATGGAAGAGCAACTCATCGTATGCGTATACACACATCCAATATTGTATAATACGTCTCTGTTCGATTACAGAGACGTAAACAAAAAAAATATGCCTGGCGCAGGGTTGCCGAGGTTGTCGGTGTGCCTGGTGTGTATTTTGTACTTTAGTAATTCAGTTTCGTCACATTACGTAACTTTCTTCTGTGCTAGCTGCATAGTCTAGCTAGCTGTAGGAAAAATTGAAGATGTAACATATTTATCCTGTATAAGAATGATTCTGTGTTCCAGTATTCCTTGTGTGCAAAGAGAGGCCTAACCCCAAATCTGAACTCTGGGAAGAACTAGGCTTACATAAACAATGGGGACCTGGGCTCGACCACTATCTTTCTGGAGAGGCCATAAAAGAAGTGGGGGAGGCTTACAGGGGTCAAAGAGCACACATGCACACACTCAAACACGCACGCACACACGCGCGCGCCAGGTCTATGCAGAGGAGCCAATGAAGAAGAGCCATGGAACAAAAGATGCTTTGTCTTAGCCAATAAGAGTCTAGAGCGCCTTGTGTTTAAATAGCAGCAACACAGCATGCTAGCAGACAAACTTGTAGCACCATGGCGTGTGATGTTTTTGTCTCCTTGTGGCCGCAAGCAATAAAGCTTTCTTAACTTGTTCACCGACTGACTGTGCAATGCTTGATAGATTAATATTTCTGACACTAGCTCACCCGACATCCAACGTTGAAATGCTGGCTGGCAGCCACTCGCTAGCCATACAGTAAATGTGTAGTGGCTAGTCATAATCTAGCGATTGTTTTGCAGAGATTTCGAGTAATATAATAAAAGGTTAGTACACATAGATAGATAGATAGATAGATAGATAGATAGATTACTTTATTCATCCCCGAAGGGAAATTAAGTTGTCATAGCAGCCGGTAAATTTGAATACAATAAAATACAATACAATAAAGTGCAAGGAGACAGGTTTAGTGCAGTTCTGTGATGGTGGCTCTGACAGAGGTAGAGTTGAACAGTCTTATTGCGGTTGGGAGGAACGATTTCCTGTATCGTTCCTTGGAGCAGCGGGGTTGAATGAGTCTGTGGCTGAAGCTGCTTCTTAGCTTGTCCAGGGTTTTGTTGAGGGGGTGAGAGGGATGGTCCATGATTGCCAGCAGTTTTGCCAGCATCCTGTCCTCCACCACCTCCTCCAGGGTGACAAGCTTAGAGCCAACCACAGACTCTGCTTTCCTAATGAGTTTTTTCAGTTTGTTGGCGTCCTTTGCCTTGATGCCCGCACCCCAGGACACCACAGCAAAGAAGATGGTGCTCGCCACAACAGACTGATAGAACATCTGCAGCATCTTGTTGCAGACGTGGAAGGACCTGAGCCTCCTCAGGAAGTAAAGCCGGCTCAGGCCCTTCTTGTAGACGGCCTGTGTGTTGGTGGACCAGTCCAGTTTATTGTCAAGTGTGACACCCAGGTACTTGTAAGCCGACACCACCTCCACATCCGTCCCACCGATGCAGACAGGAGAGAGCAGGGGCTTGTTCCTCCTGAAGTCCACCACCATCTCCCTCGTCTTCGCCACGTTGAGCTGCATGCAGTTCTCCCCACACCACTTCACAAAGCGGTCAACCAGGTCCCTGTACTCAGCCTCCCCCCGCCCTCAACACACCCCACAATGGCCGTGTCATCAGAGAACTTCTGTAGATGACACGACTCAGTGCAGTGCTGAAAGTCAGCAGTGTATGTGGTGAAGAGGAAGGGGGACAGTACAGTTCCCTGGGGGGCCCCGATGTTACTGATCAGACGATCAGACACACAGCTCTGTAATCTAACAAACTGCGGTCTGCCCGTCAGATAGTCATCGACCCAAGTGATGAGGGGGGCACTCACCCGCGTGCCCTCCAGTTTGGCCTTCAGCAGTCTGGGCTGGATGGTATTTATTGTTTAAGCCTAGCGAGGTGTACTACTTCGTGTGATTCCCCTCCTCAAAGTACGTTTATTTTAAACTTATTTTCGCTGTGTTGTGTCCCTATACTTCACAGTGTGTTTTAGCTAGAATTTGTAAGATGGGTTTTAATCCAGTTATTTTTTGCAGAGTGGAACGAACTCCGGGGGCCATTTTACAAAAACAGAGGCGTTGCCCCAAGCCGCTGTCCCAAATCTGTCCCTGAAATTTCTGTATTCGGATCAAGAGCGTTTTAGTGTTTATAGCCCACGATTGTACTTCGTGTGATTCTCCTCAAAGTAAGTTATTAAACTTATTTTTCGCTGTGTTGGTGGCTATCACTTAACAGTGGTGTCCGGCTAGAAGTTTGTAAGATAGGGTTTTTACAACACGCCAGTAGTTTTCGATTGGCACCGACACCGGGCCTTGTTATACAGAAACAGAGGCGGGGCCAAGCGCTGGGTCTGCATTTAAGAAGGCAGCGAGCACACCGGTGCAGCCGTCGCCTGTGCAATCCTCAGCGACTAAGACTTCGGTCACAAGACAAGGGAGTCTTCCTGGCGGGAGTCAATCCGAGGAAGGACACGGGCGGAAACACCTGTTCTGATAATCTCACACCCTATTTTTCCTATTCTTTTCTACCTTGACCCATTTATAGCTCGCTAGCATGTGGCTCTTCAGCATTTCTCCCGTTCACTGCAACCCCAGACGAGACGTATATATGTCCTCCACGAAGTTATACGTTCCACTTCTCTTTAGCTACCTCTCGAGAATCTTCTCCACCTGCTCTCTCTCCTTTCCTATAGGACTCATGGAACTGCCATCTGCTGTGGAAAAGGCCGACTTCATTCCAGCGGTAGCATCCCAGGCGTCTCTTGATGCCCTCGCCTAACAGAGACATGGAGCCTAACAAAACCTGCACTCCATCTCCCGAGCTGCTCCTCTCTGTCACCACGCCTCGTTTTCTCCCACTCTCCTCTCCTCGCCTAACTGGGCGTTGGCCGGGACGGGGGCCTGCGTGTCGGTCCCCACATTTAAATGCACATCCACCCCACTCTCTTTTAACCTGCCGAAATCATTTAACCCCACTCATAGTGAGCGACGTATCCTATCAAAGCATTTTTAAATTGTTTCTCTAGCGCCACAGGGCCCCCTTAGCTAACTTTGTGATGTAGCTGGACATGGCTCCTCACGCCCTCCCGGAATATGGAAACACGGCTGATACTTCTTGGGGGCTTCA